>OX451741.1:963823878-964423878 GCA_948472305.1 Vicia faba | reverse complement strand
GTTGCCTTAAAAATGGCCATGGTATGCATGCTAGGTATCTTGGCAAAACAAAACAAAACAAAAGATCATAGTCCCCCGATGACGCTATCTTGGTTGCCTAAACAAAAATGATCTAGTCCCTCAAAAACTTGCTAAGATACTTGGCAATATTGTTATCATGGTCATACGATGACCCACACCCATCCCGTTTAACATCCAAAGATAGGGTTGTTTACCAAATGCAATGGTAAAACAACAATGTCAAAGGAATAAAAATGTGTAGGAAAGACTTTTGATTAGGGTAGACAACTCCTAGTTACTTGATCTCTTGCAAACCATCCTTGCTATTTTTAAAATACACACATTTCAAAACATTTTCCAAACAAACTTTAAAACATTGAAACATTTTTCAAAAGACAAACATCTCTGTATACATTCTTCAAACAAGAATCATTACAAAGATTTCCACAACGATGGCCTCTTTTCAAAATACTTTCAAAACCACACAAAGCACCATTTCAAACAATTGAAAAGAGAAAGCAAGTGATCTAAAACAAGTAACTAAGATCCCCTGGAAAACCATGGATGAAAAGGGTGCTAACACCTTCCCTTTTCATAATCTACCCCCGAACCCAAAAACAATCTCAAAGGTCTTTCCTGTGCTTTTTTACCTTTCCTTTTGGATAAAATAAAAGTCGGTGGCGACTGTTTCTAAACCGAAACATTTGCGAACACAAACGCAAAACCTCAAGTCAGTTCTCCCACCGCATCACATCGACAAAAAGAAGATTACAAAAATGACTGCCTTTTCAAAACAAATGTTCAATTTCTGAATC
Organism: Vicia faba; assembly: GCA_948472305.1. NCBI lineage: Eukaryota > Viridiplantae > Streptophyta > Magnoliopsida > Fabales > Fabaceae > Vicia > Vicia faba. Next base: position 964,423,063 of record OX451741.1, on the reverse strand, counting down.
ATCACCAAGTATCAGAGCAAAGATTCCAGACTCAATCGGGATCTAAATGCGTAATTAACTGAGCATAAGACTGAAGAACATCACGAAGAGCGGGTTGGGTACAAATAAATTTGAGCATGTATCCTTTGTTTCTTGAATTGTGAACCAGGCCACGTTATAACCCTTAAAAGTCCTAGCTGGAGCATGGGTTAGTTTGAGAGCATACTATTACAAAGGTATCCTGACTCCCGTAGGCTTTATTACGAATCTTTAGTTGATATCACATTCTTGCAAATTTCATTTTACTACACAAAACACATTTTAAAAAAATTTCAAGACAGACATGAGTTTTGCATTCTTTAAATGACATTGTTTGCATATGACTAATTGTTTGACAGTAGAGAAATCCGCATAATGGATATTCAATGAACAGACATCCTCTCAATGGACAGAATCACCTCAGCGGGAAAGACACTTCCAATAACAGGTCTTCCATAAGCAAGGGGCATGACATGATGTCTAAACACACCCGGGGCAGTCTCTCCAAAAGTGCCAAAGAACCAGGGGAAGATCTCCATCTGAATCGCTTGGGGCATTACGCACGCATTCCGGCAATGAATCATGTGGCATCAAGAAAACATTTTTGACATTACTACAACACAACACTATGGACAATGACAACTCTCTACATCCTGAAAGCATGGACATAGTCGGAAAATACTACGTATAACAAAGACCCGCTAGGTTGACATATCTAGGCAAAAACAAGGGCATCACGGCGAACAAAAAGGGTTCGGGAAAAAATTAGGGATAAAAAATGAAAAAAATCTGTACACTCGACAAGTCGAAAACCTGAAAAGGAGGCTTGGGCAAAAAGGTATCCCGGTGGATTGAAAACCCGAAAGGGCGGTCCAGGAAAAAGTTAGGGATTTAAAACGTACGTCTATGTCCCATCACCTGTCTATCAGTGGAAGACTTATACCTTGATCAACATTCATCAAGAGCACCAGAATCGAGATACAATTCAAATATGATCCAGATGCGGATGCCATTCTGATACTCATTCTGATTCAACTTTCAGATACAATTCAGATACGCCCCAAATACGGATGCCATTCTGATACTCATTCAGATTCAGCTTTTAGATACAATTCAGATACGATCCAGATACAGATTCCATTCTGATACTCATTCAGATTCAGTTTTCAGATACAGTTCAGATACGATCTAGATACGGATGGCATTCTGATACTCATTCAGATTTAGCTTTCAGATACAGTTCAGATACGCTCCAGATACGGTTGCCATTTTGATACTCATTCAGATTCATCTTTCAAATACAGTTCAGATACGCTCTAGATACGGAAGCCGTTCTGATACTCATTCAGATTCATCTTTCAGATAATATTCAGATACACTCCAGATATGGATGCCATTCTGATACTCATTCAGATTCAGATTTCAGATACAGTTCAGATACGCTCCAGATACGGATTCTATTCTGATACTCATTCAGATTCAACTTTCAGATATGATTCAGATATGATTCACATGCGGATGTCATTCTTCTATTTCTTCAAGAGTTTTATATATCGAGAAACGGTTCAGATACGATCCAGATACAAATGTTATTTTGCTACTTATTCAAGATTTGCATACATTAAGAAACAGTTCAGGTACGATCCAAAGACGGATGTTATCCTGGTACTTATTCCAGATTTCTCTTCTAGAAACAGTTCAGATACAGTACAGATACGATTCAGAGACAGATCTCATTCTGACACTCATTCGACACGTGTTTCAAAGTACAATTCAGATACGATCCAGAGACGGATGTCATTCTGACACTCATTCAATACATGTTTCAAGTACAGTTCAGATACGATCCAGAGACGGATTTAATCCTGACACTCATTAAATACATGTTCAAGTACAATCACGACATAGATCCATCCATTAAATCTCCGCATGTACTTTTTCCAGCATGGTACAAGGGGCGGAGACAGTTGGAAGCGAAGTCACTATCACATACAAGCCAGTGATACCTATATTCCCCACAGAGCCGAGACAACCAAGGTACAACCTCCGTATCCCCAAGCAAGAATTCCTCCCGCAGCAGGTTCCTTTAGAAAGCTGATATCTACATTCCCCAGCTGAGTTTTATAACCATGCGTAGTTTATAAATCCATCTCCTGAGCAGAGTTTATTTATCTGACTGCGGAGGCTCAATGCCCAACAGAGTTCTCCTCTCCAGCAATGGAAGTTCATCCCTAGATGAGTTTATTTCTCGAAATCAGTAGATCTTCCAACAGAGTATCTCTCTTCCCCACAAAGTTAGTCCCCCGCAGGATTATCCTCAAACAGAGTCTCCTCCGGCAGAACATTCTAAAGAAGAATGGATGTAAATCTCCAGCTAATCATCTTCGGTCACTATCCCCAGCCGAAACGAAGAACTCAACTTCTGATACTCTCCAGCAGCAGTCCATGATTTATTTTCCCTAGTTACAGAATATCACGATAGCATTGTATATCCATACATCATGGCATGTGCATACATATTATACAACACTATCTCATTTATTTTGAGAACATCATTACTCAATACATTTAATACATCATGAAATTACATACGACTAACTCTTTACCTTTCAGGGAAAGATGCAATCAAGTTTTCACGAGTTCTCTCTGGTTCAGTCAAACCGACACCAAGGTTTCTTTTCCAGTTGAAGATATTCCAACATTTTTTCTGGTTCAGTCAAACCGACACTAAAGGTTTTTATTCTAGTTGAAGATGTTTTAAGACTTTCTTCTGGGTCAACTGAATAGCCACTAAGATTTCCCTGATTTCTATGCCAGTCAAAGTTAATCTGAGACCTCTCCCGGGATCAGTCAAATCGATACTAAGATTTCTCTCCAAGTTGAAGCTCTCACAAGTTTTCTCTAGTTCAGTCAAACTGACACTAAGGTTTATATTCTAGTTGAAGATGTTTTAAGACTTTCGTCTGGGTCAGTTGAATCGCCACTAAGATTCCCCTGATTTCTATGCCATTCAAAGTTAATCTGAGACCTCTCCCGGGATCAGTCAAATCGATACTAAGATTTCTATCCTAGTTGAAGCTCTCATAAGTTTTCTCTGGTTCAGTCAAACTGACACTAAGGTTTCTATTCTAGTTGAAGATGTTCTAAGAATTTTGTCTGGGTCAGCCGAATCGCAACTAAGATTCCCCTGATTTCTATGCTAGTCAAAGTTAATCCGATACCTCTCCCAGGATCAGTCAAATCGATACTAAGATTTCTCTCCTAGTTGAAGTTCTCACAAGTTTTCCCTGGTTCAGTCAAATCGATACTAAGATTTCTATTCTAGTTAAAAAAGCTATGAAGCCCAGAGATCGACCAGATAATAGTCAACCAATAATACATCATACTATGGAGCCTGGAGAACGACCAGATAGCAATACCAAAATACTACGAAGCCTGGAGCACGGCCAGATAACGATATAAGACGCTATGAAGTCTGGAGCACGACCAGATAGCGGCAAGAGACACTGTGAAACCTGGAGCACGACCAGATAATAGTATGAGGTACTGTGAAGCTTGGAATTCGACCAGATAGCAGTTTACTCACCCAATTACTATGAAGCCTGGAAACGACCGGATATTAGTATGCTTTAAATTCAAGTTGAAACCCGGATGCGACCGGATAACCACTTAATTCCTTCTGAATCCTGGAGCACGACCAGCTAACAGTTTTTTGAGATTGCAAAGCCTGGAGAACGACCAGATAGCAAGTTTAATCTCATCTCCCAAGTAATTCATTGTAAAAACCTGGAGCACGACCAGATAGAAGTCAGTCTTATTATCCTCAGCAAATCACTGTAATTCCTAGAGCACGACCAGATAGCAGTTCATTTTCATCTCCTCGACTAAGAGATGATTCCCCAGTAGACTAGCAGACAACTTAAGCTCCTAAAATTCTATTTCTCCCAAGATAGAGACCAACATTCCTCAGTAGATTCCTCCTCAACGACAGGAACAGGAATTCTCATCAAAGGAATATCTCGGGAAATCAACATCCTCTAGATGGCATCTTTAAGCCCATCTCCGACGATTCTCTGTCATATCTTCCGGATGTCATCTTTAAGCCCATCTCTAGTGACCTTCCGTCGTCTCCTCCAAATGGCATCTGTAAGCCCATTCCCGATACTACCTACACAGTCCAGCACCATCTCAGACGAGTGCAAATTTCTGGGCACTTAGTGTTCAATCATCTTCCACCTTCAGATTACGAAAGGCAAACAAACCAATCTACATCCTCAGGTTTAAGAAGATTGAACAGGGGCAGCTGTTGTACCCCAAAATTTACCCTTTTTATTTCGACCTTTTGGCTTACATTTCATTATTACATACACGCATATCATTGGTTTTATGGTTATGGAATCCAGGTATATTTAGCAAGCTTCTTTAGGTTACAAGTGACGTTTATTTCTCCAATGGATGTTCTCATAGTATTTTCCGTGCTGAAGATCGGTTTGCTATTTTGCAACAATTCGGGGTTCAAAGATTCACAAGTCCAACCCGGCGCGTCATATTCAGGTGTTCTTTCGCCAAGATATCTCTGATAACGTATTCTCAAATTCAGGTTCGGCTCAAGAGTCAATTCTTTAAAGAAGGTCTCCAAATGTGTGAGTTTTCTCGAAGAAACATGGTGAAAAAGTGTGCTGAAAGTGCAGGTTTTACGCACTAAAAAATTCATAACATGAAGATCGTGGCTTGTTTTAAACCCGTTCCAGTGGCCAAAACTCCGTCTTGGCATCATCTACGTTTTCATATCTCACGGATGGAAGCCAATTTCGATCATAAGATCTTCATAAATGCAGATTTATCAAGTATTTTTATACAAAAAATTTGTGACAGAAGTTTATTTGCGTCATGTTCAGAAAATCATAACTTGGTCGATTTTCATCGTATTGAGCTGGTTCCGACGCAAAAATTTCAAAAATTGAGTTGGCTACATTTTCACAGGAGATATCAAGTTTGAACGATATTTAAATGCCTTCATTTTTTGCTCATAGTGCGCGTGACGCACCGAAAATCCTGAATGCTGAATATTATTTCATCTGGGTTGAAACTTCAAAAATTCATAACTCGGTCAATTTTTATCGGATCGGGTCCATATTTTTACAGAAGGTCACTGACTCAGAGGTCTACAACTTTCCTTCTACAGTTAGGACCGGGTTATGCTCCGATCAATACCAGATTTTTATTGAAGAACGTGTCAAAGTTGACACTAGAGCCCAAAGTAAGTATTTTTGAGGCGAAACTTCAAAAATTCATAACTAATTCAGCGTTTATTATATTGATCCTATTTTTGGACAGGAGTTAGTTCTCGATGTGGGATACATTTTGTTTTCAAATTTCAACTTCAAAAATTGTACTTAAGCCCCTGCAATTTAGCCTAGAACTTGACGGACTCAAGTGAATAAAAATCTGCACTATTGCTTGTGGTTATTGGAGGCCCAATTGCACATTCAAAGCCCATATCTTTTCTCTAATTTCCATTATATAATCTCACTTTTTTACACAAACAGGACACAACAGACGGAAAAAAACCTTTGCCACAACCCTGTCAAAATATCAAATTCTTTCAAGAACCCTAAAAACCTTGAAATCCTTATTACAAACCCCCATCTCACTACAAACAAGCCATCCTTGTTACAAACCCACATCTCACTACTTCTCCAATAATGGTAGGGTTAGTTTGATCTCCATGATCAAAAGGGTATAGAAGCATTCATACATGCCATATCGGTTTTAATATTACAAAATTTCATATATTTATTTTCTTTGTATTTCATGGTATACTAATTTGTTTAATGTGTTCATGAGATTCAACACTACAGGTTTGGGCCATCTAATGGTCCCCGGCAGGTATATTATAAAACGATGAGGGCAAAACACTAAAACAGAACAACAACCAATGCATGGCTCATGGCGAGGCAGACATCCTGAGAAGGTTAATGGCGTGAGTTCAACACTCACCCATATTGGTTTTGGTTTTCTTCCTTTCTATTTATCCTTTTACCTATTTTCATTCTTTCTGTTTAAAACCTTTTTCACAAACCTTTTATTTTTCATAATAAACTTGAATAATTAAATTTAGATTTTTTAAATTAAATTTTAGGTTTTAATTTAATTTTAGTTTCAACATCCACCCCGACATTTTCATGGTTAATTTTGGTTTCTAACTAATTTGTCTTTTCCAACCCTAAATTCACTTAGCCACAACTTTTTTCACAACCCTTTTTTTTACAAAAAAAAAACCTAATTTAATTTTTAGGTCAATTAATTTTAGGTTTTTTAACTTTTTTTTCAAAATTAACCTTTTTTTTATTAATTAAAATTAATTAGGTTTTCGGTTTATTTAATTAACATTTTTCAAAATTAACATTTTTATTAATTAAAATTAATTAGGTTTTTTTAGGTTTATTTAATTAATTATCACAAATAATTTTTTTCATAAAAAATCACCAAAACATTTTCTTTTCTTTTTTCATCTTATTTTTATTTTCTTAGATAAAGTGTATAGGGCGCACTCAATTGTAATAGCGTAGCTTTATTTTTCCATTTTTTTTATCATTATCATATAATTGCTTCCGGGATGTATTAGTTTTAGGATTTCTTTTTCGCACTCTTCACTATTATTTAACTGCCCCAAAGCTCTGTAATAGCTTAGGTTTACATTTCCGTATTTACCTTCAGCTACTATATTTTATGCAATGCTTAGACTAATAGGATTGTATGGAAAGATGAAAATGAACGATAGAAAACCCTAATTGCAAGATAAATATAACTGGAAAAAACACACTGTTGCACACTTGCACCCCTAGGGTACTCTCCACTTGGTTGCCTCGGAAAACAATGGTCATGTCCCTCGAATGTAGGGATATCTTAGCAAAAGACCCTCAATCTAAAAGTCATCATAAAGATCATAGTCCCTTAACGTCCCTCGAGTTTCCTATGAGAAATGATCTTGTTCCTCGATGTTGCCTATATGATGACAGCTTCTTCGAACTGCTAAGGTATCCCTACTTGTTGCCTTCGATGACCATTACGTCCCTTTCAATAGTCCCTCAAACATCCAATGACTAGGGTTACCTACTCACTAATAGTAGGATAACACAGTCTAAAGGATAGGTGGAAAAGAACACCTTTTTTCGAGTAGGTAGATAACTGTTAGGTACTTGCTCAAAACGATAAATCTTTTACACCATACACTTCCAAACAAACTTTTCACAATAAAGTTTTCAAAACACCTCGTAACACTCTTGAGGATGGAAACAAGGGTTAAAACGAAGTAAAACAAAACCTTTTAAAGAAAGCACACACAAGAATTTTTCAAAATGAGCAAGTACTTAAGAGCCGGTGGAAAACCACATATAGAAAGGGTGCTAGCACCTTCCCTTTCTATAATCTACCCCCCGTACTCAGAAACATCCCGAAAAAAGTTTTTTCTATTCTTTTTCCTTTTCCTGATTGGATGAAATAAAAGTCGGTGGCGACTCTTGCATACCACGACATTTGCAAACAAAAAACGCAAACCAATATTAACAATCGGTTCTGCCACCATATCACACCGACAAAAACAAGTTCCAGATTAATACCTATAACAAGCCAGGACAACTATCTGTGGACGACTAATTGTAGATTAATACCTGAAACTAGACAGGAAAACTATATACATGGGCAGATTGTAGATTAACACCTATAACTAGCCAGGAAAACTACCTACATGATCAGATTGAAGATTAATACCTGTAACAAGCCAGGAAACTATCTTTCTTTCTAAGGTCAGAGATTAATACTTAAAACCAGCCTGGACAACTATCTCAACAAATGACAAAAACAAGTTCGAGATTAATACCTGTAACAAGATAGGAAAACTATTTGTAGACGACTGATTGTAGATTAATACCTGAAACCAGACAAGAAAACTATCTACATGGGAAGATTGTAGATTAACACCTGTAACCAGCAAGGAAAATTATCTTTCTTTTTAAGGTCAAAGATTAATAACTAAAACTATCCAGGACAAGTAACTCAACGACCGACAAAAATAAGTTCCAGATTAATACCTGTAACAAGCCACGACAACTATCTATGAACGACTGCTTGTAGATTAATACCTGAAACCAGACAGTAAATCTATCTATATCGGCAGATTATAGATTAACACCTGTAACCAGCCAGGAAAACTATCTATATGAGTAGATTGAAGATTAATACGTGTAACAAGCCAGGAAAACTATCTTTATTTTTAAGGCCAGAGATTAAAACCTGAAACTAGCTAGGACAACTATCTCAACGACCAACAAAAACAAATTCCAGATTAATACCTGTAACAAGCTAGGACAACTATCTGTGAACGACTGATTATAGATTAATACCTGAAACCAGACAACAAAACTATCTACATGGGCAGATTGAAGATTAATACCTATAACAAGCCAAGAAAACTATCTTTCTTTCTAAGAGCAGAGATTAATACCTGAAACCAGTCAGGACAATTATCTCAACAACCGACAAAAACAAGTTCCAGATTAATATATGTAACAAGCCAGGACAACTATCTGTGGACGACAGATTGTAGATTAATCCCTAAAACCAGACAGAAAAACTATCTACATGGGTAAATTGTAGATTAACACCTGTAACCAGCCAGGAAAACTATTTACATGAGTAGATTAAAGATTAATACCTCTAACAATCCAGGAAAACTATATTTCTTTCTAAGGTCAGAGATTAATACCTGAAACCAGCGAGGATAACTATCTCAACGACCGATAAAAACAAGTTCCAGATTAATACTTGTAACAAGCCAAGATAACTATCTGTGGATGAATGATTGTAGATTAATACCTGAAACCAGATAGGAAAACTATCTACATGGGAAAATTGAAGATTAATACCTGTAACAAGCCAGGAAAACTATCTTTCTCTCCAAGGACATAGATTTATACCTGAAACCAGCCAGGATAACTATCTCAATGACCGACAAAAACAAGTTCCAGATTAATACATGTAACAAGCCAGGACAACTATCTGTTGACGAATGATTGTATATTAATACTTGAAACCAGACAGGAAAACTATCTACATCGGCAGATTATAGATTAACACCTATAACCATCCAGGAAAACTATCTATATGAGTAGATTGAAGATTCATACATGTAACACGCCAGGAAAACTATCTTTATTTCTAAGGTCAGAGATTAAAACCTTAAACCAGCCAGGACAACTATCTCAACGACCGACAAAAACAAGTTCCAGATTAATCACTGTAATAAGTTAGGACAACTGTCCGTGGACGACTAATTGTAGATTAATACCTTAAACCAGATAGCAAAACTATCTACATAGGCATATTGAAGATTAAGACCTATAACATCCCAGGAAAACTATCTTTCTTTCTAAGAGCAGAGATTTATACCTGAAACCAGCCAGGACAACTATTTCAACAACCGACAAAAACAAGTTCCAGAATAATACCTGTAACAAGCCAGGAGAAATAATTGTGGATGACTGATTGTAGATTAATACCTAAAACCAGACAGTTAAACTATCTACATGTGTAAATAGTAGATTAACACCTGTAACCAGCCAGGAAAACTATCTACATGAGTAAATTGAAGATTAATACCTATAACAAGCAAGGAAAACTATCTTTCTTTCTAAGGTCAGAGATTAATACCTGAAACTATCCAGGACAAATAAATCAACAACCGACAAAAACAAGTTCCAGATTAATACTTCTAACAAGCAAAGACAACTATTTATGGACGACTGATTGTAGATTAATACCTTACACCAGATATGAAAACTAACTACATTGGAAAATTGAAGAATAATACCTGTAACAAGCAAATAAAACTATCTTTCTTTCAAAGGTCAGAGATTAAAACCTGAAACCAGCCAGAACAACTATCTCAGCGACCGACAAATACAAGTTCCAGATTAATACCTGTAACAAGCTAGGACAACTATCTATGGATGACTGATTGTAGATTAATACTTGAAACCAGACAACAAAATTATCTACATGGGTAGATTGAAGATTAATACTTATAACAAGCCAGGAAAACTATCTTTCTTTCTAAGAGCAGAGATTAATACCTGAAACCAGCCAGGACAAATATCTCAACAACCGACAAAAACAAGTTCCATATTAATACTTGTGATAAGCCAGGACAACCATCTGTTGTCTACTGATTGTAGATTAATACCTGAAACCATATAGGAAAACTATCAACATGGGAAAATTTAAGATTAATACCTGTAACAAGCCAGGAAAACTATCTTCTTTCTAAGGTCATAGATTAATACCTGAAACCAGCCAGGACAACTATCTCAACGACAGACAAAAACAAGTTCCAGATTAATACATGTAACAAGCTAGGACAACTATATGTGGACGAATGATTGTAGATTAATACCTGGAACCAGACAGGAAAACTATCTACATTGGCAAATTGTAGATTAACACTTGTAAACAACCAGGAAAACTATCTACATGAGCAGATTGAAGATTAATACCTGTAACAAGCCATGAAAACTATCTTTCTTTCTATGGTCAGAGATTAATAACAGAAACTAGCTAGGACAACTATCTTAACGACCGACAAAAACAAGTTCCAGATTATTACCTGTAACAAGCAAGGAAAACTATGTGTGGATGACTGAATGTAGATTAATACCTGAAACCAGACAAGAAAACTATCTACATGGGCAGATTGAAGATTAATACATGTATCAAGGAAGGAAAGATTTCTTTCTTTCTAAGGTCATAGATTAATAACTGAAACCAGCCAGGACAACTATCTCAATGACCGACAAAAACAAGTTCCATATTAATACCTATAACAAGCCAGAATAACTATCTGTGGACGAATGATTTTAGATTAATACCTGAAACTAGACAGGAAAACTATATACATGGGCAGATTGTAGATTAACACCTATAACCAGCCAGGAAAACTACCTACATGATCAGATTGAAGATTAATACTTGTAACAAGCCAGGAAAACTATCTTTCTTTTTAAGGTAAGAGATTAATACTTGAAACCATCCAGGACAACTATCTCAACGACTGACAAACACAAGTTCGAGATTAATACCTGTAACAAGGCAGGACAACTATCTATGGACGACTGATTGTAGATTAATACCTAAAACCAGACAGGAAAACTATCTACATTGGAAGATTGTAGTTTAACACTTGTAACCATCTAGGAAAACTATCTCGACGACCGAAAAAAACAATTTCCAGATTAATACTTGTAACAAGTTAGGACAACTATTTGTGGATGACTGATTGTAGATTAATACCTGAAATCAGATAGGAAACCCATCTACATGGGCAGATTGAAGATTAATACCTGTAACAAACCAGGAAAACTATCTTTCTTTCTAAGGTCAGAGATTAATACCTGAAACCAGCCAGGACAACTATCTCAACGACCGACAAAAATAAGTTCCAGATTAATACCTGTAACAACTCGAGACAACTATTTGTGCACGACTGATTGTAGATTAATACCTGAAACTAGACAGGAAAACTATATACTTGGGCAGATTGTAGATTAACACCTGTAACAAGCCAGGAAAACTATATTTCTTTCTAAGGTCAGAGATTAATACCTGAAACTAGCCGGATAACTATCTCAACGACCGACAAAAACAAGTTCCAAATTAATACCTGTAACAAGCTAGGACAGCTATCTGTGGATGACTGGTTGTAGATTAATATATGAAACCTGACAGGAAAACTATCTACATGGGCATATTGTAAATTAACACCTGTAACCATCCAGGAAAACTATCTGCGTGAGCAGTTTGAAGATTAATACCTATAAAAAGCCAGGAAAACTATATTTCTTTCTAAGGTCAGATATTAATACATGAAACTAGCTAGGACAACTATCTCAACGACCGACAAAAAGAGTTCCAGATTAATAACTACAACAAGCTAGGAAAACTATCTGTGGATGACTGATTGTAGATTAATACCTGAAACCAGACAGGAAAACTATCTACATGGGCAAATTGAAGATTAAACATCTAACAAGCCAGGAAAGATATCTTTCTTTCTAAGGTCAGAGATTAATACCTGAAACAAGTCAAGACAACTATCTCAATGAGCGACAAAAACCAGTTCTAGATTAATACCTATAACAAGCCAAGACAACTATCTTTGGACGACTGATTGTAGATTATTACTTGAAACTAGACAAGAAAACTATATACATGGGAAGATTGTAGATTAACACCTATAACTAACCAAGGAAACTACTTACATGATCAGATTGAAGATTAATACATGTAACAAGCCAGGAAAACTTTCTTTCTTCCTAAGGTGAAAGATTAATACTTGAAACCAGCCAGGACAACTATCTCAACGACCAAAAAAACAAGTTCAAGATTAATACATGTAACAAGTTAGGACAACTATCTGTGGATGAATAATTGTAGATTAACACATGTAACCAGCCAGGAAAACTATCTATATGAGTAGATTGAAGATTAATACTTGTAACAAGCAAAGGAAACTATCTTTATTTCTAAGGTCAGAGGTTAAAACCTGAAACCAGCTAGGACAACTATCTCAACGACCGACAAAAACAAGTTCCAGATTAATACCTGTAACAAGCCACGAAAACTATATGTGGATGACTGATTGTAGATTAATACCTGAAACCAGACATCAAAACTATCTACATGGGCAAATTGAAGATTAATACCTATAACAACCCAGGAAAACTATCTTTCTTTCTAATAGAAGAGATTAATACTTGAAACCATCCAGGACAACTATCTCAACAACCGAAAAAAACAAGTTCCAGATTAATACCTGTAACAAGCCAGGACAACTATCTGTGGACGACTGATTGAAGATTAATACCTAAAACCAGATAGGAAAACTATCTACATGGGTAAATTGTAGATTACCATCTGTAACCAGTCAGGAAAACTATCTACATGAGTTGATTGAAGATTAATACCTGTAACAAGCTAGGAAAACTATCTTTCTTTCTAAGGTCAGAGACTAATACTTGAAACCAGCCAGGACAACTATCTCAATGACCAATTAAAACAAGTTCCAGATTAATACCTGTAACAAGCAAGGACAACTATCTGTGGACGACTGATTGTAGATTAATACCTAAAACAAGACAGGAAAACTATCTACATGGTTAAAATTTAGATTAACACCTTGAACCAGCCAAGAAAACTATCTACATGAGTAGATTGAAGATTAATACCTGTAACAAGCCAGGAAAACTATCTTTCTTTCAAAGGTCAGAGATTAATACCTGAAACCAGCAGGACAACTATCTCAACGACCGGCAAAAACAATTTCCAGATTAATACTTGTAACAAGCCAGGACAACTATCTGTGGACGACTGATTGTAGATTAATACCTGTAACTAGATAGGAAAACTATCTACATGGGCAGATTGAAGATTAATACCTGTAACAATCCAAGAAAACTATCTTTCTTTCTAAGGTCAGAAATTAATACCTGAAACCACCCAGGACAATTATCTCAACGATCGACAAAAACGAATTCCAGATTTAAACCTGTAAAAAGCCAAGACAACTATTTGTGCATGACTGATTATAGATTAATAACTGAAACTAAACAGGAAAACTATATACATGGGCAGATTGTAGATTAACACCTTTAACAAGCTAGGAAAATTATATTTCTTTCTATGGTCATAGATTAATACCTGAAACCAGCCAGACAACTATCTCAACGACTGACAAAAACAAGTTCCAGATTAATACCTGTAACAAGCAAGGATAACTATATGTGGACGACTGATTGTAGATTAATACATGAAAGCAGACATGAAAACTATCTACATGGGCAGATTATAGACTAACACCTGTAACCAGCCATGAAAATTATCTTCATGAGCAGATTGAAGATTAATACCTGTAAAAAGCCAGGAAAACTATCTTTTTTTCTAAGGTCAAAGATTAATACCTGAAACTAGCTAGGACAATTATCTCAACGACTGACAAAAACAATTACCAGATTAATACCTACAACAAGCTAGGAAAACTATCTGTGGATGACTGATTGTAGATTAATACCTGAAACCAGACAGGAAAACTATCTACATGGGCATATTGTAGATTAAAACCTGTAACAAGCTAGGAAAACTATATTTCTTTCTAAGGTCATAGATTAATACCTGAAACCAGCCGGACAACTATCTCAACGACTAACAAAAACAAGTTCCAGATTAATACCTGTAACAAGCCAGGACAACTATCCGTGGACGACTGATTATAGATTAATACATGAAACCAGACATGAAAACTATCTACATGGGCAAATTGTAGACTAACACCTGTAACCAGCCAGGAAAACTATCTACATGGTTAAAATTTAGATTAACACCTGTAACCAGCCAAGAAAACTATCTACATGAGTAGATTGAAGATTAATACCTGTAACAAGCCAGGAAAACTATCTTTCTTTCTAAGGTCAGAGATTAATACCGGAAATCAGCAAGGATAACTATCTCAACGATCGAGAAAAAGAATTTCCAGATTAATACTTGTAACAAGCCAGGACAACTATCTGTGGACGACTGATTGTAGATTAATACCTGTAACCAAATAAGAAAACTATCTACATGGGCAGATTGAAGATTAATACCTGTAACAAGCCAAGAAAACTATCTTTCTTTCTAAGGTGAGAGATTAATATCTGAAACCAGTCAGGACAACTATCTCAACGACCGATAAAAACAACTTCCAGATTAATACCTGTAACAAGCCAAGACAACTCTCAGTGCACGACTGATTGTAGATTAATACCTGAAACTAGACAGGAAAAATATATACATGGGCAGATTGTATATTAACACATGTAACAAGCCAGGAAAACTATATTTCTTTCTATGGTCATAGATTAATACCTAAAACCAGCCGGACAACTATCTCAACGACTAACAAAAAAAAGTTCCAGATTAATACCTGTAACAAGCAAGGACAACTATATGTGGACGACTGATTGTAGATTAATACATGAAACCAGACAGGAAAATTATCTACATGGGCAGATCATAGACTAACACCTGTAACCAGCCAAGAAAACTATCTTCATGAGCAGATTGAAGATTAATACCTGTAAAAAGCCAGGAAAACTATCTTTCTTTCTAATGTCAGAGATTAATACCTGAAACCAGCCAGGTCAACTATCTTAATGACCGACAAAAACAAGTTCTAGATTAATACCTATAAAAAGCTAGGACAACTATCTTTGTACGACTTCTTGTAGATTATTACTTGAAACTAGACAGGAAAACCATATACATGGGCAGATTGTAGATTAACACATATAACCAGCCAGGGAAACTAATTACATGATCAGATTGAAGATTAATACCTGTAACAAGCCAGGAAAACTATCTTTCTTTCTAAGGTCAAAGATTAATACTTGAAACCAGCCAGGACAACTATCTCAACGACCGACAAAAACAAGTTCCAGATTAATACATGTAACAAGCCAAGACAACTATCTGTGCACGACTGATGTAGATTAATACCTGAAACTAGACAGAAAAACTATATACATGGGCAGATTGTAGATTAAAACCTGTAACAAGCTAGGAAAACTATATTTCTTTCTAAGGTCATAGATTTATACCTGAAACCAGCCGGACAACTATCTCAACGACTGACAAAAACAAGTTCTAGATTAATACCTCTAAAAAACAGGACAACTATCTATGGCCGACTGATTATAGATTAATACATGAAACCAGACATGAAAACTATCTACATGGGCAAATTGTAGACTAACACCTGTAACCACCCAGGAAAACTATCT
This sequence comes from Vicia faba, assembly GCA_948472305.1. Lineage (NCBI taxonomy): Eukaryota > Viridiplantae > Streptophyta > Magnoliopsida > Fabales > Fabaceae > Vicia > Vicia faba. The sequence continues at coordinate 964,407,176 of OX451741.1, read as the reverse complement.
ACATGATTAAAATTTAGATTAACACCGGTAACCAGCCAAGAAAACTATCTACATGAGTAGATTGAAGATTAATACCTGTAACAAGCCAGGAAAACTATCTTTCTTTCTAAGGTCAGAGATTAATACCTGAAATCAGCCAGGACAACTATCTCAACGATCGACAAAAAGAATTTCTAGATTAATACTTGTAACAAGCCAGGACAACTATCTGTGGACGACTGATTGTAGATTAATACCTGTAACCAAATAAGAAAACTATCTACATGGGCAGATTGAAGATTAATACCTATAACAAGCCAAGAAAACTATCTTTCTTTCTAAGGTGAGAGATTAATATATGAAACCAGCCAGGACAACTATCTCAACGACCGATAAAAACAACTTCCAGATTAATACATGTAACAAGCCAGGAAAACTATATTTCTTTCTATGGTCATAGATTAATACCTGAAACCAGCCAGGTAATTATCTCAACGACTGACAAAAAAAAGATCCAGATTAATACTTGTAACAAGCAAGGACAACTATGTGTGGACGATTGATTGTAGATTAATACATGAAACCAGACAAGAAAATTATCTACATGGGAAGATCATAGACTAACACCTGTAACCAGCCAAGAAAACTATCTTCATGAGCAGATTGAAGATTAATACCTGTAAAAAGGCAGGAAAACTATCTTTCTTTCTAAGGTCAGAGATTAATACCTGAAACTAGCTAGGACAACGATCTCAACGACTGACAAAAACAAGTACCAGATTAATACCTACAACAAGCTAGGAAAACTATTTGTGGATGACTGATTGTAGATTAATACATGAAACCAGACAAGAAAACTATCTACATGGGAAAATTGAAGATTAATACATGTAATAAGCCAGGAAAGTTATCTTTCTTTCTAAGGTCAGAGATTAATACCTGAAACAAGCCAGGACAACTATATTAATGACCGACAAAAACAAGTTCTAGATTAATACATATAAAAAGCTTGGAAAACTATCTTTGGATGACTTCTTGTAGATTATTACTTGAAACTAGACAGGAAAACTATATACATGGGAAGATTGTAGATTAACACCTATAACCAGCCTGGGAAACTACTTACATGATCAAATTGAAGATTAATACCTGTAACAAGCCAGGAAAACTATCTTTCTTTCTAAGGTCAAAGATTAATACTTGAAACCAGCCAGGACAACTATCTCAACGACCGACAAAAACAAGTTCCAGATTAATACCTGTAACAAGATAGGACAACTATCTGTGGAAGACTAATTGTAGATTAATACCTGAAACCAGACAGGAAAACTATCTACATGGGCAGATTGTAGATTAACACCTGTAACCAGCCAGGAAAGCTATCTTTCTTTTCAAGGTCAGAGATTAATACATGAAACTGGACATGACAAGTATCTCAACGACCGACAAAAACAATTTCCAGATTAATACTTGTAACAAGCCAGGACAACTATCTGTGAATGACTGATTGTAGATTAATACCTGAAACCAGATAGGAAAACTATCTACATGGGCAGATTGAAGATTAATACCTGTAACAAGCCAAGAAAACTATCTTTCTTTCTAAGGTCAGAGATTAATACCTGAAACCAGCCAGGACAACTATCTCAACGACCGATAAAAACAACTTCCAGATTAATACCGGTAACAAGCCAAGACAATTATCTGTGCACGACTGATGTAGATTAATACCTGAAACTAGACAGGAAAACTATATACATGGGCAGATTGTAGATTAAAACCTGTAACAAGCCAGGAAAACAATATTTCTTTCTAAGGTCATAGATTAATACCCGAAACCAGCCGGACAACTATCTCAACGACTCACAAAAACAAGTTCCAGATTAATACCTGAAACAAGCTAGGACAACTATCTGTGGATGACTGATTGTAGATTAATACATGAAACCAGACAGGAAAACTATCTACATGGGCAAATTGTATAATAACACACGTAATCAGCCAGGAAACTATCTTCATGAGTAGATTGAAGATTAATACCTATAAAAATCCAGGAAAACTATCTTTTTTTCTAAGGTCAGAGATTAATACATGAAACTAGCTAGGACAACTATCTCAACGACTGACAAAAACAAGTACCAGGTTAATACCTACAACAAGCTAGGAAAACTATTTGTGGACGACTGATTGTAGATTAATACCTAAAACCAGACAGGAAAACTATCTACATGGGAAAATTGAAGATTAATACATGTAACAAGCCAGGAAAGTTAGCTTTCTTTCTAAGGTCAGATATTAATACCTGAAACCAGCCAGGACAACTATCTTAATGACCGACAAAAAAAATTTCTAGATTAATACCTATAAAAAGCCAAGACAACTCTCTTTGGACGATTGATTGTAGATTATTACTTGAAACTAGACAGGAAAACTATATACATGGGAAGATTGTAGATTAACACCTATAACCAGCCAGAGAAACTACTTACATGATCAGATTGAAGATTAATACCTGTAACATGCCAAGAAAACTATATTTCTTTCTAAGGTCAAAGATTAATACTTGAAACCAGCCACGACAACTATCTCAACGACTGACAAAAACAATTTCCATATTAATACCTGTAACAAGATAAGACAACTATCTGTGGACGACTAATTGTAGATTAATACCTAAAACCAGACAGGAAAACTATCTACATGGGCAAATTGTAGATTAACACTTATAACAAGCCAGGAAAGCTATCTTTCTTTTCAAGGTCAGAGATTAATACCCGAAACCAGACAGGACAAGTATCTCAACGACCGACAAAAACAAGTTCCAGATTAATACCGGTAACAAGCCACGACAATAATTTGTGGACGACTGATTGTAGATTAATATCTGAAACCAGACAGTAAAACTATTTGTGATACAGTGGCAGAACCAAATTGTTTTTAGGAAAATGCTGGTTTGCGTTTTGCGTTTGTGTTTGCAAAATGTTGCGGTAAGCAAGAGTCGCCACTGACTTTTATTTTATCCAACTGGAAAGGAAAAAAGCACAGAAAAATTCCTTTTTTCGAGATTTTGAGTACGGGGGGTAAATTATAGAAAGGGAAGGTATTAGAACCCTTTCTATCCGTAGTTTTCTACGGGCTCTTAGGTACTTGCTCATCATTTTAAAATTGCTTCCGTGTTTGTGTGTTTTGAAATGTTTTTGTTTTACTTCGATTTAACCCTTTCTTCTGTCTTCAAGAGTGTTACGAAGTTGTTTTGAATACTTTGTTTAAGAAAGTGTAAGTGTGGAAAAGTTTGATTTTGAGCAAGTACCTACTAGCATCTACCTACTCGAAAAAAGAATGTTTCTGTTCTTGTTTCCTTTAGACATCGCTATCCCACTATTAGTGGGTAGGTAGCACCGTCGTTGGAGTTGTAAGGGTCAATTTGAAAGGGACGTATGATTACTAAAGCAATGTTAGGACGTCTTAGTAATAACCCTAGTGTCTTAAGATCATATTCGAGGCAACATTTCTGAGGCAACATTTTCGGATGGGACATTTCGTATTTGTTTAGACAAGGGAGGGACCACTAAAGCACCCTATACTTAATGATCGTTTACCGAAGGCAACCGAAGTGAGAGTATATCCTAGGAGTGCGCATGTGCGAGTGTTTTGATTTCAGTTATTATCTTTGCACATTTAGGGTTTGCTAACCATTTTAAAATTAACATACATTCTTGTCATGCAACCCTATTATCATACATCTAACAATTAAATATTCGCGTGAATTTAAATGCAAGAAATAAAGCTACGTTATTACAAGGCTTCAGGGAGAGGGATTAATTACATAGCTAAAAAACCGTAAAACGATAAAATAAAGGAACATCCTAATTAAACTATTACATCCCATGAGCAGTTATATTAATATTGTAAAAATAATGAACGCGCGCGATAAATCAAGAACGAAGAAAATTAGGGTTTTGACCCCGTCTAAACCTAATTTAAAGAAGAATTATTTTTGGTTGTTTTTTGATTATTTTGAGGAAAAATAAGGTTTTCGATTAAATAAATACAAACCTATTTACTAATTAAATTAAATTAAGAAAATTAATTAATTTTACCCAATTTTTGTATTTTTGTTATTTTAAGAAAAGAAGATAAAATATTAAAACAAACCCTAATTTTCTAATTGGTTTTAATTTATTTACAAAAAATATTTAAGTTACCCTAGAATTAAATTAAACTAATTAAATTAATTTAATAAAAAATAAAAAATAAAAAGCCTAAATTCTAATTTGGTGAAAATTGACTTTTATGAGTTTTTGTTAAAAAAGAATTAAATTTTTTGTTAGAAAATAAATTAACCAAAATTAAATAAATAAAGAAAAATATAGAAAGAAAAAGAAAGAAATGGGCATGGTATGCTAGCAATTTGAAGGGTGTTCATAGCAATTTCTGAGCCTAAAAGACTTGGGTCCATGTTGATCTTCCTGATTCCATGTGTTGGCTTGACTAAGATGCATGGTAGACTCTCAAATGATGGCCTTTTGATCCAGCTTGTGGGCAATCTGATGGCTGAAAGATGATTGAATATGGTAGTCCTTGCACCTGTACATGTGCCTGATCATGCAATTGATAAAATTATGAAATAATATGGGGGACCTGGGATTCGAACCCAGGCCCTATGGCTTTTTCTCTCTCCCGCTGACCAACTGAACCAACGCGCTTTGTGGTACAATAGATAAAAACATTGAATTTATTGAAAAACACAACATGTTAATTTTCCAGCGTGCAAATTTTTGAATGGGCCAGTCAGGCCACGCCACGCCATCATCTCCTTCCTCCCTCCGTTGGTAAAAGTCAAGGACTTTTACCTACAGACAAAAGTCTATAGCTATAACCCTGCGTGTTTCCAGAATCACCTACAAGCATGATAAATGAAAACTAATACCACAGGCCAGTTCGTCTTGGCCTTGTGAACACCATGGTACCCCTCTTTTGGCCAATTTCACCTGCATAAGAAAAACCTAAAACGAACCAAGAAAACCTAAAAATGGTGGATCTCAGTATAGCTAACAAAAACGTTATTAAACATTATCATTAGCTTGCAAATTCTTCAAGGATTCAGAATATATAAACCAAACATGCTAACAATGTCAAAGTAATGAGATTCGATTTCAAAAAGGGAAGGATGTCGTGAGGCACTTACATTGCATTTCTAGGCACGAAAATGCTTGTTGGTGATTGGGATAGACTCCTTGAACACCTAGGAAGCGAATGAGATAGCTTGGAAGGCTTGAAATATCCTGGAACTATGAAATCAGATTGCCACTTTTTTTTGATTTTTTCAAAGTTCTCCTTCTCTTTTCACGCCTCCAACCCTTGTGCATTTGGTCTGTAAATGTTCTATATGTAGCCTTGAGTGAATTAGGTTTACAAATTTGTTTCAAATCTTCTTCAATTAAGGTGATTGATTAAGATTTGATTCTCTTGTTAATCTTTCGAAAACAAGCCAAAAATCAATCTTTTTGTGTACAAACAAGCCTTGCACAATTTGATCTCATTGCCAGCTATTCATGGACCTGAAATATGCATAAAATCTCAAGGTTTAAATGATTTTGATATTTTCATGATTTTATTTTGATTTAATTTGATTTAATTGAAATAAAAATCAAAATATATGGCAAAAATAAAATAAAGGCAAGTGGGAAGGATCATGGGTCGCGGACCATGTTACAAACTCAATACAAGAAAAAAAAGTTGGGCCCATTTGACAAAAATTGAAATTTGAGGCACTTTTGACTTTTGGCAATTTTGCAAAAATGGCCAACTTCACCAATGCATAACTCCTTCAATTTTGACTCTATGAGGGTGTTCTTGGACTTTTTAGAAAGCTCAAGATGTCCTCTAAGCAAACCTTTTGGTATCATCTCAATTTAGTCTTCCATGTTCATGTATGAAGCTTTGAAAAAATATTTGAAGTACCTTTCTGTATCTTACCACTTTGGATACCAGCTTCTACTCTCTCCCCAGTCAAAATCAATTCAGTAAGACCAGATGACAAACTGCCGATCAAATGATTGAAAAATTGACCAGACAACGTCCCAAGAAACATGTCCACCAACTCCCTATCAGACAGAGGAGGTTGGACTCTCCCGGCCAAATCTCTCCACTTCTGAGCATAGTCCTTAAAGCCTTCGCTTGCACTCATAGACATACCCTGGAGCTGAGTACGAGTGGGAGCAAGGTCAGCGTTATACTGATACTGCTTGTAAAAAGAAGCACCAAGGTCCTCCCAGTTGCAGACATTATCTCCTTCCAATTGATAAAACCATTCAAGCTGAGTCCCTGACAGACTATCTTGAAAGAAATGAACCCACAGATTTCTATCAGCAGTGTAAGGTTGGATTTTTTGGACATACGAGCGGAGATGGAGTTTTAGACAGGATACTCCATCGTACTTATCAAAAACCAGAGCTTTGAACTTATGAGGGATCACCACCCCAGATGCTAGTCCCAGATCTCTGAAGTCCAAACCAGGTATCTTCTGAATCTCCATAGCGCTCATACGGTCTTCGAGTTGTTTGTACTTATCCTTAGCAGGAGGATACTGCTCATCATCAAAATCAGTATCATTATCAGAGACCACATGACTGGGGCCCTTTTCTTCCTCTTGGTTCTCCTCTCCTTTGGATGAAAGAGTCAAATCAGCTTCCTGTCGCAACCTATTTCCAAATCTGTTACCCATATTCAGAAGAGCCACCTTCTTCTTCTTCTTATTCTTCTTCTCCTTCAAGATGAGAGTCTTCAAATCCTCTTTCCCTTTAGCCAATTTCAAGAACATCTCTTAGAATTGGGCATTTTGTGCCTGAAGAGCTTTGATGGCTTGATCGGTAGGTATTTCAGAAGAAATTTCGTGCTGAAATAAACAACGAAGAAGATGAGAAACCTGTAATGGTACATGTAATGATGTGCATGATAATGGTATGCGTATGTAATAATTTCGAAGACTTTGGAAGATTTAAATTTGCAAAACAAGAAATAAACAAACTTTATTATATTAACTTGTAAAAATGTTTAACAATGCCTTTGAGGCGTTACAAAAAGAAATAAATGAAAAACAAATCTAAACTAGAAAAAGCAAAAATCAGAAATCCCATGGACACTTCCCCTTGGTGCTGACGTAGTCATTGATTGTCCTTTCATTCTCGAGTTGCCTGGAGAGCTTCAAGATCTTCCTCTCTTGCTCATGATACTTCTCCCGGTAGGTATCCCTCTCCTCTTTCAGCTGAATCCAGGATCTCTTTAATGCCCCAAGATCAGTGGGCATGTAGGGATAAAGAGCTGCATAAGGAATGCCCTCTTCATTGGTAGGCTCCACAATCACTGGCAACACAGCTTCATAAGGTATCCCAAGTTTCTGGGCTCGAGCTCGGACCCACTGCAGATAGGGTTGCATAGGGAGAGAAGTCTTTGGTCCTAGCTCTTGAGGGTCAGACCTGTTCACCATGCTCCAGGCTCGTATAAACCTTCGACGATACTCGTCAATGTCCTCCTTGTAATCAAAGGCAATATCTGTAAGAAGTAGCTCATGAGGACCGTCTCTCCGAGCGCAACCAGACTGTCGTAAAGCCAAGAAAGGATTGTAGGTTATTCCCCCTCTGATTCCAAGCAACGGGACATTAGGGTATCCCCCACATCGATCAATGACATCAATGCTTTCCATATCCTTAGAACTCCAAAGAATGTCTATATGGGCAAGGGACATTATTCTGTAAGACCATCCTAAACCTTCCTCATTCTTCAACACGGACTTGGGGAGGTCCAAAATAAACCACCTCGCCAACAGCGGTATGTAACACATGAGGGTCCCTCTTCTTTTCACAGTAAGAGTGTAGAGGGCATGCAAGATATCACCCAGAAGAGTAGGTATAGGATTGCGAGACAGGAAGATCTTAACCGCATTCACATTTATGAAGGAATCTGGATTCGTGAAAAGAACCAAACCATAAATAAGGAGAGCCAAGATGTCTTCAAAAGCCTGAAAGTCCAAAGTATCCCAAAACAGTTGAGCTTGATCCATTAGAAACTTGGCTAAGAAACCTTCAACCCCGCTTCGTGTCTCCCAATTAGATACTACATCAGCCTGTTTCAAATGTAGAGCTGAAGCAATGTCTTCTGGTCTAGGAGCCTTTTCCAAACCTTTGAAAGGCATCTGCTCGAGGATGGATATGCCCAATAAGTGAGAAAACTCCTCCAAAGTAGGAACTAGCTGATAATCCGGGAAAGTGAAACAATGATGAACAGGATCGAAGAACTGGAAAAGCACACTCATCATCTGCTCATCAAACTTTGAGGTAACCAAGCTAAGAAGCTGACCATGTCTCTTAATGAATGAAGAAGTATTAGAAACTCTCGAGGCTAAATCTTTGAGTTGAGACGGAATTTGCATAAAGTTAACTCGAATGGTGTTTCTACGTATGGAAGCCATAATCTGCAAAACAGAACAAAGATAAATCCCCTCGGTCTTTGAAATGGTTAGCATAATGAGGAATGCATGCTATGTTATGATGCATGATGTCATGATAAAACACACAATAGGTATAGCAGATAACAACATGGTAAAGGAAAACAAGTCACACAAGAGCCCTTAAGTTTCAGGCTTGCATGGGGTCTAGGTACTACCCTCTTGAAGTTCAGTTGGTTTCAACCTGTCCTAATAATAGTAACTGGGTTCTAGAGGTTCTCAATATCATTGACCATCCTCCATCGGTCATGGTTTCAGCTCACACAATCTTTTCTTGCAGCCGGAACTATCTCGAGAGTATGGTCTCAATGAGTGTAGCATCGAGTATCAACCAATTTCAAGCTTTACACCAAGATCAATTATCTCACTACTTCCTATGGCCAAGTTGGTCAATTATAGGTTCTAAGGTCAATTGATGCTTAACGACCCATATAGCAGCCCCGTATTCTCCTCATTTCTCCACAAGGGATACCGATACCAACCAATGTGCCACATCAATGTAGCTACTGCTTCAAACGTATCGGTCTATGCCGTACAGTTCCCTCACAGTTTATTTCTACTTACCTAAAAGGTGTCCCCCAGATCCGGGTTAGGATCTATAGTAACTCCCAATACAAAACCCTTTAAAAGTAAAGCAATCAAATCAAACAAGAGAAGCAATTTATGATGAACTAATCCTAAGGTATACCCCACTTATTATATCCCTGGCAGAGTCACCAGTTTTTTGATACGATGGCAGAACCACACTGGTTTTAGGAAAATGCTGCTTTGCATTTTGCATTTGTGTTTGCAAAATGTCGCGGTAAGCAAGAGTCACCACCGACTTTTATTTTATCCAACTAGGAAGGAAAAAAGCATAGAAAAATTCCTTTTTCGAGATTTTGAGTACGGGGGGTAGATTATAGAAAGGGAAGGTATTAACACCCTTTCTATCCGTAGTTTTCTACGGGCTCTTAGGTACTTGCTCATCATTTTAAAATTGCTTCCGTGTTTGTGTGTTTTGAAAAGTTTTTGTTTTACTTCGATTTAACCCTTGCTTCTGTCTTCAAGAGTGTTACGAAGTTGTTTTGAAAACTTTGTTTGATAAAGTGTAAGTGTGGAAAAGTTTGATTTTGAGCAAGTACCTACTAGCATCTACCTACTCGAAAAAAGAATGTTTTTGTTCTTGTTTCCTTTAGACAGCACTATCCCACTATTAGTGAGTAGGTAGCACCGTCGTTGGAGTTGTAAGGGTTAATTTTAAAGGGACGTACGATCACTAAAGCAATTTTAGGACGTCTTAGTAATAACCCTTGTGTCTTAAGATCATATTCGAGGCAACATTTCCGAGGCAACATTTCCGAACGGGACATTTGATCTTTGTTTATACAAGAGAGCGACCACTAAAGCACCCTATACTTAATGATCGTTTACCGAAGGCAATCGAAGTGAGAGTATATCCTAGGAGTGCGCATGTGCGATTGATTTTATTTCAGTTATTATCTTTGCACATTTACGGTTTACTAACCGTTTTAAAATTAACATACATTCTTGTCATGCAACCCCATTATCATACATCTAACAATTAAATATTTGCGAGAATTAAAATGCGAGAAATAAAGCTACGCTATTACAAGGCTTCGGGGAGGGGGATTAATTACATAGCCAAAAAACCTTAAAACGATAAATGAAAGGAACATCCTAATTAAACTATTACATCCCATGAGCAGTTACATTAATATTGTAAAAATAATGAACACGCGCGATAAATCGAGAATGAAGAAAATTAGGGTTTTGACCCCGTCTAAACCTAATTGAAAGAAGAATTATTTTTGGTTTTTTTATATTTATTTTGAGGAAAAATAAGGTTTTCGATTAAATAAATACAAACCTAATTACTAATTAAATTAAATTAAGAAAATTAATTAATTTTGCCCTATTTTTGTATTTTTGTTATTTTAAGAAAAGAAGATAAAAAATTAAAACAAACCCTAATTTTCTAATTGGTTTTAATTTATTTACAAAAAAGATTTAAGTTACCCTAGAATTAAATTAAACTAATTAAATTAATTTTGATAAAAAATAAAAAATAAAAAGCCTAAATTCTAATTTGGTGAAAATTGACTTTTATGAGTTTTTGTTAAAAAAGAATTAAATTTTTTGTTAGAAAATAAATTAACCAAAATTAAATAAATAAAGAAAAATATAGAAATAAAAAGAAAGAAACGGGCATGGTATGCTAGCAATTTGAAGGGTGTCCATAGCAATTTCTGAGCCCAAAAGCCTTGGGTCCATGTTGACCTTCTTGATTCCATGTGTTGGCTTGACTAAGATGCATGGTAGACTCTTAAATGATGGCCTTTTAATCCATCTTGTGGGCAATCTGATGGCTGAAAGATGATGGAATATGGTAGTCCTTGCACTTGTACATGTGCCTGATCATGCAAGTGATAAAATTATGAAATAATATGGGGGACCTGGGAGTCGAACCCAGGCCCTATGGCTTTTTCTCTCTCCCACTGACCCACTGAACCAACGCGCTTTGTGGTACAATAGATAAAAACAATGAATATATTGAAAAACACAACATGTTAATTTTCCAGCGCACAAATATTTGAACGGGCCAGTCAGGCCACGCCACACCATCATCTCCTTCATCCCTCCGTTGGTAAAAGTCAAGGACTTTTACCTACAGACAAAAGTTTGTAGCTATAACCCTGCATGTTTCTAGAATCACCTACAAGCATGATAAACGAAAACTAATACCACATGCCAGTTCGTCTTGGCCTTGTGAACACCATGGTACCCCTCTTTTGGGCCAATTTCACCTGCATAAGAAAACCCTAAAATGAACCAAGAAAACCTAACAATGGTGGGTCTCAGTATAGCTAACTAAAACGCAATTAAACATTATCATTATCTTGCAAATACTTCAAGGATTCAGAATATATAAACCAAACATGCTAACAATGTCAAATTTATGAGATTCGATTTCAAAAAGGGAAGGATGTCGTGAGGCACTTATATTGTGTTTCTGGGCACGAAAATGCTTGTTGGTGATTGGGATAGACTCATTGAACACCCAGGAAGCGAATGAGATAGCTTGGAAGGCTTGAAATATCCTGGAACTATGAAATCAGATTGCCACTTTTCTTGATTTTTTGAAAGTTCTCCTTCTCTTTTCACGCTTCCAACCCTTGTGCATTTGGTCTGTAAACGTTCTATATGTAGCCTTGAGTGAATTAGGTTTACAAATTTGTTTTAAATCTTCTTCAATTAAGGTGATTGATCAAGATTTAATTCTCTTGTAAATCTTTCCAAAACAAGCCAAAAATCAATCTTTTTGTGTACAAACAAGCCTTGCACGATTTAATCTCATTGCCAGCTATTCATGGACCTGAAATATGCATAAAATCTCAAGGTTTAAATGATTTTGATATTTTCATGATTTTATTTTGATTTAATTTGATTTAGTTGAAATAAAAATAAAATAAATGGCAAAAATAAAATAAAGGCAAGTGGGAAGGATCATGGGTCGCGGACCATGTTACAAACTCAATATAAGAAAAAAAGTTGGGCCCATTTGACAAAAATTGAAAATTGAGGCACTTTTGACTTTTGGCAATTTTGCAAAAATGGTCAACTTCACCAATGCATAACTCCTTCAATTTTGACTCTATGAGGGTGTTCTTGGACTTTTTAGAAAGCTCAAGATGTCCTCTAAGCAAAACTTTTGGCATCATCTCAATTTAGTCTTCCCTGTTCATGTATGAAGCTTTGAAAAAATATTTGAAGTACCTTTCTGTATCTTACCACTTCGGATACCAGCTTCTACTCTCTCCCCAGTCAAACTCAATTCAGTAAGACCAGATGACGAACTGTCGATCAAATGATTGAAAAATGGACCATACAATGTCCCAATAAACATGTCCACCAACTCCTTAAAGACATAAGGGGTTGGACTCTCCCGGACAAATCTCTCCACTTCTGAGCATAGTCCTTAAAGCCTTCGCTTGCACTCATAGACATACCCTGGAGATGAGTACGAGTGGGAGCAAGGTCAGCGTTATATTGATACTGCTTGTAAAAAGAAGCACCAAGGTCCTCCCAGTTGCGGACATTAGCTCCTTCCAGTTGATAAAACCATTCAAGCTGAGTCCCTGACAGACTATCTTGAAAGAAATGAACCCACAAATTTCTATCAGTAGTGTAAGGTTGGATTTTTCGGACATACGAGCGGAGATGGAGTATTAGAAAGGATACTCCATCGTACTTAGCAAAAACTAGAGCTTTGAACTTATGAGGGATCACCACCCCAGATGCTAGTCCCAGATCTCTGAAGTCCAAACGAGGTATCTTTTGAATCTCCATAGCGCTCATACGGTCTTCGAGTTGTTTGTACTTATCCTTAGCAGGAGGATACTGCTCATCATCAAAATCAGTATCATTATCAGAGACCACAGGACTGGGGCCCTTTTCTTCCTCTTGGTTCTACTCTCCTTTGGATGAAAGAGACAAATCAGCTTCCTGTCGCAACCTATTTCCAAATCTGTTACCCATATTCAGAAGAGCCACCTTCTTCTTCTTCTTCTTCTTCTTCTTCTTCTCCTTCAGGATGAGAGTCTTCAAATCCTCTTTCCCTTTAGCCAAGTTCAAGAACATCTCTTGGAATTGGGCATTTTGTGCCTGAAGAGCTTTGATGGCTTGATCGGTAGGTATTTCAGAAGAAATTTCGTGCTGAAATAAACAACGAAGAAGATGAGAAACCTGTAATGGTACATGTAATGATGTGCATGATAATGGTATGCGTATGTAATAATTTCGAAGACTTTGGGAGATTTAAATTTGAAAAACAAGAAATAAACAAACTTTATTATATTAACTTGTAAAAATGTTTAACAATGCCTTTGAGGCGTTACAAAAAGAAATAAATGAAAAACAAATCTAAACTAGAAAAAGCAAAAATCAGAAATCCCATGGACGCTTCCCCTTGGTGCTGACGTAGTCATTGATTGTCCTTTCATTCTCGAATTGTATGGAGAGCATCAAGATCTTCCTCTCTTGCTCATGATACTTCTCCCGGTAGGTATCCCTCTCCTCTTTCAGCTGAATCCAGGATCTCTTTAATGCCCCAAGATCAGTGGGCATGTAGGGATAAAGAGCTGCATAAGGAATGCCCTCTTCATTGGTAGGCTCCACAATCACTGGCAACACAGCTTCATAAGTCATCCCAATATTCTGGGCTCGAGCTAGGTCCCACTGGAGATAGGTTTGCATAGGGAGAGAAGTCTTTGGTCCTAGCTCTTGAGGGTCAGACCTGTTCACCATGCCCCAAGATCGTATAAACCTTCGACGATGCTCGTCAATATCTTCCTTCTAATCAAAGGCAATATCTGTAAGAAGTAGCTCATGAGGACCGTCTCTCCGAGCGCGACCAAATTGTCATAAAGCCAAGCAAGGATTGTAGGTTATTCCCCCTCTGATTCCAAGCAACGGGACATTAGGGTATCCCCCACATCGATCAATGACATCAATGCTTTCCATATCCTTAGAACTCCAAAGAATGTCTATATGGGCAAGGGACATTATTCTGTAAGACCATCCTAAACCTTCCTCATTCTTCAACACGGACTTGGGAAGGTGCAAAGTAAACCACCTCTCCAGCAGCGGTATGCAACACATGAGGGTCCCTCTTCTTCGCATAGTAAGAGTGTAGAGGGCATGCAAGATATCACCCAGAAGAGTAGGTACAGGATTGCGAGACAGGAAGATCTTAACCGCATTCACATTTATGAAGGAATCTGGATTCGTGAAAAGAACCAAACCATAAATAAGGAGAGCCAAGATGTCTTCAAAAGCCTGAAAGTCCAGAGTATCCCAAAACAGTTTAGCTTGATCCATTAGAAACTTGGCTAAGAAACCTTCAACCCCGCTTCGTGTCTCCCAATTAGATACTACATCAGCCTGTTTCAAATGTAGAGCTGAAGCAATGTCTTCTGGTCTAGGAGCCTTTTCCAAACCTGTGAAAGGCATCTGCTCGAGGATGGATATGCCCAATAAGTGAGAAAACTCCTCCAAAGTAGGAACTAGCTGATAATCCGGGAAAGTGAAACAATGATGAACATGATCGAAGAACTGGAAAAGCACACTCATCATCTGCTCATCAAACTTTGAGGTAACCAAGCTAAGAAGCTGACCATGTCTCTTAATGAATGAAGAAGTATTAGAAACTCTCGAGGCTAAATCTTTGAGTTGAGACGGTATTTGCACAAAGTTAACTCGGATGGTGTTTCTGCGTATGGAAGCCATAATCTACAAAACAGAACAAAGATAAATCCCCTCGGTCTTTGAAATGGTTAAAATAATGAGGAATGCATGCTATGTTATGATGCATGATGTCATTATAAAACACACAATAGGTATATCAGATAACAACATGGTAAAGGCAAACAAGTCACACAAGAGCTCTTAAGTTTCAGGCTTGCATGGGGTCTAGGTACTACCCTCTTGAAGTTCAGTTGGTTTCAACCTGTCCTAATAATAGTAACTGGGTTCTAGAGGTTCTCAATATCACTGACCATCCTCCATCGGTCATGGTTTCAGGTCACATAATCTTTTCTTGCGGCCGGAACTATCTCGAGAGTATGGTCTCAATGAGTGTAGCATCGAGTATCAACCAATTCCAAGCTTTACACCGAGATCAACTATCTCACTACTTCCTATGGCCAAGTTGGTCAATTATAGGTTCTAAGGTCAGTTGATGCTTAACGACCCATATAGCAGCCCCGTATTCTCCTCGTTTCTCCACAAGGGATACCGGTACCAACCAATGTGCCACATCAACATAGCTACTGCTTCAATCGTATCGGTATATGCCGTACAGTTCCCTCACAGTTTATTGCTACTTACCTAAAAGGTGTCCCCCAGATCCGGGTTAGGATCTATAGTAACACCCAATACAAAACCCTTTAAAAGTAAAGCAATCAAATCAAACAAGAGAAGCAATTTATGGTGAACTAATCCTAAGGTATACCCCACTTATTATATCCCCGACAGAGTCACCAGTTTTTTGATACGATGGCAGAACCAGACTGGTTTTAGGAAAATGCTGGTTTGCGTTTTGCATTTGTGTTTGCAAAATGTCGCGGTAAGCAAGAGTCACCACCGACTTTTATTTTATCCAACTAGGAAGGAAAAAAGCATAGAAAAATTCCTTTTTCGAGATTTTGAGTACAGGGGGTAGATTATATAAAGGGAAGGTATTAGCACCCTTTCTATCCATAGTTTTCTACGGGCTCTTAGGTACTTGCTCATCATTTTAAAATTGCTTCTGTGTTTGTGTGTTTTGAAAAGTTTTTGTTTTGCTTCGATTTAACCCTTGCTTCTGTCTTCAAGAGTGTTACGAAGTTGTTTTGAAAACTTTATTTGAGAAAGTGTAAGTGTGGAAAAGTTTGATTTTGAGCAAGTACCTACTAGCATCTACCTACTCAAAAAAAGAATGTTTCTATTCTTGTTTCCTTTAGACAGCGCTATCCCACTATTAGTGAGTAGGTAGCACCGTCGTTGGAGTTGTAAGGGTCAATTTGAAAGGGACGTACGATCACTAAAGCAATGTTAGGACGTCTTAGTAATAACCCTAGTGTCTTAAGATCATATTCGAGGCAACATTTCCGAGGCAACATTTCTGAACGGGACATTTGATCTTTGTTTAGACAAGAGAGCGACCACTAAAGCACCCTATACTTAATGATCGTTTACCGAAGGCAATCGAAGTGAGAGTATATCCTAGGAGTGCGCATGTGCGAGTGATTTGATTTCAGTTATTATCTTTGCATATTTAGGGTTTGCTAACCGTTTTAAAATTAACATACATTCTTGTCATGCAACCCTATTATCATACATCTAACAATTAAATATTTGCGAGAAATAAAGCTACGCTATTACAAAGCTTCGGGGAGGGGGATTAATTACATAGACAAAAAACCGTAAAACGATAAATGAAAGGAACATCCTAATTAAACTATTACATCCCATGAGCAGTTACATTATTATTGTAAAAATAATGAACACGCGCGATAAATCGAGAATGAAGAAAATTAGGGTTTTGACCCCGTCTAAACCTAATTGAAAGAAGAATTATTTTTGTTTTTTTATATTTATTTTGAGGAAAAATAAGGTTTTCGATTAAATAAATACAAACCTAATTACTAATTAAATTAAATTAAGAAAATTAATTAATTTTTCCCTACTTTTATATTTTTGTTATTTTAAGAAAAGAAGATAAAAAATTAAAACAAACCCTAATTTTCTAATTGGTTTTAATTTATTTACAAAAAAGATTTAAGTTACCCTAGAATTAAATTAAACTAATTAAATTAATTTTGATAAAAAATAAAAAATAAAAAGCCTAAATTCTAATTTGGTGAAAATTGACTTTTATGAGTTTTTGTTAAAAAAGAATTAAATTTTTTGTTAGAAAATAAATTAACCAAAATTAAATAAATAAAGAAAAATATAGAAAGAAAAAGAAAGAAACGGGCATGGTATGCTAGCAATTTGAAGGGTGTCCATAGCAATTTCTAAGCCCAAAAGCCTTGGGTCCATGTTGACCTTCCTGATTCCATGTGTTGGCTTGACTAAGATGCATGGTAGACTCTTAAATGACGGCCTTTTAATCCAGCTTGTGGGCAATCTGATGGCTGAAAGATGATGGAATATGGTAGTCCTTGCACTTGTACATGTGCCTGATCATGCAAGTGATAAAATTATGAAATAATATGGGGGACCTGGGATTCGAACCCAGGCCCTATGGCTTTTTCTCTCTCCCACTGACCAACTGAACCAACGTGCTTTGTGGTACAATAGATAAAAACAATGAATATATTGAAAAACACAACATGTTAATTTTCTAGCGCACAAATTTTTGAACGGGCCAGTCAGGCCACGCCACACCATCATCTCCTTCATCCCTCCGTTGGTAAAAGTCAAGGACTTTTACCTATAGACAAAAGTTTGTAGCTATAACCCTGCGTGTTTCCAGAATCACCTACAAGCATGATAAACGAAAACTAATACCACGGGCCAGTTCGTCTTGGCCTTGTGAACACCATGGTACCCCTCTTTTGGGCCAATTTCACCTGCATAAGAAAACCCTAAAACGAACCAAGAAAACCTAACAATGGTGGATCTCAGTATAGCTAAAAAAACGCAATTAAACATTATCATTAGCTTGCAAATGCTTCAAGGATTCAGAATATATAAACCAAACATGCTAACAATGTCAAATTTATGAGATTCGATTTCAAAAAGGGAAGGATGTCGTGAGGCACTTACATTGCGTTTCTGGGCACGAAAATGCTTGTTGGTGATTGGGATAGACTCCTTGAACACCCAGGAACCGAATGAGATAGCTTGGAAGGCTTGAAATATCCTGGAACTATGAAATCAGATTGCCACTTTTCTTGATTTTTTGAAAGTTATCCTTCTATTTTCACGCTTCCAACCCTTGTGCATTTGGTCTGTAAACGTTCTATATGTAGCCTTGAGTGAATTAGGTTTACAAATTTGTTTCAAATCTTCTTCAATTAAGGTGATTGATCAAGATTTTATTCTCTTGTAAATCTTTCCAAAATAATCCAAAAATGAATCTTTTTGTGTACAAACAAGCCTTGCACGATTTGATCTCATTGCCAGCTATTCATGGACCTGAAATATGCACAAAATCTCAAGGTTTAAATGATTTTGATATTTTCATAATTTTATTTTGATTTAATTGAAATAAAAATCAAAATAAATGGAAAAAATAAAATAAAGGCAAGTGGGATGGATCATGGGTCGTGGACCATGTTACAAACTCAATAAAGCACAAAAAGTTGGGCCCATTTGACAAAAATGCAATTTGAGGCACTTTTAACTTTTGGCAATTTTGCAAAAATGGTCAACTTCACCAATGTATAACTCCTTTAATTTTGACTCTATAAGGGTGTTATTGTATTTTTATAAAGCCCAAGATGTCCTCTAAGCAAACCTTTTGGTCTCATATCAATTGAGTCTTCCATGTTCATGTATGAAGCTTTGACATAAAAGGTGTTTTTGTTGACTTTTCAAAATGACCTATAATGTCCAAATTCATAACTTCTTGTGAGTGCATATTTTAAACTTGGGAGATGAAGATTAATTGTAGGGCAATGCATCCTTTTCAAAATGAGCTTTGGATGGGTCATTTTTAATAAAGTATGAGAAAGTTATGCTTGTTCAAAGTTGGGTTAACTTTTCCTACAAAACACTAATTTAGCAACTTTTGGGTTTTGATGAATTGTGAGCAATCCTTGAGGAATCATGATCAACCCTTTATCAAATTATGAATAATACTTCCAAATGAGGATATTTACCAAAAATCTTGAAGTTTGACTGCTTGTGGGCTACAGTTGACTTTTGCCCTAGCAAAGTCGATTTTCAGGCCTTTGAGCAATTGACTGAGCAAACTTTCTCTGTAGGGCTTGAAACTTGACATGGATGATCTTGAGAACATATTAGTAATGGTGAGAATTTGGGATCGCTTGGACTCAAGTATGTTGATCCAATATGAAACCATAATTTGAGGTAGACTGCCATAGGAGAGAGTTTGTCTGGTCAACCTTTGGACTTTCTTGAGCAACTTGAGGACTTCACTTGAGATGTATTGAGAAATATGGGAGGGAAAATTTTGGGGTACAACACTATCTACATGGTAAATTGTAGATTAACACCTGTAACCAGCCATGAAAACTATCTACATGAGTAGAATGAACATTAATACCTGTAACAAGCCAGGAAAACTATCTTTCTTTCTAAGGTCAGAGATTAATAACTGAAACCAGCCAGGACAACTATCTCAACGACCGACAAAAACAAGTTCCTGATTAATACCTATAACAAGCCAGTAAAACTATCTGTGGATGACTGATTGTAGATTAATACCTGAAACCAGACAAGAAAACTATCTACATGGGAAGATTGTAGATTATTACATGTAACAAGCCAGGAAAACTATCTTTCTTTCTAAGGTCAGAGATTAATACCTGAAACCAGCCAGGACAACTATCTCAACGACCGACAAAAACAAGTTCCAGAATAATACCTGTAACAAGCCAGAAGAACTATCTGTGGATGACTGATTGTAGATTAATACCTAAAACCAGATAGGAAAACAATCTATATGGGTAAATTATAGATTAACACTTGTAACCAACCAGGAAAACTATCTTCATGAGTAGATTGAAGATTAATACATGTAACAAGCCAGGAAAACTATCATTCTTTCTAAGGTCAGAGATTAATAACTGAAACCAGCCAGGACAACTATCTCAACATCCGACAAAAACAATTTCCAGATTAATACTTGTAACAAGCTAGGATAACTATCTGTGGACGACTGATTGTAGATTAATATTTAAAACCAGACAGTAAAACTATCTACATCGGCAGATTGTAGATCAACACCTGTAACCAGCCAGTAAAACTATCTATATGAGTAGATTTAAGATTAATTCCTGTAACAAGCAAGGAAAACTATCTTTATTTCTAAGGTCAGAGATTAAAACCTAAAACCAGCCAGGACAACTATCTCAACGACCGACAAGAACAAGTTCCAGATTAATACCTGTAACAAGCCAGGAAAACTATCTGTGGATGACTGATTATAGATTAATACCTGAAACCAGACAAGAAAACTATCTATATGGGAAGATTTAAGATTATTACATGTAACAAGTCAGGAAAACTATCTTTCTTTCTAAGGTCAGAGATTAATACATGAAACCAGCCAGGACAACTATCTCAATGACCAACAAAAACAAGTTCCAGAATAATACCTGTAACAAGCCAGAAGAACTATCTGTGGATGACTGATTGTAGATTAATACCTAAAACCAGACAGGAAAACAATCTATATGGGTAAATTGTAGATTAACACTTGTAACCACCCAGGAAAACTATCTTCATGAGTAGATTGAAGATTAATACCTGTAACAATCCAGGAAAACTATCATTCTTTCTAAGGTTAGAGATTAATAACTGAAACCAGCCAGGACAACTATCTCAACGTCCGACAAAAACAATTTCCAGATTAATACTTGTAACAAGTTAGGACAACTATCTGTGGACGACTGATTGTAGATTAATATTTGAAACCAGACAGTAAAACTATCTACATGGGCAGATTATAGATTAACACTTGTAACCAGCCAGGAAAACTATCTATATGAGTAGATTTAAGATTAATTCCTGTAACAAGCAAGGAAAACTATCTTTATTTCTAAGGTCAGAGATTAAAACCTAAAACCAACCAGGATAACTATCTTAACGACCGACAAGAACAAGTTTCAGATTAATACCTGTAACAAGCCAGGAAAACTATATGTGGATGACTGATTATAGATTAATACCTGAAACCAGACAGGAAAACTATCTACATGGGAAGATTGAAGATTAATACATGTAACAAGCCAGGAAAGCTATCTCTCTTTAAGGTCAGAGATTAATACCTGAAACCAGCCAGGACAACTATCTCAATGACCAACAAAAACAAGTTCCAGATTAATACCTTTAACAAGCCCCGACAACTATCTGTGGCCGACTGATTGTAGATTAATACCTAAAACCAGACAGGAAAACTATCTACATAGATAAATTGTAGATTAACACCTGTAACCAGCCAGGAAAACTATCTACATGAGCAGATTAAAGATTAATACCTGTAAAAAGCCAGGAAAACTATCTTTCTTTCTAAGGTCAAAGATTAATACCTGAAACTAGGTAGGACAACTATCTCAACGACCGACAAAAACAAGTTCCAGATTAATACCTGTAACAAGCTAGGAAAACTATATGTGGATGACTGATTGTAGATTAATACCCGAAACCAGACAGGAAAACTATCTGCATGGGAAAATTGAAGATTAATACATGTAACAAGCCAGGAAAGTTATCTTTCTTTCTAAGGTCAGAGATTAATATCTAAAACCAGCAAGGACAACTATCTCAATGACCGATAAAAACAAGTTATAGATTAATAGCTATAACATGCCAAGACAACTATCTGTGGATGATTGATTGTAGATAATTACTTGAAACTAGACAGGAAAACTATATACATGGGAAGATTGTAGATTAACACCTATAACCAGCCAGGAAAACTACTTACATGATCAGATTGAAGATTAATACCTATAACAATCCAGGAAAACTATCTTTCTTTCTAAGGTCAGAGATTAATACTTGAAACCAGCCAGGACAACTATTTCAACGAACGGCAAAAACAAGTTCCAAATTAATACATGTAATAAGATAGGACAACTATTTGTGGACGACTAATTGTAGATTAATACCTGAAACTAGACAGGAAAACCATCTACATGGGAAGATTGTAGATTAACACCTGTAACCAGCCAGGAAAACTATCTTTCTTTTCAAGGTCAGAGATTAATACCTGAAACCAGCCAGGACAAGTATCTCAACGACCGACAAAAACAAGTTCTAGATTAATACTTGTAACAAGCCAGGACAACTATCTGTGGACGACTGATTGTAGATTAATACCTAAAACTAGACAGGAAAACTATCTACATGGGTAATTGTAGATTAACACCTGTAACCAGCCAGGAAAACTATCTACATGAGTAGATTGAAGATTAATACCTATAACAAGCCAGAAAAACTATCTTTCTTTCTAAGGTCAGAGATTAATACCTGAAACCAGCCAGGACAACTATCTCAATGACAGACAAAAACAAGTTCCAGATTAATACTTGTAACAAGCCAGGACAACTATCTGTGGATAAATGATTGTAGATTAATGCCTGAAACCAAATAGGAAAACTATCTACATGGGTAAATTGAAGATTAATACCTGTAACAAGCCAGGAAAACTATCTTTCTTTCTAAGGTTAGAGATTAATACCTGAAACCATCCAGGACAACTATCTCAACATCCGACAGAAACAAGTTCCAGATTAATACATGTAATAAGCTAGGACAACTATTTGTGGACGACTGATTGTAGATTAATACCTGAAACCAGACATCAAAACTATCTACATGGGCATATTGAAGATTAATACATATAACAACTCAGGAAAATTATCTTTCTTTCTAAGAGCAGATATTAATACCTGAATCCAACAAGGACAACTATCAAAACAACCGACAAAAACAAGTTCCAGATTAATACCTGTAACAAGCTAGGACAATTATTTGTGGACAACTGATTATAGATTAATACCTAAAACCAGACAGGAAAACTATCTACATGGGTAAATTGTAGATTAACACCTGTAACCAGCCAGGAAAACTATCTACATTAGTAGATTGAAGATTAATACCTGTAACAAGCTAGGAAAACTATCTTTCTTTCTAAGATCAGAGATTAACACCTGAAACCAGCCAGGTCAACTATCTCAACTAACGACATAAACAATTTCCAGATTAATACTTGAAACAAGCCAGGACAACTATCTGTGGACGACTGATTGTAGATTAATACCTGAAACCATATAGGAAAATTATCTACACAAGTAGATTGAAGATTAATACCTGTAACAAGCCAGGAAAACTTTCTTTATTTATAAGGTCATAGATTAATACCTGAAACCAGCCAGGACAACTATCTCCTCGACCGACAAAAACAAACTCCAGATTAATACCTGTAACATGCCAAGACAACTATCTTTGCACGACTGATTGTAGATTAATACATGAAACTATTCAGGAAAACTACATACATGGGAAAATTGTAGATTAACACTTGTAACAAGCCATGAAAACTATGTTTCTTTCTAAGGTCAGAGATTAATACATGAAACCAGCCGGAAAACTATATCAATGACCGAAAAAAACAAGTTCTAGTTTAATACCTATAACAAGCCAGGATAACTATCTGTGGACGACTGATTGTAGATTAATACCTGAAACTAGACAAGAAAACTATATACATGGGCAGATTGTAGATTAACACCTGTAACCAGTCAGGAAAACTATCTACATGATCAGATTGAAGATTAATACCTGTAACAAGCCAGGAAAACTATCTTTCTTTCTAAGGTCAGAGATTAATACTTGAAACCAGCTAGGACAACTATCTTAACGACCGACAAAAACAAGTTCCAGATTAATACCTGTAACAAGATAGGATAATTATCTATCGACGACTGATTGTAGATTAATGCCTGAAACCAGACAGGAAAACTATCTACATGGGGAGATTATAGATTAACACCTGTAACCATCCAGGAAAACTATCTTTCTTTCCAAGGTTAGAGATTAATACAAGAAACCATCCAAGACAAGTATCTCAATGACCGACAAAAACAAGTTCCAGATTAATACATGTAACAAGCCACAACAACTATCTATGGATGACTGATTGTAGATTAATACCTGAAACCAGACAGTTAAGTTATCTACATCGGCATATTGTAGATTAACACCTGTAACCAGCAAGTAAAATTCTCTATATGTGTTGTTTGAAGATTAACACCTGTAACAAGCCAGGAAAACTATGTTTATTTCTAAGGTCAGATATTAAAACCTGAAACCAGCCAGGACAACTATCTCAACGACCGACAAAAACAAGTTCCAGATTAATACCTGTAACAAGCTAGGACAACTATCTGTGGATGACTGATTGTAGATCAATACCTGAAACAAGACATCAAAACTATCTACATGGGCAAATTGAAGATTAATACCTATAACAACTCAGGAAAACTATCTTTCTTTCTAAGAGCAGAGATTAATACCTGAAACCAACGAGGACAACTATCAAAACAACGGACAAAAACAAGTTCCAGATAAATACCTGTAACAAGCTAGGACAATTATCTGTGGATGACTGATTGTAGATAAATACCTAAAACCAGACAGGAAAACTATCTACATGGGTAAATTGTAGATTAACACTTGTAACAAGCCAGGAAAACTATCTTTTTTTCTAAGGTCAGAGATTAATATCTAAAACCAGCCAGGACAACTATCTCAACTACCGACATAAACAATTTCCAGATTAATACTTGTAACAAGCCAGGACAACCATTTGTGGACGAATGATTATAGATTAATACCTGAAACCAGATAGGAATATTATCTACATGGGCAAATTGAAGATTAATACATGTAACAAGCCAGGAAAACTATCTTTCTTTCTAAGGTCAGAGATTAATACCTGAAACCAGCCAGGATAACTATCTCCACGACCGACAAAAACAAATTCCAGATTAATACCTGTAACATGCCAAGACAACTATCTTTGCAAGACTGATTGTGGATTAATACATGAAACTATTCAGGAAAAATATATACATGGGCAGATTGTAGATTAACACTTGTAACAAGCCAGAAAAACTATCTACATGATCAGATTGAAGATTAATACCTGTAAGAAGCAAGGAAAACTATCTTTCTTTCTAAGGTCAAAGATTAATACTTGAAACCAGCTAGGACAACTATCTTAACGACCGATAAAAACAAGTTCCAGATTAATACCTGTAACACGATAGGACAACTATCTGTCGACAACTGATTATAGATTAATACCTGAAACCAGACAAGAAAACTATCTACATGGGAAGATTATAGATTAACACCTGTAAACATCCAGGAAAATTATCTTTCTTTCTAAGGTTAGAGATTAATACCTGAAACCAGCCAAGACAACTATCTCAATGACTGACAAAAACAATTGCCAGATTAATACCTATAACAAGCCACGACAACTATCTATGCATGACTAATTGTAGATTAATACCTGAAACCAGACAGTAAAGCTATCTACATCGGCATATTGTAGATTAACACCTCCAACCAGCCAGTAAAATTATCTATATGTGTAGTTTGAAGATTAACACCTGTAACAAGCCAGGAAAACTATCTTTATTTCTAAGGTCAAATATTAAAACCTGAAACCCACCAGGACAACTATCTCAACGGCCGACAAAAACAAGTTCCAGATTAATACCGGTAACAAGCTAGGACAACTATCTGTGGATGACTGATTATTGATTAATACCTGAAACCAGACATCAGAACTATCTACATGGGCAGATTGAAGATTAATACCTATAGCAACCTAGGAAAACTAACTTTCTTTCTAAGAGCAGAGATTAATACCTTAAACCAACCAGGATAACTATCTCAAAACCGACAAAAACAAGTTCCAGATTAATACCTGTAACAAGCCAGGACAACTATCTGTGGATGACTGATTGTAGATTAATACCTAAAACCAGAAAGGAAAACTATCTAAATGAGAATATTGTAGATTAACACCTGTAACCAGCCAGGAAAACTATCTACATGAGTAGATTGAAGATTAGCACCTGTTACAAGCCAAGAAAATTATCTTTCTTTCTAAGGTCAGAGATTAATACCTAAAACTAGCCAAGACAACTATCTCAACGACTAACAAAAACAATTTCCAGATTAATACTTTTAACTATTCAGGACAACTATCTGTGGACGATTGATTGTAGATTAATACATGAAACCAGATTGGAAAACTATCTACATGGGAAGATTGAATATTTATACCTGTACAAGCCAGGAAAACTATCTTTCTTTCTAAGGTCAGAGATTAATATCTGAAACCAGCCAGGACAACTATCTCAACGACCGACAAAAACAACTTCCAGATTAATACCTGTAACAAGCCAAGACAACCATTTGTGCACGACTAATTGTAGATTAATACCTGAAACTAGACAGGAAAACTATATACATGGGAAAATTGTATATTAACACCTGTAACCAGCCAGGAAAACCATCTACATGATCAGATTGAAGATTAATACCTGTAACAAGCCAGGAAAACTATCTTTCTTTCTATGATCAGAGATTGATACTTGAAACCAGCCAGGATAACTATCTCAACGACCGACAAAAAAAATATCCATATTAATACCTGTAACAAGCCACGACAACTTTCTATGGATGACTGATTGTTGATTAATACCTGAAACCACACAGTAAAACTATCTACATCGACAGATTGTAGATTAACACCTGTAACCAGCCAGGAAAACTATCTATATGAGTAGATTAAAGATTAATACATGTAACAAGCCAGGAAAACTATATCTATTTCAAAGGTCAAATATTAAAACCTGAAACCAGCAAGGACAACTATCTCAATAACCGATAAAAACAAGTTCCAGATTAATACTTGTAATAAGCTACGACAACTATCTGTGAACGACTGATTGTAGATTAATACCTGAAACCAGTCAACAAAACTATCTACATGGGAAGATTAAAGATTAATACCTATAACAACCCAGGAAAACTATCTTTCTTTCTAAGAGCAGAGATTAACACCTGTAACCAGCCATGATAACTATCTCAACGACCGACAAAAACAAGATCCAGATTAATACCTGTAACAAGATAGGACAACTATCTGTGGATGACTAATGTAGATTAATACATGAAACCATATAGGAAAACTATCTACGTGGGCAGATTATAGATTAACACCTGTAACAAGCCAGGAAAACTATCTTTCTTTCTGAGGTCAGAGATTAATACCTGAAACCAGCCAGGACAAGTATCTCAACGGCCGATAAAAACAAGTTCTAGATTAATACCTGTAACAAGCTAGGATAACTATTTGTGAACGACTAATTGTAGATTAATACCTGAAACCAGACAGCAAAACTATCTACATGGGCAGATTAAAGATTAATACCTATAACAACCCAGGAAAACTATCTTTCTTTCTAAGAGCAGAGATTAATACCTGAAACTAGCCAAGACAACTATCTCAACGACCGACAAAAACAATTTCCAGATTAATACTTGTAACAAGCCAGGACAACTATCTGTGGACGACTGATTATAGATTAATACCTGAAACCAGATAGGAAAACTATCTACATGGGCAAATTGAAGATTAATACCTGTAACAAGTCAGGAAAACTATCTTTCTTTCTAAGGTCGGATATTAATACCTTAAACCAGCAATGACAACTATATCAATGACCGACAAAAACAAGTTCCAGATTAATATCTGTAAAGAGCCAGGATAACTATCTGTGGATGACTGATTGTAGATTAATACCTGAAACTAGACAGGAAAACTATATACATAGGCAGATTGTAGATTAACACCTGTAACCAGCCAGGAAAACTATCTACATGATCAGATTGAAGATTAATACCTGTAACAAGCCAGGAAAACTATCCTTCTTTCAAAGGTCAAAGATTAATACTTGAAACTAGCTAGGACAACTATCTTAACGACCGACAAAAACAAGTTCCAGATTAATACCTGTAACAAGATAGGACAACTATCTGTCGACAACTGATTATAGATTAATACTCGAAACCAGACAGGAAAACCATCTACATGGGCAGATTATAGATTAACACCTGTAACCATCTAGGAAAATTATCTTTCTTTATAAGGTTAGAGATTAATACCTGAAACCAGCCAATACAACTATCTCAATGACCGACAAAAACAAGTTCCAGATTAATACCTATTACAAGCCACGACAACTATCTATGGATGACTGATTGTACATTAATACCTGAAACCAGACAGTAATGCTATCTACATCGACATATTGTAGATTAACACCCTTAACTAGCTAGTAAAATTATCTATATTTGTAGTTTGAAGATTAACACCTGTAACAAGCCAGGAAAACTATCTTTATTCCTAACGTAAGATATTAAAACCTGAAACGAACCAGGACAACTATCTCAACGGCCCACAAAAAGAAGTTCCAGATTAATACCTGTAACAAGCTAGGACAACTATCTGTGGACGACTGATTGTAGATTAATACCTGAAACCAGACATCAGAACTATCTACATGGGCAGATTGAAGATTAATACCTATAACAACCCAAGAAAACTAACTTTCTTTCTAAGAGAAGAGATTAATACCTGAAACCAGTCAGGATAACTATCTCAACAACCGACAAAAACAAATTCCAAATTAATACCTGTAACAAGCCAGGACAACTATCTGTGGATGACTGATTGTAGATTAATACCTAAAACCAGACAGGAAAACTATCTACATGAGAAAATTGTGGATTAACACCTGTAACCATCCAGGAAAACTATCTACATGAGTAGATTGAAGATTAGCGCCTGTAACAAGCCAAGAAAACTATCTTTCTTTCTAAGGTCAGAGATTAATACCTGAAACCAGCCAGGACAACTATCTCAACGACCGACAAAAACAATTTCCAGATTAATAATTGTAACAAGCCAGGCCAACTATCTGTGGACAATTGTTTGTAGATTAATACATGAAACCAGATAGGAAAACTATCTACATGGGAAGATTAAAGATTAATACCTGTACAAGCCAGGAAAACTATCTTTTTCTAAGGTCAGAGATTAATATCTGAAACCTGCCATGACAACTATCTCAACGACCGACAAAAACAACTTCCAGATTAATACCTGTAACAAGCCAAGACAACTATCTGTGCACGACTAATTGTAGATTAATACCTGAAACTAGACAGGAAAACTATATACATGGGAAGATTGTAGATTAACACCTGTAACCAGCCAGGAAAACTATCTACATGATCAGATTGAAGATTAATACCTGTAACAAGCCAGGAAAACTATCTTTCTTTCTAAGGTCAGAGATTAATACCTGAAACCAGCCAGGACAAGTATCTCAACGACCGACAAAAACAAGCTCCAGATTTATACCTGTAACAAGCCACGACAACTATTTGTGGATGAATGATTATAGATTAATACCGGAAACCAGACAGTAAAACTATCTACATCGACAAATTGTAGATGAACACCTGTAACCAGCCAGGAAAACTATCTATATGAGTAGATTGAAGATTAATACCTGTAACAAGCCATGAAAACTATATTTATTTCTAACGTAAGATATTAAAACCTGAAACCATCAAGGAGAACTATCTCAACGACCGATAAAAATAAGTTCCAGATTAATACCTGTAACAAGCTAGGACAACTATTTGTGAATGACTGATTGTAGATTAATACCTGAAACCAGACAGCAAAACTATCTACATGGGAAGATTAAAGATTAATACCTATAACAACCCAGGAAAACTATCTTTCTTTCTAAGAGCAGAGATTAATACCTAAAACCATCCAAGACAACTATCTCAACGACCGATAAAAACAATTTCCAGATTAATAATTGTATCAAGCCAGGACAACTATTTATGGACGACTGATTATAGATTAATACCTGAAACCACAATGGAAAACTATCTACATGGTAAGATTGAAGAATAATATCTGTAACAAGCCAGGAAAACT
Source organism: Vicia faba (assembly GCA_948472305.1). Taxonomy (NCBI): domain Eukaryota; kingdom Viridiplantae; phylum Streptophyta; class Magnoliopsida; order Fabales; family Fabaceae; genus Vicia; species Vicia faba. The sequence continues at coordinate 964,377,408 of OX451741.1, read as the reverse complement.
ATCTTTCTTTCTAAGGTCAGAGATTAATATCTGAAACCAGCCAGGACAACTATCTCAACGACCGACAAAAACAACTTCCAGATTAATACCTGTAACAAGCCAAGATAACTATTTGTGCACTACTGATTGTAGATTAATACCTGAAACTAGACAGGAAAACTATATACATGGGCAGATTGTAGATTAACACTTGTAACCAGTCAGGAAAACTATCTACATGATCAGATTGAAGATTAATACCTCTAACAAGCCAGGAAAACTATGTTTCTTTCTAAGATCAGATATTAATACTTGAAACCATCCAGGACAACTATCTCAACGACCGACTAAAAAAAGAACCAGATTAATACCTGTAACAAGATAGGACAACTATTTGTGGATGACTAATGTAGATTAATACCTGAAATAAGAAAGGAAAACTATCTACATTGGCAGATTATAGATTAACACCTGTAATAAGAAAGGAAAACTATCTTTCTTTCCAAGGTCAGAGATTAATACCTGAAACCAGCCAGGATAACTATCTCCACGACCGACAAAAACAAATTCCAGATTAATACCTGTAACATGCCAAGACAACTATCTTTGCAAGACTGATTGTGGATTAATACATGAAACTATTCAGGAAAAATATATACATGGGCAGATTGTAGATTAACACTTGTAACAAGCCAGAAAAACTATCTACATGATCAGATTGAAGATTAATACCTGTAAGAAGCAAGGAAAACTATCTTTCTTTCTAAGGTCAAAGATTAATACTTGAAACCAGCTAGGACAACTATCTTAACGACCGATAAAAACAAGTTCCAGATTAATACCTGTAACACGATAGGACAACTATCTGTCGACAACTGATTATAGATTAATACCTGAAACCAGACAAGAAAACTATCTACATGGGAAGATTATAGATTAACACCTGTAAACATCCAGGAAAATTATCTTTCTTTCTAAGGTTAGAGATTAATACCTGAAACCAGCCAAGACAACTATCTCAATGACTGACAAAAACAATTGCCAGATTAATACCTATAACAAGCCACGACAACTATCTATGCATGACTAATTGTAGATTAATACCTGAAACCAGACAGTAAAGCTATCTACATCGGCATATTGTAGATTAACACCTCCAACCAGCCAGTAAAATTATCTATATGTGTAGTTTGAAGATTAACACCTGTAACAAGCCAGGAAAACTATCTTTATTTCTAAGGTCAAATATTAAAACCTGAAACCCACCAGGACAACTATCTCAACGGCCGACAAAAACAAGTTCCAGATTAATACCGGTAACAAGCTAGGACAACTATCTGTGGATGACTGATTATTGATTAATACCTGAAACCAGACATCAGAACTATCTACATGGGCAGATTGAAGATTAATACCTATAGCAACCTAGGAAAACTAACTTTCTTTCTAAGAGCAGAGATTAATACCTTAAACCAACCAGGATAACTATCTCAAAACCGACAAAAACAAGTTCCAGATTAATACCTGTAACAAGCCAGGACAACTATCTGTGGATGACTGATTGTAGATTAATACCTAAAACCAGAAAGGAAAACTATCTAAATGAGAATATTGTAGATTAACACCTGTAACCAGCCAGGAAAACTATCTACATGAGTAGATTGAAGATTAGCACCTGTTACAAGCCAAGAAAATTATCTTTCTTTCTAAGGTCAGAGATTAATACCTAAAACTAGCCAAGACAACTATCTCAACGACTAACAAAAACAATTTCCAGATTAATACTTTTAACTATTCAGGACAACTATCTGTGGACGATTGATTGTAGATTAATACATGAAACCAGATTGGAAAACTATCTACATGGGAAGATTGAATATTTATACCTGTACAAGCCAGGAAAACTATCTTTCTTTCTAAGGTCAGAGATTAATATCTGAAACCAGCCAGGACAACTATCTCAACGACCGACAAAAACAACTTCCAGATTAATACCTGTAACAAGCCAAGACAACCATTTGTGCACGACTAATTGTAGATTAATACCTGAAACTAGACAGGAAAACTATATACATGGGAAAATTGTATATTAACACCTGTAACCAGCCAGGAAAACCATCTACATGATCAGATTGAAGATTAATACCTGTAACAAGCCAGGAAAACTATCTTTCTTTCTATGATCAGAGATTGATACTTGAAACCAGCCAGGATAACTATCTCAACGACCGACAAAAAAAATATCCATATTAATACCTGTAACAAGCCACGACAACTTTCTATGGATGACTGATTGTTGATTAATACCTGAAACCACACAGTAAAACTATCTACATCGACAGATTGTAGATTAACACCTGTAACCAGCCAGGAAAACTATCTATATGAGTAGATTAAAGATTAATACATGTAACAAGCCAGGAAAACTATATCTATTTCAAAGGTCAAATATTAAAACCTGAAACCAGCAAGGACAACTATCTCAATAACCGATAAAAACAAGTTCCAGATTAATACTTGTAATAAGCTACGACAACTATCTGTGAACGACTGATTGTAGATTAATACCTGAAACCAGTCAACAAAACTATCTACATGGGAAGATTAAAGATTAATACCTATAACAACCCAGGAAAACTATCTTTCTTTCTAAGAGCAGAGATTAACACCTGTAACCAGCCATGATAACTATCTCAACGACCGACAAAAACAAGATCCAGATTAATACCTGTAACAAGATAGGACAACTATCTGTGGATGACTAATGTAGATTAATACATGAAACCATATAGGAAAACTATCTACGTGGGCAGATTATAGATTAACACCTGTAACAAGCCAGGAAAACTATCTTTCTTTCTGAGGTCAGAGATTAATACCTGAAACCAGCCAGGACAAGTATCTCAACGGCCGATAAAAACAAGTTCTAGATTAATACCTGTAACAAGCTAGGATAACTATTTGTGAACGACTAATTGTAGATTAATACCTGAAACCAGACAGCAAAACTATCTACATGGGCAGATTAAAGATTAATACCTATAACAACCCAGGAAAACTATCTTTCTTTCTAAGAGCAGAGATTAATACCTGAAACTAGCCAAGACAACTATCTCAACGACCGACAAAAACAATTTCCAGATTAATACTTGTAACAAGCCAGGACAACTATCTGTGGACGACTGATTATAGATTAATACCTGAAACCAGATAGGAAAACTATCTACATGGGCAAATTGAAGATTAATACCTGTAACAAGTCAGGAAAACTATCTTTCTTTCTAAGGTCGGATATTAATACCTTAAACCAGCAATGACAACTATATCAATGACCGACAAAAACAAGTTCCAGATTAATATCTGTAAAGAGCCAGGATAACTATCTGTGGACGACTGATTGTAGATTAATACCTGAAACTAGACAGGAAAACTATATACATAGGCAGATTGTAGATTAACACCTGTAACCAGCCAGGAAAACTATCTACATGATCAGATTGAAGATTAATACCTGTAACAAGCCAGGAAAACTATCCTTCTTTCAAAGGTCAAAGATTAATACTTGAAACTAGCTAGGACAACTATCTTAACGACCGACAAAAACAAGTTCCAGATTAATACCTGTAACAAGATAGGACAACTATCTGTCGACAACTGATTATAGATTAATACTCGAAACCAGACAGGAAAACCATCTACATGGGCAGATTATAGATTAACACCTGTAACCATCTAGGAAAATTATCTTTCTTTATAAGGTTAGAGATTAATACCTGAAACCAGCCAATACAACTATCTCAATGACCGACAAAAACAAGTTCCAGATTAATACCTATTACAAGCCACGACAACTATCTATGGATGACTGATTGTACATTAATACCTGAAACCAGACAGTAATGCTATCTACATCGACATATTGTAGATTAACACCCTTAACTAGCTAGTAAAATTATCTATATTTGTAGTTTGAAGATTAACACCTGTAACAAGCCAGGAAAACTATCTTTATTCCTAACGTAAGATATTAAAACCTGAAACGAACCAGGACAACTATCTCAACGGCCCACAAAAAGAAGTTCCAGATTAATACCTGTAACAAGCTAGGACAACTATCTGTGGACGACTGATTGTAGATTAATACCTGAAACCAGACATCAGAACTATCTACATGGGCAGATTGAAGATTAATACCTATAACAACCCAAGAAAACTAACTTTCTTTCTAAGAGAAGAGATTAATACCTGAAACCAGTCAGGATAACTATCTCAACAACCGACAAAAACAAATTCCAAATTAATACCTGTAACAAGCCAGGACAACTATCTGTGGATGACTGATTGTAGATTAATACCTAAAACCAGACAGGAAAACTATCTACATGAGAAAATTGTGGATTAACACCTGTAACCATCCAGGAAAACTATCTACATGAGTAGATTGAAGATTAGCGCCTGTAACAAGCCAAGAAAACTATCTTTCTTTCTAAGGTCAGAGATTAATACCTGAAACCAGCCAGGACAACTATCTCAACGACCGACAAAAACAATTTCCAGATTAATAATTGTAACAAGCCAGGCCAACTATCTGTGGACAATTGTTTGTAGATTAATACATGAAACCAGATAGGAAAACTATCTACATGGGAAGATTAAAGATTAATACCTGTACAAGCCAGGAAAACTATCTTTTTCTAAGGTCAGAGATTAATATCTGAAACCTGCCATGACAACTATCTCAACGACCGACAAAAACAACTTCCAGATTAATACCTGTAACAAGCCAAGACAACTATCTGTGCACGACTAATTGTAGATTAATACCTGAAACTAGACAGGAAAACTATATACATGGGAAGATTGTAGATTAACACCTGTAACCAGCCAGGAAAACTATCTACATGATCAGATTGAAGATTAATACCTGTAACAAGCCAGGAAAACTATCTTTCTTTCTAAGGTCAGAGATTAATACCTGAAACCAGCCAGGACAAGTATCTCAACGACCGACAAAAACAAGCTCCAGATTTATACCTGTAACAAGCCACGACAACTATTTGTGGATGAATGATTATAGATTAATACCGGAAACCAGACAGTAAAACTATCTACATCGACAAATTGTAGATGAACACCTGTAACCAGCCAGGAAAACTATCTATATGAGTAGATTGAAGATTAATACCTGTAACAAGCCATGAAAACTATATTTATTTCTAACGTAAGATATTAAAACCTGAAACCATCAAGGAGAACTATCTCAACGACCGATAAAAATAAGTTCCAGATTAATACCTGTAACAAGCTAGGACAACTATTTGTGAATGACTGATTGTAGATTAATACCTGAAACCAGACAGCAAAACTATCTACATGGGAAGATTAAAGATTAATACCTATAACAACCCAGGAAAACTATCTTTCTTTCTAAGAGCAGAGATTAATACCTAAAACCATCCAAGACAACTATCTCAACGACCGATAAAAACAATTTCCAGATTAATAATTGTATCAAGCCAGGACAACTATTTATGGACGACTGATTATAGATTAATACCTGAAACCACAATGGAAAACTATCTACATGGTAAGATTGAAGAATAATATCTGTAACAAGCCAGGAAAACTATCTTTCTTTCTAAGGTCAGAGATTAATATCTGAAACCAGCCAGGACAACTATCTCAACGACCGACAAAAACAACTTCCAGATTAATACCTGTAACAAGCCAAGATAACTATTTGTGCACTACTGATTGTAGATTAATACCTGAAACTAGACAGGAAAACTATATACATGGGCAGATTGTAGATTAACACTTGTAACCAGTCAGGAAAACTATCTACATGATCAGATTGAAGATTAATACCTCTAACAAGCCAGGAAAACTATGTTTCTTTCTAAGATCAGATATTAATACTTGAAACCATCCAGGACAACTATCTCAACGACCGACTAAAAAAAGAACCAGATTAATACCTGTAACAAGATAGGACAACTATTTGTGGATGACTAATGTAGATTAATACCTGAAATAAGAAAGGAAAACTATCTACATTGGCAGATTATAGATTAACACCTGTAATAAGAAAGGAAAACTATCTTTCTTTCCAAGGTCAGAGATTAATACCTGAAACCATCCAGGACAAGTATCTCAACGACCGACAAAAACAAGTTCCAGATTAATACCTATAACAAGCCACGACAACTATCTGTGGATGACTGATTGTAGATTAATACCGGAAACCAGACAGTAAAACTATCTACATCGAGAGATTGTAGATTAACACATGTAACCAGCCAGGAAAACTATCTATATGAGTAGATTGAAGATTAATACCTTTAACAAGCCAGGAAAACTATATTTATTTCTAAGGTTAGATATTAAAACCTGAAACCAGGAAGGACAACTATCTCAATGACTGATAAAAACAAATTCCAGATTAATACCTGTAACCAGCTAGGACAACTATTTGTGAACGATTGATTGTAGATTAATACCTGAAACCAGACAACAAAACTATCTACATGGGCAGATTATAGATTAACACCTGTAACAAGCCAGGAAAACTATCTTTCTTTCTAAGGTCAGAGATTAATACGTGAAACCAGCCATGACAAGTATCTCAACGACCGACAAAAACAAGCTCCAGATTTATACCTGTAACAAGCCACGACAACTATCTGTGGATGACTGATTATAGATTAATATCGGAAACCAGACAGTAAAACTATCTACATCGACAAATTGTAGATTAACACCTGTAACCAGCCAGGAAAACTATCTTTCTTTCTAAGGTCGGATATTAATACCAGAAACCAGCCATGACAACTATCTCAACGACCTACAAAAACAACTTCCAGATTAAAACTTGTAACATGCCAAAACAACTATCTGTGCACGACTGATTGTAGATTAATACCTGAAACTAGAAAGTAAAACTCTATACATGGGCAGATTGTAGATTAACACTTGTAACCAACCAGGAAAAGTATCTACATGATCAGATTGAAGATTAATACCTGTAACAAGCCAAGAAAACTATCTTTCTTTCAAAGGTCAGAGATTAATAGTTGAAACCAGCTAGGACAACTATTTTAACGACCGACAATAACAAGTTCCAGATTAATACCTGTAACAAGATAGGACAACTATCTGTCGACAACTGATTATAGATTAATACTCGAAACCAGACAGGAAAACTATCTACATGGGAAGATTATAGATTTACACCTGTAACCATCCAGGAAAATTATCTTTCTTTATAAGGTTAGAGATTAATACCTGAAACCAGCCAAGACAACTATCTCAATGACTGACAAAAACAAGTTCCAGATTAATACCTATAACAAGCCACGACAACTATCTATGGATGATTGATTGTACATTAATACCTAAAATCAGACAATAAAGCTATCTACATCGGCATATTGTAGATTAACACCTGTAACCAGCCAGTAAAATTATCTATATGTGTAGTTTGAAGATTAACACCTGTAACAAGCCAGGAAAACTATCTTTACTTCTAAGGTAAGATATTAAAACCTGAAACCAACAAGGACAACTATCTCAACAACCGACAAAAACAAGTTCCATATTAATACCTGTAACAACCCAGGACAACTATCTGTGGATGACTGATTGTAGATTAATACTTAAAACCAGACAAGAAAACTATCTACATGAGAAAATTATAGGTTAACACCTGTAACCATCCAGGAAAACTATCTACATGAGTATATTGAAGATTAGCACCTGTAACAAGCCAAGAAAACTATCTTTCTTTCTAAGGTAAGAGATTAATACCTGAAACCAGCCAGGACAACTATCTCAATGATCGACAAAAACAATTTCCAGATTAATACTTGTAACAAGCCAGGTCAACTATTTGTGGACAAATTATTGTAGATTAATACATGAAACCAGATAGGAAAACTATCTACATGGGAAGATTAAAGATTAATACCTGTACAATCCAGGAAAACTATCTTTCTTTCTAAGGTCAGAGATTAATATCTGAAACCAGCCACGACAACTATCTCAACGACCAACAAAAACAACTTCCAGATTAATACCTGTAACAAGCCAAGACAACTATCTGTGCACGACTAGTTGTAGATTAATACCTGAAACTATACAGGAAAACTATATACATGGGCAGATTGTAGATTAACACCTGTAACCAGCCAGGAAAACTATCTACATGATCAGATTTAAGATTAATACCTGTAACAAGCAAGGAAAACTATCTTTTTTTCTAAGATAAGAGATTAATACTTGAAACCAGCCAGGACAACTATCTCTACGACCGATAAAAAAAGATCCATATTAATACCTGTAACAAGATAAGACAACTATCTGTGGATGACTAATGTAGATTAATACCTGAAACCAGATAGGAAAACTATCTACATGGGCAGATTATAGATTAACACCTGTAACAAGCCAGGAAAATTATCTTTCTTTCTAAGGTCAGAGATTAATACCTGAAACCAGCCAAGACAAGTATCTCAACGACCGACAAAAACAAGTTCCAGATTTATACCTGTAACAAGCCACAACAACTATCTGTGGATGACTGATTGTAGATTAATACCGGAAACCAGACAGTAAATCTATCTACATCGACAGATTGTAGATTAACACCTGTAACCAGCCAGGAAAACTATCTATATGAGTAGATTGAAGATTAATACCTGTAACAAGCCATGAAAACTATATTTATTTCTAACGTAAGATATTAAAACCTGAAACCAGCAAGGAGAACTATCTCAACGACCGATAAAAAAAAGGTTCCATATTAATACCTGTAACAAGCTAGGACTACTTTTTGTGAATGACTGATTGTAGATTAATACCTGAAACCAGACAGCAAAACTATCTACATGGGCAGATTAAAGATTAATACCTATAACAACCCATGAAAACTATCTTTCTTTCTAGGAGCAGAGATTAATACCTAAAACCCTCCAAGACAACTATCTCAACGACCGACAAAAACAATTTCCAGATTAATAATTGTATCAAGCCAGGACAACTATTTATGGACGACTGATTATAGATTAATACCTGAAACCAGATAGGAAAACTATCTACATGGTAAGATTGAAGAATAATACCTGTAACAAGCCAGGAAAACTATCTTTCTTTATAAGGTCAGAGATTAATATCTCAAACCAGCCAGGACAACTATCTCAACAACCGACAAAAACAACTTCCAGATTAATACCTGTAACAAGCCAAGACAACTATCTATGCACGACTGATTGTATATTAATACCTGAAACTAGACAGGAAAACTATATACATGGGCAGATTGTAGATTAACACTTATGACCAGCCAGGAAAACTATCTACATGATCAGATTGAAGATTAATACCTCTAACAAGCCAGGAAAACTATGTTTCTTTCTAAGATCAGAGATTAATACTTGAAACCATCCAGGACAACTATCTCAACGACCGACAAAAAAAGAACCAGATTAATACCTGTAACAAGATAGGACAACTATTTGTGGATGACTAATGTAGATTAATACCTGAAACCAGATAGGAAAACTATCTACATTGGCAGATTATAGATTAACACCTGTAATAAGAAAGGAAAACTATCTTTCTTTCCAAGGTCAGAGATTAATACCTGAAACCAGCCAGGACAAGTATCTCAACGACTGACAAAAACAAGTTCCAGATTAATACCTATAACAAGCCACGACAACTATCTGTGGATGACTGATTGTAGATTAATATCAGAAACCAGACAGTAAAACTATCTACATCGACAGATTGTAGATTAACACCTGTAACCAGCCAGGAAAACTATCTATATGAGTAGATTGAAGATTAATACCTTTAACAAGCCAGGAAAACTATATTTATTTCTAAGGTCAGATATTAAAACCTGAAACCAGCAAGGACAACTATCTCAACGACCGATAAAAACAAGTTCCAGATTAATACCTGTAACCAGCTAGGACAACTATTTGGGAATGACTGATTGTAGATTAATACCTGAAACCAGACAAAAAAACTATATACATGGGAAGATTAAAGATTAATACCTATAAAAACCCAGGAAAACTATCTTTCTTTCTAAGAGCATAGATTAATACCTGAAACCAGCCAAGACAACTATCTCAACGACCGACAAAAATAATTTCCAAATTAATACTTATAAAATGACAGGACAACTATCTGTGGACGACTGATTATAGATTAATACCTGAAACCAGATATGAAAACTATCTACATGGGTAAATTGAAGATTAATACCTGTAACAAGCCAGGAAAACTATCTATCTTTCTAAGGTCGGATATTAATACCTGAAACCAACCATGATAACTATCTCAACGACCGACAAAAACAACTTCCAGATTAAAACCTGTAATAAGCCAAGACAACTATCTGTGCACGACTGATTGTAGATTAATACGTGAAACTAGACAGGAAACTCTATACATGGGAAGATTGTAGATTAACACTTGTAACCAACCAGGAAAAGTATCTACATGATCAGATTGAAGATTAATACCTGTAACAAGCCAGGAAAACTATCTTTCTTTCTAAGCTCTGAGATTAATACCTGAAACCAGCCAGGACAAGTATCTCAACGACCAACAAAAACAAGTTCCAGATTAATACCTGTAACAAGCCACGACAACTATCTGTGGGCGACTGATTGTAGATTAATACCTAAAACCAGACAGGAAAACTATTTACATGGATAAATTGTAGATTAACACCTGTAACCAGCCAAGAAAACTATCTACATGAGCAGATTAAAGATTAATACCTGTAAAAACCCAGGAAAACTATCTTTCTTTCTAAGGCCAGAGATTAATACCTGAAACGATCTAGGACAACTATCTCAATGAGCGACAAAAACAAGATCCAGATTAATACCTATAACAAGCTAGGAAAACTATATATGGATGACTGATTGTAGATTAATACCTAAAACCAGACAGGAAAACTATCTGCATGGGAAAATTGAAGATTATTACATGTATTAAGCCAGGAAAGCTATCTTTCTTTATAAGGTCAGAGATTAATTCCTAAAACCAGCCAGGACAACTATCTCAATGACCGACAAAAACAAGTTCTAGATTAATAGCTATAACATGCCAAGATAACTATCTGTGGACGACTGATTATAGATAATTACTTGAAAGTAGACAGGAAAACTATATACATGGGCAGATTGTAGATTAACACCTATAACCAGCCAGGAAAACTACTTACATGATCAGATTGAAGATTAATACCTGTAACAAGCCAGGAAAACTATCTTCCTTTCTGAGGTCAGAGATTAATACTTGAAACCAACCAGGACAACTATCTCAACGAACAAAAAAAACAAGTTCCAAATTAATACCTGTAATAAGATAGGACAACTATCTGCGGACGACTAATTGTAGATTAATACCTGAAACTAGACAGGAAAACTATCTACATGGGCAGATTGTAGATTAACACTTGTAACCAGCCAGGAAATCTATCTTTCTTTTCAAGGTCAGAGATTAATACATGAAACCAGGCAGGACAAGTATCTCAACGACCGACAAAAACAAGTTCCAGATTAATACCTGTAACAAGCTATGACAACTATTTCTGGATGACTAATTGTAGATTAATACCTGAAACCAGACAGTAAAACTATCTACATCGGCAGATTGTAGATTAACACATGTAACCAGCCAAGAAAACTATCTATATGAGTATATTGGAGTTTAACACCTGTAACAAGCAAGGAAAACTATATTTATTTCTAAGGTCAGAGATTAAAACTTGAAACCAGCCAAGACAACTATCTCAACGACCGACAAAAACAAGTTCCAGATTAATACCTGTAACCAGCTAGGACAACTATTTGGGAATGATTGATTGCAGATTAATACCTGAAACCAGACAACAAAACTATCTACATGGGAAGATTAAAGATTAATACCTATAAAAACCCAGGAAAACTATCTTTCTTTCTAAGAGCATAGATTAATACCTGAAACCAGCCAAGACAACTATCTCAACGACCGACAAAAATAATTTCCAGATTAATACTTGTAAAAGGCCAGGACAACTATCTGTGGACGACTGATTATAGATTAATACCTGAAACCAGATAAGAAAACTATCTACATGGGCAAATTGAAGATTAATACCTGTAACAAGCCAGGAAAACTATCTATCTTTCTAAGGTCGGATATTAATATCTGAAACCAGCCATGATAAGTATCTCAACGACCGACAAAAACAACTTCCAGATTAAAACCTGTAACAAGCCAAGACAACTATCTGTGCACGATTGATTGTAGATTAATACCTGAAACTAGACAGGAAAACTCTATACATGGGCAGATTGTAGATTAACACCTGTAACCAGCCAGGAAAACTATCTACATGGGCAGATTATAGATTAACACCTGTAACAAGCCAGGAAAATTATCTTTCTTTCTAAGGTCAGAGATTAATATCTGAAACCAGCCAAGACAAGTATCTCAACAACCGACAAAAACAAGTTCCAGATTTATACCTGTAACAAGCCACGACAACTATCTGTGGATGATTGATTGTAGATTAATACCGGAAACCAGACAGTAAAACTATCTACATCGACAGATTGTAGATTAACACCTGTAACCAGCCAGGAAAACTATCTATATGAGTAGATTGAAGATTAATACCTGTAACAAGCCATGAAAACTATATTTATTTCTAAGGTAAGATATTAAAACCTGAAACCAGCAAGGAGAACTATCTCAACGACCGATAAAAATAAGTTCCAGATTAATACCTGTAACAAGCTAGGACAACTTTTTGTGAATGACTGATTGTAGATTAATACCTGAAACCAGACAACAAAACTATCTACATGGGTAGATTAAAGATTAATACCTATAACAACCCAGGTAAACTATCTTTCTTTCTAGGAGCAGAGATTAATACCTGAAACCAGCCAAGACAACTATCTCAACGACCGAGAAAAACAATTTCCAGATTAATACTTGTATCAAGCCAGGACAACTATTTGTGGACGACTGATTATAGATTAATACCTGAAACCAGATAGGAAAACTATCTACATGGTAAGATTGAAGAATAATACCTGTAACAAGCCAGGAAAACTATCTTTCTTTATAAGGTCAGATATTAATATCTGAAACCAGCCTGGACAACTATCTCAACAACCGACAAAAACAACATCCAGATTAATACCTGTAAAAAGCCAAGACAACTATTTGTGCACGACTGATTGTAGATTAATACCTGAAACTAGACAGGAAAACTATATACATGTGCAGATTGTAGATTAACACTTGTGACCAGCCATGAAAACTATCTACATGATCAGATTGAAGATTAATACCTCTAACAAGCCAGGAAAACTATGTTTCTTTCTAAGATCAGAGATTAATACTTGAAACCATCCAGGACAACTATCTCAACGACCGACAAAAAAAGAACCAGATTAATACCTGTAACAAGATAGGACAATTATTTGTGGATGACTAATGTAGATTAATACCTGAAACCAGATAGGAAAACTATCTACATTGGCAGATTATAGATTAACACCTGTAATAAGAAAGGAAAACTATCTTTCTTTCCAAGGTCAGAGATTAATACCTGAAACCAGCCAGGACAAGTATCTCAACGACTGACAAAAACAAGTTCCAGATTAATACCTATAACAAGCCACGACAACTATCTGTGGATGACTGATTGTAGATTAATATCAGAAACCAGACAGTATAACTATCTACATCGACAGATTGTAGATTAACACCTGTAACCAGCCAGGAAAACTATCTATATGAGTAGATTGAAGATTAATACCTTTAACAAGCCAGGAAAACTATATTTATTTCTAAGGTCAGATATTAAAACCTGAAACCAGCAAGGACAACTATCTCAACAACCGATAAAAACAAGTTCCAGATTAATACCTGTAACCAGCTAGGACAACTATTTGGGAATGATTGATTGTAGATTAATACCTGAAACTAGACAACAAAACGATCTACATGGGAAGATTAAAGATTAATACCTATAAAAACCGAGGAAAACTATCTTTCTTTCTAAGAGCATAGATTAATACCTGAAACCAGCCAAGACAACTATCTCAACGACCAACAAAAATAATTTCCAAATTAATACTTGTAAAATGCCAGGACAACTATCTGTGGACGACTGATTATAGATTAATACCTGAAACCAGTTAGGAAAACTATCTACATGGGCAAATTGAAGATTAATACCTGTAACAAGCCAGGAAAACTATCTATCTTTCTAAGGTCGGATATTAATACCTGAAACCAACCATGATAACTATCTCAACGACTGACAAAAACAACTTCCAGATTAAAACCTGTAACAAGCCAAGACAACTATCTGTGCACGACTGATTGTAGATTAAAACCTGAAACTAGACATGAAACTCTATACATGGGAAGATTGTAGATTAACACTTGTAACCAACCTGGAAAAGTATCTACATGATCAGATTGAAGATTAATACCTGTAACAAGCCAGGAAAACTATCTTTCTTTCTAAGCTCTGAGATTAATACCTGAAACCAGCCAGGACAAGTATCTCAACGACCAACAAAAACAAGTTCCAGATTAATACCTGTAACAAGCCACGACAACTATCTGTGGGCGACTGATTGTAGATTAATACCTAAAACCAGACAGGAAAATTATTTTCATGGATAAATTGTAGATTAACACCTGTAACCAGCCAAGAAAACTATCTACATGAGCAGATTAAAGATTAATACCTGTAAAAACCCAGGAAAACTATCTTTCTTTCTAAGGCCAGAGATTAATACCTGAAACGATCTAGGACAACTATCTCAATGAGCGACAAAAACAAGATCCAGATTAATACCTATAACAAGCTAGGAAAACTATATATGGATGACTGATTGTAGATTAATACCTAAAACCAGACAGGAAAACTATCTGCATGGGAAAATTGAAGATTATTACATGTATTAAGCCAGGAAAGCTATCTTTCTTTATAAGGTCAGAGATTAATTCCTAAAACCAGCCAGGACAACTATCTCAATGACCGACAAAAACAAGTTCTAGATTAATAGCTATAACATGCCAAGATAACTATCTGTGGACGACTGATTATAGATAATTACTTGAAAGTAGACAGGAAAACTATATACATGGGCAGATTGTAGATTAACACCTATAACCAGCCAGGAAAACTACTTACATGATCAGATTGAAGATTAATACCTGTAACAAGCCAGGAAAACTATCTTCCTTTCTGAGGTCAGAGATTAATACTTGAAACCAACCAGGACAACTATCTCAACGAACAAAAAAAACAAGTTCCAAATTAATACCTGTAATAAGATAGGACAACTATCTGCGGACGACTAATTGTAGATTAATACCTGAAACTAGACAGGAAAACTATCTACATGGGCAGATTGTAGATTAACACTTGTAACCAGCCAGGAAATCTATCTTTCTTTTCAAGGTCAGAGATTAATACATGAAACCAGCCAGGACAAGTATCTCAACGACCGACAAAAACAAGTTCCAGATTAATACCTGTAACAAGCTATGACAACTATTTCTGGATGACTAATTGTAGATTAATACCTGAAACCAGACAGTAAAACTATCTACATCGGCAGATTGTAGATTAACACGTGTAACCAGCCAGGAAAACTATCTATATGAGTATATTGGAGTTTAACACCTGTAACAAGCAAGGAAAACTATATTTATTTCTAAGGTCAGAGATTAAAACTTGAAACCAGCCAAGACAACTATCTCAACGACCGACAAAAACAAGTTCCATATTAATACCTGTAACCAGCTAGGACAACTATTTGGGAATGATTGATTGTAGATTAATACCTGAAACCAGACAACAAAACTATCTACATGGGAAGATTAAAGATTAATACCTATAAAAACCCAGGAAAACTATCTTTCTTTCTAAGAGCATAGATTAATACCTGAAACCAGCCAAGACAACTATCTCAACGACCGACAAAAATAATTTCCAGATTAATACTTGTAAAAGGCCAGGACAACTATCTGTGGACGACTGATTATAGATTAATACCTGAAACCAGATAGGAAAACTATCTACATGGGCAAATTGAAGATTAATACCTGTAACAAGCCAGGAAAACTATCTATCTTTCTAAGGTCGGATATTAATATCTGAAACCAGCCATGATAACTATCTCAACGACCGACAAAAACAACTTCCAGATTAAAACCTGTAACAAGCCAAGACAACTATCTGTGCACGACTGATTGTAGATTAATACCTGAAACTAGACAGGAAAACTCTATACATGGGCAGATTGTAGATTAACACCTGTAACCAGCCAGGAAAACTATCTACATGGGCAGATTATGGATTAACACCTGTAACAAGCCAGGAAAATTATCTTTCTTTCTAAGGTCAGAGATTAATATCTGAAACCAGCCAAGACAAGTATCTCAACAACCGACAAAAACAAGTTCCAGATTTATACCTGTAACAAGCCACGACAACTATCTGTGGATGACTGATTGTAGATTAATACCGGAAACCAGACAGTAAAACTATCTACATCGATAGATTGTAGATTAACACCTGTAACCAGCCAGGAAAACTATCTATATGAGTAGATTGAAGATTAATACCTGTAACAAGCCATGAAAACTATATTTATTTCTAAGGTAAGATATTAAAACCTGAAACCAGCAAGGAGAACTATCTCAACGACCGATAAAAATAAGTTCCAGATTAATACCTGTAACAAGCTAGGACAACTTTTTGTGAATGACTGATTGTAGATTAATACCTGAAACCAGACAGCAAAACTATCTACATGGGTAGATTAAAGATTAATACCTATAACAACCCAGGAAAACTATCTTTCTTTCTAAGAGCAGAGATTAATACCTGAAACCAGCCAAGACAACTATCTCAACGACCGAGAAAAACAATTTCCAGATTAATACTTGTATCAAGCCAGGACAACTATTTGTGGACGACTGATTATAAATTAATACCTGAAACCAGATAGGAAAACTATCTACATGGTAAGATTGAAGAATAATACCTGTAACAAGCCAGGAAAACTATCTTTCTTTATAAGGTCAGATATTAATATCTGAAACCAGCCTGGACAACTATCTCAACAACCGACAAAAACAACATCCAGATTAATACCTGTAACAAGCCAAGACAACTATTTGTGCACGACTGATTGTAGATTAATACCTGAAACTAGACAGGAAAACTATATACATGTGCAGATTGTAGATTAACACTTGTGACCATCCAGGAAAACTATCTACATGATCAGATTGAAGAATAATACCTCTAACAAGCCAGGAAAACTATGTTTCTTTCTAAGATCAGAGATTAATACTTGAAACCATCCAGGACAACTATCTCAACGACCGACAAAAAAAAGAACCAGATTAATACCTGTAACAAGATAGGACAACTATTTGTGGATGACTAATGTAGATTAATACTTGAAACCAGATAGGAAAACTATCTACATTGGCAGATTATAGATTAACACCTGTAATAAGAAAGGAAAATTATGTTTCTTTCCAAGGTCAAAGATTAATTCCTGAAACCAGCCAGGAGAAGTATCTCAACGACCGACAACAACAAGTTCCAGATTAATACCTATAACAAGCCACGACAACTATTTGTGGATGACTGATTGTAGATTAATATCGGAAACCAGACAGTAAAACTATCTACATCGACAGATTATAGATTAACACCTGTAACCAGCCAGGAAAACTATCTATATGAGTAGATTGAAGATTAAAACCTTTAACAAGCCAGGAAAACTATATTTATTTCTAAGGTCAGATATTAAAACCTGAAACCAGCAAGGACAACTATCTCAACGACCGATAAAAACAAGTTCCAGATTAATACCTGTAACCAGCTAGGACAACTATTTGGGAACGATTGATTATAGATTAATACTTGAAACCAGACAACAAAACTATCTACATGGGCAGATTAAAGATTAATACCTATAAAAACCCAGGAAAACTATCTTTTATTCTAAGAGCAGAGATTAATACCTGAAACCAGCCAAGACAACTATCTCAACGACCGACAAAAACAATTTCCAGATTAATACTTGTAAAAGGCTAGGACAACTATATGTGGACGACTGATTATAGATTAATACCTGAAACCAGATAGGAAAACTATCTACATGGGCAAATTGAAGATTAATACCTGTAACAAGCCAGAAAATCTATCTTTCTTTCTAAGGTCGGATATTAATACCTGAAACCAACCATGACAACTATCTCACCGACCGACAAAAACAACTTCCAGATTAAAACCTGTAACAAGCCAAGACAACTATCTGTGCACGAATGATTGTAGATTAATACCTGAAACTAGACAGGTAAACTCTATACATGATCAGATTGAAGATTAATACCTGTAATAAGCCAGGAAAACTATCTTTCTTTCTAAGGTCAGAGATTAATACTTGAAACCAGTCAGGACAACTATCTCAACGACCGACAAAAACAAGTTCCAGATTAATACCTATAACAAGATAGTACAACTATATGTGGATGACTGATTGTAGATTAATACCTGAAACCAGATCGGAAAACTATCTACATGGGCAGATTATAGATTAACATCTGTAACAAGCCAGGAAAACTATCTTTCTTTCTAAGGTCTGAGATTAATACCTGAAACCAGCCAGGACAAGTATCTCAACGACCAACAAAAACAAGTTCCGGGTTAATACCTGTAACAAGCCACGACAACTATCTGTGGGCGACTGATTGTAGATTAATACCTAAAACCAGACAGGAAAACTATTTACATGGATAAATTGTAGATTAACACCTGTAACCAGCCAAGAAAACTATCTACATGAGCAGATTAAAGATTAATACCTGTAAAAACCCAGGAAAACTATCTTTATTTCTAAGGCTAGAGATTAATACCTGAAACGATCTAGGACAACTATCTCAACGAGCGACAAAAACAAGATCCAGATTAATACCTATAACAAGCTAGGAAAACTATATATGGATGACTGATTGTAGATTAATACCTGAAACCAGATAGGAAAACTATCTGCATGGGAAAATTGAAGATTAATACATGTAACAAGCCAGGAAAGCTATCTTTCTTTATAAGGTCAGAGATTAATACCTAAAACCAGCCAGGACAACTATCTCAATGACCGACAAAAACAAGTTCTAGATTAATAGCTATAACATGCCAAGACAACTATCTGTGGACGACTGATTATAGATAATTACTTGAAAGTAGACAGGAAAACTATATACATGGGCAAATTGTAGATTAACACCTATAACCAGCCAGGAAAACTACTTACATGATCAGATTGAAGATTAATACCTGTAACAAGCCAGGAAAACTCTCTTTCTTTCTGAGGTCAGAGATTAATACTTGAAACCAGCCAGGACAACTATCTCAACGAACAAAAAAAAAAGTTCCAGATTAATACCTGTCATAAGATAGGACAACTATCTGCGGACGACTAATTATAGATTAATACCTTAAACTAGACATGAAAACTATCTACATGGGCAGATTGTAGATTAATACTTGTAACCAGCCAGGAAAACTATCTTTCTTTTCAAGGTAAGAGATTAATACATGAAACCAGCCAGGACAAGTATCTCAACGACCGACAAAAACAAGTTCCAGATTAATACCTGTAACAAGCCATGACAACTATTTCTGGATTACTGATTGTAGATTAATACCTGAAACCATACAGTAAAACTATCTACATCGGCAGATTGTAGATTAACACATGTAACCAGCCAGGAAAACTATCTACATGAGTATATTGGAGTTTAACACCTGTAACAAGCAAGGAAAACTATATTTATTTCTAAGGTCAGAGATTAAAACTTGAAACCAGCCAAGACAACTATCTCAACGACCGACAAAAACAAGTTCCAGATTAATACCTATAACAAGCCAGGAAAAATATTTGTGGATGACTGATTGTAGATTAATACCTGAAACCAGAAAGGAAAATTATCTACATGAGAATATTGAAGATTAATACATGTAACAAGCTAGGAAAGCTATCTTTCTTTCTAAGGTCAGATATTAATACCTGAAACCAACCAGGACAACTATCTCAATGACCGACAAAAACAAGTTCCTGATTAATACCTGTAACAAGCCAGGACAACTATCTGTGGACGACTGATTGTAGATTAATACCTAAAACCAGACAGGAAAACTATCTACATGGGTAAATTGTAGATTAACACCTGTAACCATCCAGGAAAACTATCTACATGAGTAGATTGAAGATTAATATCTGTAACAAGCCAGGAAAATTATCTTTCTTTCTAAGGTCAGAGATTAATACCTAAATCCAGCCAGGACAACTATCTCAACGACCGACAAAAACAAGTTCGAGATTAATACCTGAAACAAGCCAGGACATTTATCTCAAGACGAAAGATTGTAGATTAATACCTGAAACCAAATAGGAAAACTATATACATGGGCAAATTGAAGATTAATACCTGTAACAAGCCAGGAAAACTATATTTCTTTCTAAGGTTAGAGATTAATACCTGAAACCAGCCAGGACAACTATCTCAACATCCGACAAAAACGAGTTCCAAATTAATACCTTTAACAAGCTATGGCAACTATCTGTGGACTACTGATTGTAGATTAATACCTGAAACAAGACATCAAAACTATCTACATTGGAAAATTGAAGATTAATACCTATAACAACTCAGGAAAACTATCTTTCTTTCTAAGAGAAGAGATTAATACCTGAAACCAACAACGACAACTATCAAAACAACCGACAAAAACAAGTTCCATATTAATACCTATAACAAGCTAGGACAATTATCTGTGGACGATTGATTGTAGGTTAATACCTAAAACCAGACAGAAAAACTATCTACATGGGTAAATCGTAGATTAACATCTGTAACCAACCAGGAAAACTATCTTTCTTTCTAAGGTCAGAGATTAATACCTGAAACCAGCCAGGACAACTATCTCAACTAACGACATAAACAATTTCCAGATTAATACTTGTAACAAGCCAGGACAACTATATATGGACGACTGATTGTAGATTAATACCTGAAACCAGATAGGAAAACTATCTACATTGGAAGATTAAAGATTAATACCTTTAACAAGCCAGGAAAACTATCTTTCTTTCTAAGGTCGTAGATTAATACTTGAAACCAGCCAGGACAACTATCTCCACGACCGACAAAAACAAATTCCAGGTTAATACCTGTAACATGCCAAGACAACTATATTTGCACGACTGATTATAGATTAATACATGAAACTATTAAGGAAAACTATATACATGTACAAATTGTAGATTAACACTTGTAACAAGCCAGGAAAACTATGTTTCTTTCTAAGGTCAAAGATTAATAACTGAAACCAGTCGGAAAACTATATCAACGACCGACAAAAACAAGTTCCAAATTAATACTTGTAACAAGCCAGGATAACTATCTGTGGACGACTGATTGTAGATTAATACCTGAAACTAGATAGGAAACCTATATACATGGGCAGATTGTAGATTAACACCTGTAACCGGGCAGGAAAACTATCTACATGATCAGATTGAAGATTAATACCTGTATCAAGCCAGGAAAACTATCTTTCTTTCTAAGGTCAGAGATTAATACTTGAAACCAACTAGGACAACTATTTAACGACCGACAAAAACAAGTTCCAGATTAATACCTATAATAAGATAGGACAACTATCTGTCGACGACTGATTGTAGATTAATACCTGAAACCAGACATCAGAAGTATCTACATGGGCATATTGAAGATTAATACCTATAACAACCCAGAAAAACTAACTTTATTTCTAAGAGCAGAGATTAATACCTGAAACCAGCCAGGACAACTATCTCAATGACCGATAAAAACAAGTTCCAGATTAGTAATTGTAAAAAGCCACGAAAACTATCTATGGATGACTGATTGTAGATTAATACCTGAAACCAGACAGTAAAGTTATCTACATCAGCATATTGTAGATTAACACATGTAACCAGCCAGTCAAATTATCTATATGTGTAGTTTGAAGATAAACACCTGTAACAAGCCAGGAAAACTATCTTTATTTCTAAGGTCATATATTAAAACCTGAAACCAACCAGGACAAAAATCTCAATGGCCGACAAAAACAAGTTCCAGATTAATACTTGTAACAAGCTAGGACAAATATCTGTGGACGACTGATTGTAGATTAATACCTTAAACCAGACATCAAAACTATCTACATGGGCAAATTGAATATTAATACCTATAACAACTCAGGAAAACTATATTTCTTTCTAAGAGAAGAGATTAATACCTGAATCCAACCAGGATAACTATCAAAATAACCGACAAAAACAAGTTCAAGATTAATACCTGTAACAAGCCAAGAAAACTATCTGTGGACGACTGATTGTAGATTAATACCTAAAACCAGACAGGAAAACTATCTTCATGAGAAAATTGTAGTTTAACACCTGTAACCAGCCAGGAAAACTATCTACATGAGTAGATTGAAGATTAATACCTGTAACTAGACAGGAAAACTGTATTTCTTTCTAAGGTCAGAGATTAATACCTGAAACCAGCTAGGACAACTATCTTAATGCCCGACAAAAACAAGATCCAGATTAATACTTGTATCAAGCCAGGACAACTATCTATGGACGAATGATTGTAGATTAATACCTGAAACCAAATAGGAAAACTTTATACATTGGAAAATTGAAGATTAATACCTGTAACAAACCAGGAAAACTATCTTTATTTCTAAGGTTAGATATTAATACCTGAAACCATCCAGGACAACTATCTCAACGACCGACAAAAACAAGTTTCAGATTAATACCTGTAACAAGCTAGGACAACTATTAGTGGACGAGTGATTATAGATTAATACCTGAAACCAGACATCAAAACTATCTACATGGGCAAATTGAAGATTAATACCTATAACAACTCAGGAAAACTATCTTTCATTCAAAGAGCAGAGATTAATACTTGAATCCAACCAGGACAACTATCAAAGCAACCGACAAAAACAAGTTACAGATTAATACCTGTAACAAGTTAGGACAATTATCTGTGGACGACTGATTGTAGATTAATACCTAAAACCAGACAGGAAAACTATCTTCATGGGTAAATTGTAGATTACCACCTGTAACCATCAAGGAAAACTATTTACATGGGCAGATTGAAGATTAATACATGTAACAAGCCAGGAAAACTATCTTTCTTTCTAAGGTCAGAGATTAGTACCTGAAACCAGCCAGGATAACTATCTCAACAACCGACAAAAAAAGTTCCAGATTAATACCTGTAACAAGCCAGGACAACTATCTGTGGATGACTGATTGTAGATTAATACCTAAAACCAGACAGGAAAACTATCTACATGAGAAAATTGTAGATTAACACCTGTAACCAGCCTGGAAAACTGTCTACATGGGCAGATTGAAGAATAATACCTATAACAACCTAGAAAAACTAACTTTCTTTCTAAGAGAAGAGATTAATACCTGAAACCAGCCAGGATAACTATCTCAACAACCGACAAAAACAAGTTCCAGATTAATAACTGTAACAAGCCAGGACAACTATCTGTGGACGATTGATTGTAGATTAATACATGAAACCAGATAGGAAAACTATCTATATGGGAAGATTGAAGATTAATACCTGTAACAAGCCAGGAAAACTATCTTTCTTTCTAAGGTCAGAGATTAATATTTAAAACCAGCCAGGACAACTATCTCAACGACTGACAAAAACAACTTCTAGATTAATACCTGTAACAAGCCAAGACAACTATTTGTGCATGATTGATTGTAGATTAATACCTGAAACTAGACAGGAAAACTATATTCATGGGCAGATTGTAGATTAACACCTGTAAACAGCCAGAAAAACTATCTACATGATCAAATTGAAGATTAATATCTGTAACAAGCCAGGAAAACTATGTTTCTTTCTAAGATCAGAGATTAATACTTGTAACCAGCCAGGACAACTATCTCAACGACCGACAAAAAAAAGATCAAGATTAATACATGTAACAAGATAGGACAACTATCTGTGGATGACTAATGTAGATTAATACCTGAAACCAGATAGGAAAACTATCTACATGGGCATATTATAGACTAACACCTGTAACAAGCCAGAAAAACTATCTTTCTTTCTAAGGTCATAGATTAATACCTGAAACCAGCCAGGACAAGTATCTCAACGACCGACAAAAACAAGTTCCAGATTAATACATTTAACAAGCCACGACAACTATTTGTGGATGACTGATTGTAGATTAATACCGAAAACCAGACAGTAAAACTATCTACATCGACAGATTGTAGATTAACACCTCTAACTAGCCAGGAAAACAATCTATATGAGTAGATTGAAGATTAATACCTGTAACAAGCCATGAAAACTATATTTATTTCTAAGGTCAGATATTAAAACCTGAAACCAACAAGGAGAACTATATCAACGACCGACAAAAACAATTTCCAGATTAATACTTGTATCAAGCCAGGACAACTATTTATGGACGACTGATTATAGATTAATACTTGAAACCATATAGGAAAACTATCTACATGGGCAAATTGAAGATTAATACCTGTAACAAGCCAGGAAAACTATCTTTCTTTCTAAGGTCAGATATTAATACCTGAAACCAGCCATGACAACTATCTCAACGACCGACAAAAACAACTTCCAGATTAATACTTGTAACAAGCCAAGATAACTATCTGTGCATTACTGATTATAGATTAATACCTGAAACTGGACAGGAAAACTATATACATGGGCAGATTGTAGATTAACACTTGTAACCAACAAGAAAAAAGTATCTACATGATCAGATTGAAGATTAATACATGTAACAAGCCAGGAAAACTATCTTTCTTTCTAAGTTCAGAGATTAATACTTGAAACCAGCCAGGACAACTATCTCAACGACCGACAAAAACAAGTTCCAGATTAATACCTGTAACAAGATAGGACAACTATATATGGATGATTGATTGTAGATTAATACTTGAAACCAGATAGGAAAACTATCTACATGGGCAGATTATAGATTAACACCTGTAACCAGCCAGTCAAACTATCTTTATTTCTAAGGTCAGAGATTAATAACTGAAACTAGCCAGGACAAGTATCTCAACGTTCGACAAAAATAAGGTCCATATTAATAACTTTAACAAGCCACGACAACTATCCTTGGATGACTGAATGTAGATTAACACCTGAAACCAGACAGTAAAACTATCTACATCGACAGATTGTAGATTAACACTTGTAACCAGCCAGGAAAACTATCTATATGAGTAGAATGAAGATTAATACCTATAACAAGCCAGGAAAACTATCTTTATTTGTAAGGTCAGATATTAAAACCTAAAACCAGCCAGGAAAACTATCTCACTGACCGATAAAAATAAGTTCCAGATTAATACCAGTAACAAGCTAGGACAACTATCTGTGGACGACTGATTGTAGATTAATACCTGAAACCAGACAGCGAAACCATCTACATGGGCAGATTGAAGATTTATACCTATAACAATCCAATAAAACTATCTTTCTTTCTAAGAGTAGAGATTAATACCTGAAACCATATAGGACAACTATCTCAACGACCGACAAAAACAATTTCCAGTTTAATACTTGTAACAAGCAAGGAAAACTATCTGTGGACGACTGATTGTAGATTAATACTTGAAACCAGAGAGGAAAACTATCTACATGGGCAAATGAAAGATTAATACCTGTAACAAGCCAGGAAAACTATCTTTGTTTCTAAGGTCAGAGATTAATACCTGAAACCAGCCAGGAAAACTATCTCAACAACCGACAAAAACAAGTTCCAGATTAATACCTGAAACAAGCCAGGACAATTATCTGTGGACGATTTATTGTAGATCAATACCTGAAACCAAACAAGAAAACTATCTACATAGGAAAATTGTAGATTAACACTTGTAACCAGCCGGGAAAACTATCTACATTAGTAGCTTGAAGATTAATACCTGTAACAAGCCAGAAAAACTAACTTTCTTTCTAAGGTAAGAGATTAATACCTGAAACCAGCCAGGACAACTATCTCAACGACCGACAAAAATAAGTTCCAGATTAATACTTGTAACAAGTCAGGACAACTACCCGTGCATGACTGATTGTAGATTAATACCTGAAACCAGATAGGAAAACTATCTACATGGGAAAATTGAAGATTAATACCTGTAAAAAACGTGGAAAACAATCTTTCTTTCTAATGTCAGAGATCAATACCTGAAACCATTCAAGAACACTATCTCAACGACCAACAAAAACAAGTTCCAGATTAATACCTGTAACAAGCCAGGACAACTATCTGTGGACGACTGATTGTAGATTAATACCTGAAACCAAACAGGATAACTATCTACATGGGCAGATTGTAGATTAACACTTCTAACTAGCTAGGAAATTTATCTACATGAGAAGATTGAAGATTAGTACATGTAACAAGCCAGGAAAACTATCTTTCTTTCTAAGGTCAGAGATTAATACCTGAAACCATCCAGGAGAACTACTAAAGGACCAACAAAAACAAGTTCCAGATTAATACCTGTAACAAGCCAAGACAACTATCTGTGGACAACTGATTGTAGATTAATACCTGAAACCAGACAGGAAAATTATCTACATGGGAAGATTGTAGATTAACACATGTAACCATCCAGGAAAACTATCTATATGAGAAGATTGAAGATTAATACATGTAACAAGCCAGGAGAACTATCTTTATTTCTAAGGTTAGAGATTAATACCTGAAACCAGCCAGGATAACTATCTCAACGACCGACAAAAACAAGTTCCAGATTAATACCTGTAACAAGCCAGGATAACTATCTGTGGATGATTGATTGTAGATTAATACCTGAAACTAGACAGGAAAACTATATACATAGGCATATTATAGATTAACACCTGTAACCAGCCAAGACAACTATCTCTACGACCGACAAAAACAAGTTCCAGATTAATACTTGTAACAAGATAGGACAACTATTTGTGGACGACTGATTGTAGATAAATACATGGACCCAAACAAGAAAACTATCTACATGGGCAGATTATAGATTAACACTTGTGACCAGCCAAGAAAACTATCTTTCTTTTTAAAGTCAGAGATTAATACCTGAAACTATCAAGGATAAGTATATCAACAACCGACAAAAACAAGTTCCAAATTAATACCTGTAACAAGCCATGACAACTATCTGTGGACGACTGATTGTAGATTAATACCTGAAACCAGACAATAAAACTATCCACATTGGTAGATTATAGATTAACACTTGTAACTAGCCAGGAAAACAATCTATATGAGTAGATTGAAGATTAATACTTGTAACAAGCCAGGGAAACTATCTCTATTTCTAAGGTCAGAGATTAAAACCTGAAACCAGCCAGGACAACTATCTCAACGACCGACAAAAACAACTTCTAGATTAATACATGTAAAAAGATAGGATAATTATCTGTGGACGACTGATTGTAGATTAATACCTGAAACCAGACAGAAAAACTTTCTACATGGGAAGATTGAAGATTAATACCTATAACATCCCATGAAAACTATCTTTCTTTCTAAGAGCAGAGATTAATACCTGAAACCAGCCAGGACAACTATCTCAACAACCGACAAAAACAAGTTCCAGATTAATACCTTTAACAAGCCAGGACAACTATCTGTGGACGACTGATTGTAGATTAATACCTATAACCAGATAGGAAAACTATCTACATGAAAAAATTGTAGATTAACACCTGTAACCAGCCAGGAAAACTATCTACATGAGTAGATTGAAGATTAATACTCTAACAAGCCAGGAAAACTATCTTTCTTTCTAAGCTCAGAGATTAATACCTGAAACCATCCAGGACAACTATCTCAACGACCGACAAAAACAAGTTCCAGATTAATACTTATAACAAGCCAAGAAAACTACATGTGGATGATTGATTATAGATTAATACCTTAAACCAGATAGGAAAACTATTTACATGGGAAAATAGAAGATTAATACCTGTAACAAACCAGTAAAACTATCTTTCTTTCTAAGGTCAGAGATCAATACCTGAAACCAGCCAGGATAACTATCTCAATGACCGACTAAAACAAGTTCCAGATTAATACCTATAACAAGCCAGGACAACTATCTGTGGACAACTGATTATAGATTAATACTTGAAACCAAACAGGAAAACTATCTACATGGGCACATTGTAGATTAACACTTGTAACCAGCCAGGAAAATTATCTACATGAGCAGATTGAAGAATAGTACATGTAACAAGCCAATAAAACTATCTTTCTTTCTAAGGTTAGAAATTAATACCTGAAACCAGCCAGGATAACTATCTCAACGACCAACAAAAACAATTTCTAGATTAATACCTGTAACAAGCCAGGACAACTATCTTTGGACAACTGATTTTAGATTAATACCTGAAACCAGACAGGGAAATTACCTACATGGGAAGATTGTAGATTAACACCTATAACCAGCCAGGAAAACTATATACATGAGCAGATTGAAGATTAATACATGTAACAAGCTAGGAGAACTATGTTTCTTTCTAAGGTTAGAGATTAATACCTGAAACCAGCCAAGACAACTATCTCAACGACCAACAAAAATAAGTTCCATATTTATACCTGTAACAAGCCATGACAACTATCTGTGGACGACTGATTTTAGATTAATACCTGAAACCAGATAGGAAAACTATATACATGGGCAGATTGTAGAATAACACCTGTAACCAGCCAGGAAAACTATCTACATGAGAAGATTGAAGATTAATACATGTAACAAGCCAGGAAAAATATCTTTCTTTCTAAGGTCAGAGATTTATACCTGAAACTAACTAGGACAACTATCTCAACGAGTGACAAAAACAAGTCCTAGATTAATACCTGTAACAAGCCAGGAAAACTATCCATGGATGACTGATTATAGATTAATACCCTAAACCAGATAGGAAAAGTATCTACATGGGCAGATAGAAGATTAATACATGTTATAAGCCAGGAAAGCTATCTTTCTTTCTAAGGTCAGAGAATAATACCTAAAAGCAGCCAGGACAACTATCTCAATGAACGATAAAAAAAAAATTCCAGACTAGATACGCTTCAGACACGAAAGCCATTCTATTTCTCATTCAAATTCAACTATCAATTTCAAGTCCAGATACACTCCAGACACAGTTGTCATTCTGTCACTTATTCAGATCCTAGTTACAGTTCAGATACACTCCAGACCGTGAAGTCATTATGCTACTCATATAGATCTCAACTACAGATATAGTTCATATACGCTCCAGACACGGTAGCCATTCTGCCACTCATTCTAACTTTATCCCCAGCCCAGAGATGCTCCAGACACGGTTGTTATTCTGTCGCCCATTTCAGATTCAGATACAATACAGATACACTCCAGACACGACAGTCATTCTGTTATTCATTCAAGAATAAAATACAATTACAACTCGGATACGCTCCAGACACGGACGCCATTCCCTTGCTCATACAAATCCAATCTCCAGATACAACTCAGATACGTTCCAGATACGGATACCATTCTGATGTTCATTCTCCTGATTTTAAACAAATAGCCTTGGATGGCATCTTTTAAGCCCATCTTAGACAATATTTTGTCACCTCTCCAAATGGCATCTTTAAGCCCATTCCCTCAACTACATTTTTGACGAGTGCAAATTTACGGGCAATCTAGTGTCCAATCATCTTTTACCTTCGAGTCACGAAAGGCAAACTTGCCAATCTAACTCTTCAGGTTCAAGAAGATTGAACAGGGGCAGGTGTTGTACCCCAAAATTTGACCTCTCATATTATCAAGTTTTCCCCTCACAAGACTCTTTGGACTCCAGACAGGATTAGGGTTTGCTCTGCTCAAGACATCTCCTTGCACTAATGACTTGAAATTAGGGTTTGAGTTTGCACAAGGATTTTTGAACTCCCAATGCTCAAAGTGACTTTCATACTTCATGTTGGACTTATAATATTTCTCATACCAAGTTTCAAGCTTTGAATCAAAATTTTGCCCAGTCAATTGGACAGTTGACCTAGAAACCAACTGTATTGGGGAAAGAGTCAACTGTGGCCAATTTACAATCAAACCTCATAATTTTTTATCCACATCAACATTATAGGCTCATATGAAAAATTTTATCAAGTTTGGACCACAACTCCTCAAGAAATTTGATCAGATCATCAAAAGGGCAAAATGGTCATTTTTAGGGTTTTGACTGCAGAAGGGTCATTTCTGATTTTTAACCTAGCCAATGGAAAATTGGGTTCAAACATGGATTCAAGGACTCAATGGCATCATCTTGACCTAATCACAAAGTTCAAAAGATCTCAAAAGCATTGGATTGACAGATGAATTTTCCTGTCAACTGATCAAAAATCAACTATACACTGAAAAGTCAAACTTTGACTTTTTGGTCAAAATCAAATGCCAAGGGTCATTTTTCATCAAGATGGGTAAAAAAATGTAACTTGTTCACCAAGAAACTTAAAATTGAAAATAAGGGTTTAAGATTGAAAATTTTCATAACTTAGAAAATTTCTAAGTTATGAAAATTCCTTATTTTCCCCCAACTTTTTCACCATGATGCAATTGGATTTAAGGAAAACTTCCAACATGAAAGTTGTAGTCCTACACAAAATCTACAACTTTGATGCACAAAGTTTTCCAAAAATAAGCTTGGATCTCAAGTTATGATTTTGTGAACAAGGGTCCATGAAACTTTTAACTTAGTGAAATTTTGCCCTAGTTTAGGCAGGATTTTGACCTATCTTCATGGAAATTTTTCACCTAGTTCCAATTGGAATCTGAAAATGCATTTCAAATATGGATTGTATAGCATGTTACAAGCTTTAAAAAATGTTCAAGAACTCTCCAAGATCATTTGTGGTTAGGGAGAATCGAAGATTTGAATTTGGCAAAATATTAGTTTGGTCCATGGCATTTTTCATGTTGATACAAGTTGCAATTTTTGTCCAGCCATGCTTGTACTTGGTTTACAGGTCCTTAAACCATTCCAAACTTAAAAATTGAATTCAAACACATTGGTTAGAGGCATTTTTCATATCTATGGAAGATTACACAAAGGATTAATCCATTTTTGGCAAAAAGGTAGCATTGCCACTTTGATAAAGTTGGCTTTATGTCAAGTTGTTCCTCTTGAGCTGTTAACCCAATCCTTTGCAGCAAACCAACTCCATAAATTTAGGAAAAATTACACCAACTATCAGCATGCTTGGAGCTATCTTGTACAGGCCATAGCATTGTCAAAATCACCTTTTCTTCAAAAGCAAGTCAACTTGCAAAATCTCAACAACTCTTGAATCTGATAAAACCAAAGTTTGTAAACATTTCAAACAAGTTTTTTACATTTCCTAAGGTCAGAAATGTAGGTGTTTAGGTATTGGCTTGCATTTTTGGTAAATCCCAAGTGTATGTGTGAATGTCATGACTGATGTCATAACATTCTAGTTCAGTTTGTACTGGTTCATTAGGTACCTTTGCAGAAAAATATTGTAATTCAAATACTGATGTTTATAAGTGTGTATCTGAGCATTTTGCGAAATGATCACATTTTGCTAAATCAGTAGACAGGTTTTCTCAGATGTCATAACAGATGTTATGACATCCTGTTCTGAACTAACAGGATTGCAGGATTGGATAAGTCTGAGTTTTTTCAGGAAATAACTCAGTCCTTCCTGAACAGAATCCTGCGTTTTCTGAGGGGTAACCTAGCTTAACCCTAACCTGGTTAATAAAGTCCTGTGACCTGGTCTTTAGGTCAAACGGAATTAACCCTAGGTTTTTGGAAACCCTAACTGAAGTTGCAGCTGCTATATATTCAACAGAGCTGCTGTTTTTCAAGGATGGCTTTTATTGATTAGAAGATCATTTGTAATCTGTATAGATTTGATTATTGTACTCCAAGCAATTATCATTGTGATAAGTGCCTTGGAATAGGTTTCTAATTGTAAGGGTTGTGTAGCACTCTAAGCTTTGAAGCAAGAGTGTTTGAATGCTCCTTGACTAAAGCTGTGAAGCAGAGTCAAGTTAGTTGTGTACATCACTCAAAGCTGTGAAGCAAGAGTGATTGTGTTACTTGATTAAAAAGCTGTGAAGCTTAATCAAGTGTTTGTTTTTGAAGAGTGTCTTCATCAATTCTTAAGTCAAATTGGTTTATGTATCACTGCTGTGATTGAGGGGGAGTGAGTAGGAACTCATGTTTAAGTTGTACTTAGATTGGAATTGCATTGGGTAGGTCTTAAGTGAAGGAGATAAATTGGTTGGTTTATTCCTGAATTAAAATCTCTTATAGTGGATTTCCTCCCTGGCTTGGTAGCCCCCAGAGTAGGTGTTGTTGCACACTGAACTGGGTAAACAATTGACTGTGTTCTTTATTGCTTTTGTATTTA
Source organism: Vicia faba (assembly GCA_948472305.1). Taxonomy (NCBI): domain Eukaryota; kingdom Viridiplantae; phylum Streptophyta; class Magnoliopsida; order Fabales; family Fabaceae; genus Vicia; species Vicia faba. Next base: position 964,344,836 of record OX451741.1, on the reverse strand, counting down.
CTGTCATATAGTAAGTCAGATACGGTGTCATAACATTGAACGTGACATTGAGTATCTGCAGCCAGAATTTCAATTGGCATCAGAGCAGGCACCCTGCCTGTATTACTGGGTGAGATCTAGGGATATCACTTTCTGGCACTATGGACAAAGAAGGAGTTTTTGGAAATATACCACCCATTCTGGACGGAACCAATTATGACTACTGGAAACCTCGTATGATTGCCTTCCTAAAATCTCTGGATAAAAAGGCTTGGAGAGCTGCTGACAAAGGATGGATTCATCCCACCATAACTGAGATAGATGGGACAATCAGTCTGAAGCCTGAGGAAGATTGGAGTAAAGAAGAAGATGAGTTAGCTCTGGGAAATTCAAAAGCTTTAAATGCCTTGTTCAATGGAATTGATAGAAACATTTTCAGACTAGTACATCAATATGAACTGGCCAAGGAAGTTTGGGACACTCTCAAAACTACTCATGAGGGCACTTCCAAAGTAAAAATGTCAAGGCTTCAGATGTTGACTACCAAATTTGAGAATCTAAAAATGATGGAAGATGAAACCATTCATGAGTTTCACATGAACATCTTGGAGATTGCCAACACCTCAGGAGCACTGGGAGAAAAGATGTCAGAAGAAAAACTGGTGAGGAAGATTCTCAGATCCTTACCTAAAAGATTTGCAATGAAGGTAACTGCCATAGAGGAAGCCCAGGACATTAGCAAGTTGAAAGTGGATGAACTTATTGGGTCTCTTCGGACTTTTGAGATGGGAATCACTGAGAATGGTGACAAGAAGAACAAAAGCATAGCACTTGTATCCAACACTGATTTTGAATACAAGGAGGATGAAGAAGAAAACATATCAGAAGCTATTGCCATGCTTGGAAGACAGTTCAACAGGCTCATCAAAAGAATGGACCCAAAGTCAAGGTCTAATGTTCATAACATTCCCTCTGACATTGACAGTTCCAGCAGAAGACCAAGGTCAGAAGATAAGGGAAACCAAGGCAGAGGTATTCAATGCCATGGATGTGAAGGATTTGGACATATTCGAGCTGAATGTCCTACCTTTCTTAAGAAACAAAAGAAAGGAATGACTGTTACTTGGTCTGACTATGATTCAGAAAGTAATTCTGAAGAAGAATCTGCCAAACTAGTTACTGCCCTAACTAGTGTTTGTACTTCTGAAAGTGACACTAGTGATGAAGAAGTGACATTTGAAGAACTGGCTGATACCTACAAGAAATTGTGTATCAGAAGTGCTGAAGTCTGTGTGCAGAATGAGAAACAATCAAAACTCATTATAAAGCTGGAGGCTGAAAAAAGGGCAAATCTTGAAACTATAAGTCATCTAGAAGGAGAAGTTCAATTGCTGAACTCACAACTGAATCAAATGACCAAATCTGTCAACATGTTGACCAATGGAACAGACAAATTGGAAGAGATCCTTCAGGTTGGACAAAATGTGGGAAATAAATCTGGACTAGGATTTATGGAAGCAAAGAAATCTGGTACTGGTAAGCAAATGTCAAAACGGATGTCTCAACATAACTCTCAACATCAGGAACAGAGACATATGAAGAAAAGGTAGCAAAGATGGAAATGTCATCATTGTGGGAGATATGGTCACATAAAGCCCTTCTGCTTCAGACTACATGGATATCCTAATCAGAACTCAGGTGTCAAACCTAAGTCTAAAAAGGTACCACATGCTCCTAAATGGAAGAAAAAGGCTACTGCACTGATAGCTCACACTTCCCTGAGGGTCTCTGCAAAGGAAGATTGGTACTTTGACAGTGGATGTTCCAGACACATGACTGGATTCAAAAATCTCGTCAATAATGTTATGCCTCACACCACCAGTTTTGTGACCTTTGGAGATGGTGCTAAAGGTGAAGTCAAAGGAGTTGGTAATTTGGACTGCCCTGGAGTTCCAAGTCTGAATAAAGTACTGCTGGTAAAAGGGTTGACTGCTAATCTCGTTAGTATCAGTCAATTATGTGATCTAGGATTCAAGGTCAACTTCTCAAGATCTGAATGTCTAGTAATTAATGAAAAACTAGAAGTTGTAATGAGAGGAATCAAATCCAAAGATAACTGTTACGTGTGGCAGCCTGAGAACACTGTTATCTCCACTGTGTGTCAAATCATCAAAGAAGAAAACGAGATGAAACTGTGGCAGCATAAGCTTGGTCTCCTTCATCCAAGAAGAATGAAAAGAGCTATTTCTATGGAAGCTGTCAGAAGAACTCCAAAACTACAGGTTGATAATATCTGTGATGTGGCAAATAAACTTGAAGAAGAATATGTTGTCAGAACCTTAAGTCATCTTGACAAGGATGTTGGAAATAACAAGTCAAATAAATTCTGTTCTCAAAACATCTGGTCAAAACAGATGCTCCCTGAGTACAATGTTACACAAGATGTTGTGACATTGTGTTGTGACAATCTGAAAATAATCAACATTTCCTTGAACCCTATTGACTTTGAAGAGAAGAAGTCATTTAAACTGGAACATAGTTTCTCTAAGCTTCAGCTGACTGATTCTTCTACCAAGGCTCTTGTTGGAAATAAACTTGAAAATTTGAGGGGCAGGTTGGGTATTCACCAACATGAGAAATTATAGCAATTAATTTTGCTTAAAACAAGGGTTGAAGGGATTAATTTTATTAAGTCTATATTTAGTGGGTTAATCATATTCTTTCACAATTCCTTCAAAAGCTTTAAGAAGTTGAAGAGACTCCCTTTTATCCCCTACCTCTCAGTTCCTTGCAACCTGTTTCCTCCTCCCAATCAAAGATTTTTCTCAAACTGCTACCATTACTCAAAGTCAATCAAAATGTCTCAGACATCATCTTCAACCATGGCGACTTCGTCTTCCTCATCATCGTCATCATCTGACCAAGATTCTAGGGCAATCACTACATGCATAGAATCTGAAGTTCTTGAGGTCACTCCTCTCAGGGAGATGGCAACTGACCCAGCCAGAGTCAAAAAGCTCAGAACCAGACATGCAGGAAGAGCTCAAGCTACAGCCTCTGGTAATTCTTCTCATCCTTCGTCTTCTGTACCTAATAGAGAAGGATCAGTTCAAGTACACCAAGCTATTGCTAGGCTGGTTACTAGTATACTGAGTGGCAACCAATCTGTACCGGGGATTTCTATCCCTTTAAATCAATCAGAAAGTCCAAATGTGGAAGGTTCTGAAAATGTAGATGTCACTGAGAATGTTGTGACACCAAAAGACAACATTCAGAACCCCTCTGAAAAGGCTGCTGATCCACCTATCATTGATGTGGATGAAGATTACTCAGATAATGAACTGATTGCTAATGTGAACCCTAGCATAGCTAGGAGATTGATGAAAAGAAAGAGTAGTCAGAATGATAAACCTGATGCTAAGAAATCCAAGGCTGAAGGCATGGCTGAGAAAAGTATTCAGACAAAAAGGAAGAAGGCCCAGGTGCATACTGCTAGACAACCAATCTCTAAGAAGAGTAAAGAACCTGAAACTTCTGATTCTGATGAGGAATCAGAATTTGAGATTGATATTGAAGAAACTCCCATCAGAAGGAAGCTCCCATCCAGCAAGATTGCTAGAGTGCCTGAAGTGCCAACAGACAACATCTCTTTTCATCATCCTGACAATGCAAACAGATGGAAGTATGTTTGCTTAAAGAGAATAGCCTTAGAGAGAGAACTCAACAATGATGCCTTGGAGTGCAAAGACATCATGGATCTGATCAAGAATGCTGGGCTAATGAAGACAGTAATAAAGTTTAACAAATGTTATGAAAATCTGGTCAAGGAGTTTGTAGTGAACTTGTCAAATGATTGTGCTGATGGAAGGTCAGCTGACTTTGAAAGTGTTTTTGTTAGAGGAAGAAGGGTCAAGTTCTCTCCATCAGAAATCAACAAGTTTCTTGGAAGAACAAATAAGGACTGTCCTGATCTAGAGGCAACTGACAATGAAGTTTGTCTAACCATCACAGCCAGGCAAGTAAAGTGCTGGCCCTTGAAAGGGAAGCTGAATGCTAGTAAACTCAGCATGAAATTTTCCATCTTGCATAAAATAGGTGCAGCCAACTGGGTGCCTACAAATCACAAATCAACTATCTCCACAGGATTGGGGAGATTTATCTATGTTGTGGGAACCAAGACTGCTTTTGACTATGGGAGGTACATCTTTGAACAAACTTTAAAGCATGCTGGCAGTTATGCTGTCAAAGGACCAATTGCCTTTCCCTCCCTCCTTTGTGGAATCATCCTTGCACAATACCCTGATATCATTGTGGCAAGAGATACAGTCTGCAAAAGAGCTCCTGCCCTTGGCCTGCACTACAAACTGTTTCAGGGATCTCATGCTCCAGACATTGTCATAACATCAGCTGAGACATCGTCTGTAAAGACCCAGTCCAAGACATCAGATGTCATAGCTGTTTTAAAAGAAACTTGCAAAGAGCTGGATGCTAGAAAAAGGACCCTAGAAATTCTAATTGCCAGGCTAGAAAAGGAGGAAGCTGAAGAAAGCAGAAGGGAAGAAGGTGTAGAAGCTGAAGGACATCTCAACATTGAAGAAACTAGCTCCTCTGAGTCTGATGACAGTGCTTGAAGGTTGATTGCTGTTTGGTGGTGTTGCTGGTTGGTTGCTGATATCTGGTGGAGTTTGGAAGTGTATTCTGTTGTTTTCTGCTGCTGATCTTATTATTTTGTTTTGGATAACTGTATAATTTTCTGAACATGTATCTTTGGCCCATTTGTGGCTAAAGAGGGGGAGAATATTTTGGTACTTACTTAATTAGTACTTGACATTCTATTTTTCTGCTGTCACTTATTTCTGCTGCTATCTATCTCTGATTGTTTAGGGTCTTTAGCCAAAAATCTGCCAAAGGGGGAGTTTGTAGGTGTTTAGGTATTGGCTTGCATTTTTGGTAAATCCCAAGTGTATGTGTGAATGTCATGACTGATGTCATAACATTCTAGTTCAGCTTGTACTGGTTCATTAGGTACCTTTGCAGAAAAATATTGTAATTCAAATACTGATGTTTATAAGTGTGTATCTGAGCATTTTGCAAAATGATCACATTTTGCTAAATCAGTAGACAGGTTTTCTCAGATGTCATAACAGATGTTATGACATCCTGTTCTGAACTAACATGATTGCAGGATTGGATAAGTCTGAGTTTTTTCAGGAAATAACTCAGTCCTTCCTGAACAGAATCCTGCGTTTTCTGAGGGGTAACCTAGCTCAACCCTAACCTGGTTAATAAAGTCCTGTGACCTGGTCTTTAGGTCAAACGGAATTAACCCTAGGTTTTTGGAAACCCTAACTGAAGTTGCAGCTGCTATATATTCAACAGAGCTGCTGTTTTTCAAGGATGGCTTTTATTGATTAGAAGATCATTTGTAATCTGTATAGATTTGATTATTGTACTCCAAGCAATTATCATTGTGATAAGTGCCTTGGAATAGGTTTCTAATTGTAAGGGTTGTGTAGCACTCTAAGCTTTGAAGCAAGAGTGTTTGAATGTTCCTTGACTAAAGCTGTGAAGCAGAGTCAAGTTAGTTGTGTACATCACTCAAAGCTGTGAAGCAAGAGTGATTGTGTTGCTTGATTAAAAAGCTGTGAAGCTTAATCAAGTGTTTGTTTTTGAAGAGTGTCTTCATCAATTCTTAAGTCAAATTGGTTTATGTATCACTGCTGTGATTGAGGGGGAGTGAGTAGGAACTCAGGTTTAAGTTGTACTTAGATTGGAATTGCATTGGGTAGGTCTTAAGTGAAGGAGATAAACTGGTTGGTTTATTCCTGAATTAAAATCTCTTATAGTGGATTTCCTCCCTGGCTTGGTAGCCCCCAGAGTAGGTGTTGTTGCACACTGAACTGGGTAAACAATTGACTGTGTTCTTTATTGCTTTTGTATTTACTGTCATATAGTAAGTCAGATACGGTGTCATAACATTGAACGTGACATTGAGTATCTGCAGCCATAATTTCAAGAAACACGAGTTTACAAGTCCTCAAACCTTCCAAAACACAAGTTCTTGTCAAAACAGGGCAGGTTCTGCATTTTGATTTCCAAATCACAAACCACTCTTGCATTTTGCTTGCAACCAGTTCCAACACACTCCATACAACCTACCTAAACTATCCCAGCCATTCCCAAGTCAGTGTAACTCCATTTATACACTTCACCATTTTCAAATTCTGATTTTGCAGGTTGAGTTCTGTAGGAAGATTCATGCAAGTTCAAAGCAAGTTAGGCATTGGGGAAGCTTAAGGGAACTTCAAGCAAGCTCACAAGTATCTCAGGCCTCACTGAAAACCCCTACATTGCCATACTCGAGCTTGGTTGAAACAGGTAAAGTTCAAACTTCTATCTCTCTATTTAAGAATCATTAGGCTTAGGTTTGTGAATAAAAAATGTAGTATTCATTGCCCTTGAGTTGTACATATACATAGAATTCATTTAAATTAACTGAGCTGGGAGAATTTGAATGATGAACTTTATGAAAAAACAAGGTTAGAAATTAGGGCCAGAGAAATTCTCTCTGGTCTTTGAGAGTTAGATTAAGTTTTTTACATGGTTGGAATCGTGTGATCATGCTCTATAACTTTCATGTTGCAAGTTTTTGTTTTTAAGCACAAATGCAGGATTTCCAGGTTTGAATATCAAGCGCGCATTTTTGTTTGATCAGAGGTTAGAGATGAAGTGAGTTGGGCTGGGCCTGGTTCTGGCTGGCTATTTGCACCCTCCTTTGTGCTTTCTGCACCCACTTGACCCATTTAAATTATTTTTATATATTTTTTCTATTTCTTTTACATTTCTGACTTTTAATATTTTTTCTAAATATAAAAAATCATCAAAAACATTTTCTTAAATTTTCACATTTTATTTTATTTTATTTATTATTTTTTGGACATAGAAATAGTTATTAAATAATATATACTTTTATTTTCTTAAAATAAATTCATAAATAATACAAAAAAATATTATATTTTTATTTTTTATTATTATATACTTAAGTAATATTTTGTCATACATATTTTATTTTTTTTAACATTTTGTATATATTTTATTTTATTTTTCTTGTACATAAATAAATATTTATAATATATATACTTTCTTAAACCCAAAATTAGGGTTTTACCCTTTTCAAAAATAATCTTTTTATTTTCTTATTTTTAGGACATAAAATATTTTATTTTTACATACATAAAATAATACAAAAAAAATCATCTTTTGCATTTTTATATTTAATTTCTTATTTAAATATTGTCCATTTATTTATTTGTACAAATAAATTCAATTTGGTTGTAATAGTTGAATTAGGGCTTTTATTTTCTTGCAAATACCCCCCATATTCAAATTTGTATCCCCCTCCCCATATCAATGTTGTAATAGTCGTAGATTTATTTGTACGCACTTTATAGCTTTCAAATATGCATGATAGAAAGATTAGGGTTTGTATGCAAAAATCCAAAATCCAAACAAATAGCTTGACTAACACAAGAAAAAAATGCTTGAAAAATGACAACACAATGCACACAAGCACCCCTAGGGTTTCATCCACTTGTTGCCTTTAAAATGACCATGGTGTGCATGCTAGGTGTCTTGGCAAAACAAAACAAAAACAAAAGATCATAGTCCCTCGATGACGCTATCTTGGTTGCCTATACAAAAATGATCTAGTCCCTCAAACAAAATTTTTGCTAAAGATATTTAGCACAATTGCTATCATGGTCATACGATGACCCACACCTGTCCCGTTTAACATCCAAACACAAGGTTGTTTACCAAATACAATGGTAAAACAACAATGTAAAAGGGTTAAAAATGTGTAGGAAAGAATTTTTGAGTAGGTAGGGTAGACAACTCCTAGTTACTTGATCAAAACTTGAAAAACATCCTTGCTATTTTCAAAAACACATCACAACACAATTTCAAAACATTTCCCAAAACAAACTTTCAAACATTGAAACATTTTTCAAAAGACAAACACCTTTGTATACATTCAAACAAGAATCATTACAAAGGTTGCCACAATGATGGCCTCTTTTCAAAATACTTTCAAAACCACACACAAAGCACCATTTCAAACAATTGAAAAGCAAAAGCAAGTGATCTAAAACAAGTAACTAAGAGCCCATGGAAAACCATGGATGAAAAGGGTGCTAGCACCTTCCCTTTTCATAATCTACCCCCTGAACCCAAAAACAATCTCAAAGGTCTTTCATGTGCTTTTTGACCTTTCCTTTGGATAAAATAAAAAGTCGGTGGCGACTCTTGCTAAACCGAAACATTTGCAAACACAAACGCAAAACCTCAAGTCAGTTCTCCCACCGCATCACAGAACTGGAGACTCTGCTGGGGAATTAATCCAAAAGTGGGGTTACCTTAGGGTTTTAGATCACCTTTACATGCTTATCTTGTTTGCCTTGATTGCTTTACATTTGGTTCTATTGTTTGGGTTTGAAATCCTCTACCCGGATTTGGGAAACATTCATAGGTAAATAGCAATACATTGTGGAAACTGTGCGGGGTATACCGACATGGTTGAAGCAATAGCTATATTAGTGCGACATATTTGTGGGTACCAGTAGCCTTTGAGTTAATCAAAGAGAATACGGGGCCGCTGAGTGATGTTATGAAGCACTAATGGACTTTTAGAAGCTTTACTTGACCAACTTGGCCTTTTTAGGGGTAGTGAGATGACCGACTTTGGTGCAGTCCAAAGTTGGTAGATACTCGATACTACACTCATTGAGGATTATTTTCTTGGAATATTTCGGTTGCCAGTTAAGTGGCAAAACTGAAACAATGAACACATAAAACAATCCAGTGATATTGAGCTCCTTAGAACCCGGTTACTATTTATAGGATAGGTTGAGCCAACTAAACTTCAATAGGGTACTTACCTATGAAACCCCATGCAAGCCTGGAACTAGGATCTTGTGTGATTTGTTTGTACATATATACTTGTGCATAACATCATAACATCATGAAGCATCATGTGCACCCACTAACCATTTCAAGGATTTGGATCTTCATCTTTGTTCTTGTTTTGTAGGTAATGGATTCACTTCGCAGGAAAACAATTCAAGTCAACCTTGTGAGAATTCCTCCTCAACTCAAGGAGCTAGCTTCAAAGATTCCTGAGAATTCTCCATTCACTGAGAGGCATGGTCTTCTTCTCAACTTAGTCAACACCAACACTGAGGAAGACATGATGAAAGTTCTCTTCCAGTTCTTTGACACCCTACACCACTGCTTCACATTTCCTGATTACCAGCTTGTGCCTATTTTGGAGGAATTTTCTCAACTCCTGAGGATTCCTATTCTCCATCAACTACCCTACAACAGTACGGAAAGAGATCCAAAGCCTGAAGATGTTGTTCAAGCCCTACACTTGCAACCATCTGATGTCAAAGGTCATTGGGAAACCAGAAGTGGTGTCAAAGGTTTCTTGTCAAAGATTCTGTTTGAGAAGGCCCAAAGCTGCTGGGATTCATTGGACTTACAAGCCTTTGAGGAGATTGTATCTCTTCTCATATATGGGTTGATCTTGATCCCAACCCCTGACCAGCTTATAGATGTCAGTGCTGTCAAAATTTTCATGGCTCGCAACCCGGTGCCTACATTGCTTCGGAATATCCTCCACTCATTTCACACACGAATAATGAGGAAAAGAGGTGTTCTCACGTGCTGTACTCCTCTTCTAGCAAGGTGGTTTATTTCTCACCTTCCCCAATCAATTATGAAGAATGAGCAGGGTTTAAGGTGGTCACAACGATTGATGACTCTCACACATTCAGATGTTCATTGGTGTTCTCGGTCCAGAGAAAATGTTATCATCATTGATCGTTATGGGGAATTACCTAATGTCCCTCTACTAGGAATTAGGGGAGGCATTACCTACAACCTCTGCTTGGCTCTGAGACAGTTTGGGTATGCCCGAAGGGATGGCCCTCATGACATGTTGATTCCAGACTTGGTTTTTGACTTCGACAACGACGATCAAGGACTTCGACAAAGGTTTATCCGAGCTTGGAGAATGCCCAACAAGGTGGACAGTAAGACCTTGGGACATAAGAATTCCATCCCCCTTAAGCCATACCTCAAGTGGGTACGAACCCGTGCCCAAAGTCTTATGATGCCTTACCCCTACATTCTGCATGTGATCAAAGAGCCTGTTATGGAAGGAGAGGTTCCATACACCCTCCTGCATCCTGACATGCCAACATCACTTGAAGATTTACAAAGGAGTTGGATACAACTCAAGGGAGAACGCGATACTTTTGAAGCCCAATTCTACGCCAGTGAGAAGAAGGTTTTAGAACTTACTCGCCAACTTCACGAAGAGCAGAATCTCAACACTTACATAGCACCAAAGAGGATGCGCAACGTATTTTTACATTAGAATTTTGTATTATTTTGCCCAGGGGGCATTTATGTACTAACAAATTCTTATTATTAATATGACGTGTGTTCCTTTTGTTTGCAACAAATTTGAATTTCTGAATCCTTGAATGCATTACATGAATAACATATTATTCATCCTATGCATAAGCAGGTCTTCACACCAAGATTCCTTATCTCTCTGCTGTTTATTTCAGCAAGATGGATATAGAGCAGACGTTCAAAGACTTACAAGCGCAGAGTTCACAGTTCCAACAGCTACTCATGACCTTGGAAAAGGGTCAGGATGAGCTCAAAACTCTATTGGAAAAGGAAAAGGAGAAAAAGAAAAAGAAGAGGGTTCGTGTGGCTACCTTGGGTAGAAGATTCGAAGGTTAAGCTAGAAGGGTCCTGGATTTCCCCTCGACATCTGATGAAGGGGTAGGAAAGGATAAAGGAACTACCGTGCAATCTGAGTCTGAGGAAGAAGAAGATGAAGAGGATGAAGACTATTCTGAGCAGAAGTACCCTCCTGCAGACGACAAATACAAGAATCTGGAATAGTGTCTGGTTGCCATGGAGGTGAAAATAGTGCCTGGGCTGGACATCGAAGAGTTAGGGTTGGTTGCTGGGATTGTCATTCCCCCTAAGTTCAAGGTGCCTATTTTTGATAAATACGATGGTTTTTCTTGCCCAAAGATGCATCTGCGGTCTTACGTCAGAAAAATCCAACCTCATTCTTCTGATAAGGATCTGTGGGTTCATTTCTTCTAGGACAGTCTTTCGGGGACGCAGTTAGATTGGTTTTACCAGCTAGAGTAGTCTGATGTGCACAATTGTGAGGAGTTGGCTGCTGCCTTCTACAGACAATATCAATATAATGCGGATTTAGCACCAACCCGTACTCAATTACAGAGTATGGGCATGGTCTCAAATAAAGGTTTCAAAGAGTATACCCAGAAATGGAGAGATTTGGCGGGTCGAGTGCAACCACCTCTATCTGAGAGGGAACTAGTTGATATGCTCTTGGGTACACTGTCAGGCCCCTTTTTCAATCACCTGATTGGAAGTTCGTCTGCAGGGTTCACCGAGTTGATTCTGACTAGTGAGAGAGTTGAAGCCGGAATCAAGAGCGGGAAAATCCAAAAGGATGCATCTACTTCCGCTGCCATCAAGAAGAATTTTCTAGCCAAGAAAGAAGTCTCAGCTGTCTACTCCCAAAGAAGTCAAGGAAGAGTTGAGCGTCGGCCAGCGGTGGGGGCCGTAATGATTCAGAAGTCTACAGCTGATCAGCCTAGAAACAATCAACCTAGAACCAACTAAGCAAGGGTGGAAAGGACTGCATGGTAATTCACCCGGATCAATATGACACCTGCTCAGGTTCTCCCTCATCTTTTGAATTTAATCCTTGCAAGTTTGAAAGAAGGACCGAAGAATCTGAATACATCTTCTCCTTACTACCATCGAACGCCAAGTGTGCTTATCACTCAGACAGCCTGGGGCATGACACCAACAATTGTTGGGCCCTCAAAAATAAGATTCAGGATTTAATAGATGCTAAAGAAGTTGAATTCGACGCCCCTGAAAAGCCTAATGTGATATCTGCTCAAATGCCAAAACATGGTCACAATGTCCATGCTGTTGAAGAAGATATTTTTGTGGCTGCTGTTGATGATTTTATGACTCCGCTACCGATAATCAAGTTGAAGTTGCTGAAGGCTGGGATTTCCCAGGTTGTAAAGAAGATTGCTGCCTTTGTTCATCCTTACCAACCGACTGTCCATTATTGAAGTTAGGCATCCAGCGCCTAATGCATAACCAAGAGATACTTTTTGAAAAGACTCTTGTTACACCGTTTCCTGTCAATGATGTTTCGATAGTTACCATATCCTCCAATCTTTCCAAGGTCTCCAAAAGACCTATTAAGATTACATCCGATCCAAAGATTGTACCTTTGAAGATAACCATGTCGGGGCCTATCCCGTACAAGTCCAACAAATCAATACCGTGGAACTATGGGGGAGAGATCTTTTACCACGGTATTAAACAAATTGAATTGACTGAAGAGAGTTCTGATGAGGAGACTTCCAACATTGGAAACATTGTCGGAACGAGTAAAATCACCCGCAGTGGAAGAATTTTCTCTCCGAAGATTGTGCCTCCAAAGGCAATCTTCGGACCCTCAGCCGCTCCTAAGGTTACCCCTGTGCCCATCAACATATCTGTGAGAACTCCAGTTATTGAAGAAATTGTAACTCCTGAAGTTGTCCCCTTTGTTGATGTTGATGATAGAGGGAAAGGGATCCAAGAAGAGCCCTTCAGGACGAGGGCTCAGCCGTTGATCATCCCTGAGACCTCTAAAAAAGAAATGGAAGAGATTTTGAAAATAATCAAGAAAAGCGATTATAATGTTTTGGAGCAACTGGGGCAAACCCCCTCAAAAATCTCTATGCTAGCCTTGTTGCTTTGTTCGAAAGCTCATGCCAAAGCTTTGATCAAATTCTTGAAGACGGCCCATGTGCCCCAGGAAACCTCCGTGGACCAGTTCTAGGAATGTGTAGCTATCCTAACAGCAGACAACGGTTTAGGATTCTCCGATGCTGATCTTACAATCAAAGGGAGAAAACATAATGACGCTTTGCATGTTTCGGTAGAATACAGAGGGACTACTCTGGCACACGTTCTGGTAGACACCGGTTCATCGCTGAATGTCTTACCAAAGAAAGCATTGGATTGGCTAGATTGTGAAGGTTTAACCTTGAAGCCCAGCAACATCATTGTCAGAGCCTTTGATGGTTCTAAACGGATGGTCCACAGGGAGGTGGACATCCCGATTAAAGTGGGTACTGAAACTTTCGACTCCACATTCTATGTCATGGACATCCGTACCTCCTATTCTTGCTTGTTGGGAAGACCCTGGATTCATCATGCTGTAGCTGTTACTTCAACTCTGCATCAGAAGCTCAAGTACCCTGTCCAGGGGAAGATTGTAACAGTTCATGGTCAAGAGGAATACATGATAAGCCATCTTAATTCTTTCTGCTATATGGAATTGGATGGTGAATTCATCGAAACACCCTTTCAGCATTTTGAAGAGGTAGCTCAACAGATTGCAGAAGTACCTTCTGTACCCATGATTACCCGACCTCCGCCTTGGATATCGTAACTCAAATATGCAAGGGCTGTGATTGAAGAAGGAGGAAGCACAATCTGGGGGCTGCTGCCCGATTTTCCTTTCAAGTCTGATAAGTTCGGCTTGGGTTTCACTGCTTTTGCTCAAAAGGCTGTGCGTCGCTCCCAGGCTGGAGGGCCACCAGTAAAGATCACCCATCATGGAGTCAGTGCTTTGGAGGATGGTGAAGAGGAGAGAAATCTAGAAGACTGTATTTTCCCTACCGTTGAAGGAGGATTGTACAATTAGGAGGCAAAGGACTTTATTCCCATTACTTTCATCAATCAGTAATTTATCTTTCAAACATTTCTGTTGGTTTATAATAATTCCTAAACAATTCATACACTTTTAACCTTGTGCCTTACCCGAGGTACATAGGTCCATTTATAAGGGTTTGATTTTTTTCATCTTCATATGCCATTTTAATGAATCATGGACGTTTTCATATATAAACTTTTGTGTTCATTTTCTTTCTTTTTACATTTTGTTTGTTTAAAGGTGGTTATCCCTTACACACACCCACACTCACCAATGCAGGTACCCATCCATTCCAGATTCCATGGGTAACAATTCTGCTATGGCCTTCAGTGACTCTGAAGATCTGGTCTACCATGCCGAATACGAAGGTGATGAAGACTGTGAAGTGCCTGGAGAGTTGTCTAGACTACTACAACAGGAAGAAAGGGCTATTCTACCTCACGAGGAGTTGTTAGAGACCATCAACTTGGGTACAGAGGAAGACATAAAAGAAGTTAGAGTGGGTGCCAACCTAGAGCCAAGTGTCAAGGAGCACTTAGTTCATCTATTGAATGAATTTGTTGAGATCTTCGCATGGTCTTACGAAGACATGTCGGGGCTTGATGTAGATATTGTGGTTCACCGTCTCCCTACGAGAGAAGATTGTCCACCAGTTAAATAGAAAGTTCACCGCATGAGGCCCGACATGTCTGAAAAGATCAAAGCTGAAGTTATGAAGCAGTTCAATACTGGCTTTCTTGCTGTTACATCCTATTCACAATGGGTTGCTAACATTGTGCTCGTGCCTAAGAAGGACAACAAAGTCAGGATGTGCGTGGATTACAGATACTTAAACAGGGCTAGCCTTAAAGACGACTTTCCACTACCGCACATTGACATCTTGGTTGACAATATAACTCAACACAAGGTATTTTGTTTCATGGATGGATTTTCAGGGTACAACCAAATCAAAATGGCACCCGAAGACATGGAGAAAACTACTTTTGTTACACAGTGGGGTATGTTCTGTTATAAAGTGATGCCATTCAGACTGAAGAATGCCGGGGCAACCTATCAACACGCCATGGTGGCTTTGTTTCATGATATGATACATCATGAGATAGAGGTCTACGTAGACGACATGATTGCCCATTCACAAACTGAAGAAGAACACCTCGACCATCTGCAAAAGCTATTTGTCAGATTGAAAGAGTACAAGCTCAGACTGAACCCTAACAAGTGCACTTTCAGAGTCAGGACCGGTAAACTCTTGGGTTTCATTGTCAATAACAAAGGCATCGAGGTTGATCCTTCCAAAGTCAAAGCTATACAAGAAATGCCTGCCCCTCGCACTGAGAAGGAGGTCAGAGGTTTCTTGGGACGCCTAAACTACATTGCAAGGTTCATTTCTCACCTAACATCTACCTGTGAACCAATCTTCAAGCTGTTGAAGAAAGATCACGTGGTTAAATGGAATGATGACTGTCAAGTTGCTTTCAATAAAATCAAGGAGTATTTGCTAGAACCTCCTATCTTGATGCCACCCGTCGAAAGAAGGCAATTAATCATGTATCTGACCGACCTGGAGAATTTGATGGGGTGCGTATTGGGCCAACATGACGAGTCTGGCCGAAAAGAGCATGCCATTTATTACCTTAGAAAAAAGTTTACCGACTGTGAAACTCGCTACTCACTACTCGAGAAAACTTGCTGCGCTTTGGTATGGGCTGCTCGCCTGCTAAGGCAGTATATGTTGACTCATACCACTTTGCTGATCTCTAAGATTGATCCGATCAAGTACATCTTCGAGAAGCCTGCTTTATCTGGAAGAATCGCTAGATGGAAAATGATCTTGACATAGTACGATATACAGTACACGACCCAAAAAGTTATAAAGGGGAGTGTGCTAGCCGATCATCTGGCCCATCAAGCTGTCAAAGATTACCAATCCATGAGGTTTGACTTCCCCGATGAGGATATCATCACTTTGAGCAACATTGAAGAAAACAGACCGTATGACGGACCTGAGCAAGGATCCCAATGGACCCTGTACTTTGATGGTGCCTCCAACGCACTTGGCAACGGTATCGGCGCGGTACTCATTTCACCAGAAGGTTTCCATACACCTTTCACTGCCAGACTCTGCTTCAGTTGCACCAATAACATGGCCGAGTATGAAGCTTATATATTTGGTCTCAAGGCCGCTATTAACTTGGGAATCAAATCTTTGATTGTATTTGAGGACTCAGCTTTGGTTATCAGTCAAATCAAAGGAGAGTGGGATACTAAACATCCAAACCTCATCCCTTACAAAGAACTTGTCTTGACATTGTTACCACATTTCGAGAAGATTACCTTCGAGCACTTCCCGCGAGAAGAGAATCAACTAGCATATGCGCTAGCTACAATGTCATCCATGTTTAAACTTAACTGGGATAATGAGGCTCCCTAAATCACCATTGAATGGATGGACGAACCTGCACATTGTCACGAGATTAATACCGAAGAAGTAGTGGACCGGCCTTGGTTCCATGACGTCAAAAGGTATCTCGAAGTACAAGAATACCCTGAAGGAGCTTCAGTCAACGACAGAAAGTTCTTAAGGAGGTTCGCAGCTAAGTTCTTCCTAAGCAATGGTATCCTATACAAGCGCAATCACGATTGCATTCTACTCCGTTGTGTGGATAAGATTGAAGCTGAGAAGATCATGGTTGAACTGCACAATGGTACCTTTGGAACTCACTCAAGCGGACATACGATGGCTAAGAAGATTCTGAGGGCAGGCTATTACTCGTCTACCATGGAAGCTGATTGCCATCAACATTCCCGTACTTGTCACAAATGCCAAATCTACGCTAACAAGGTACTTATACCTCCAGTTCCTCTCAATGTCTTAACAACTCCTTGGCCGTTCGCGATGTGGGGAATCGGCATGATTGGAGAGATCAAGCCTACAACATCCAATGGACACCATTTTATCCTGGTGGCCATTGATTACTTCACCAAGTGGGTCGAAGCTGCTTCCTTCGCCTCCGTTACAAAGAATGTGGTTGCCCGCTTCATCAAGCAGAACCTCATTTGCCGGTATGGTATCCCTGACAGGATCATCACTGACAACGATACAAACCTGAACAACACTATGATCACCGCTTTGTGCGAGCAGTTCCAGATTCAACATCACAATTCATCTCCCTATCGGCCAAAGATGAACAGTGTTGTCGAAGCTGCGAACAAAAATATTAAGAAGATCATACAAAAGATGATAGTCACCTACAAGGTCTGGCATGAGATGTTACCATTTGCTATGCACGGGTACCGTACCACGGCACGAACATCAACTGGGGAAACACCCTTTTCTTTGGTATACGACATGGAAGCTGTTTTACCTATCGAGGTTCAGATTCCCTCCTTGAGAATCATGAAGGATGCTGGTTTGAGTGAAGATGATTGGATTCAGACCCGGCTTGATCAACTTAACTTGATTGAAGAAAAGCGACTTAATGCTGTTTGCCATGGTCAGGCGTATCAGAAACGAATGATCAAGGCTTTCAACAAGAAAGTCAGACGCCAAGTATATCAAGTAGGGGACCTTGTAATCAAGCGCATCATCTTGCCGCAAAGTGATCCCAGGGGCAAATGGACGCCTACTTACGAAGGACCATTTGTGATCAAAAACATCTTTTCTGGTGGGGAAATGATCCTGACCACCATGGACGGCGACGACCTGCCGCACCCTACAAACACAGACATAGTCAAAAGATACTACGCATAAATGACCCGACAAGTCGAAAACCCGAAAGGGCGACTTGGGCAAAAATGGGAATCCCGATGAATCGAAAACCTGAAAGGGCGGTTCAGGAAAAAATTAGGGATAAATAAAAAAAATTTGTACACCCGGCAAGTTGAAAACCTGAAAGGGCGACTTGGGCAAAAAAGGGTTTCCCAGTGGACTGAAAACCCGAAAGGGCGGTCCAGGAAAAAGTTAGGGAATTAAAGCGTATGATTATGTCTCGTCGGATCACTTTAAGGATAATCTCTTCACCAGACAAGCTCCTGGCTTCTGATCAATCCAGTCATCTTCGGACGAAGCAGCGAATGGACAAGATACTCAGAGTTACGAAGGCTATAGCAGAATGGGAACCCCATGGAATTTTTACACATAGCCATCTTTCTTTGTACAAAATTTTCTCAATTTTTATGACAACATTCTCGTACTAGGATGTCTGTCTCCTTTGTACAAAATACTTACACAAAGTTAATACAAAGATACTTCAAAGTGCAGAAAACTATTTTCCTTTTCTTTTTCTTTGCACTTGTGTTTTATTTGAAAACGTCCAATGATTTATTAAATGAGCATATGCATTTGAATATAATCACTATTTACAAATAAACGAAATGTGAAAGAATAATTACTGACAGGTTGAAAGGATAGGAAAACGTCTTTAGGCCATTCCAAGAGAAATCCTCTGTAGCACGTCATCTAGATACCCAGCGGAGCTACAACCTTGAAAAACATATCCCCAACGGAATTAAATTTCAGAATCCCTGCCAGAGTCCAAGCTTCAAACTCCCAATCCTCGGCGGATTCATATTTTCAAACCCTCAATCCACCATCAGAGTTATATTTTTAAACTCCCAATCCTCATCGGAGCAAAACTTTGGGTCATAAATCCTCAGCGAAGGTGAAACCTTCTTCCTCAATGGAGTCAAATTTTACAACTACCAATCCCCAGCAGAAACCATTCAGTTTTTCCCAGATTCCCCAGCAAGTTGTCTTAAAATCTGAGAATCAACCAGATAACAGTTAACTTTTATCCCCAACCTCCAGATAATTTCCCTGTAGATTGGCATGCAACCTAAACTCCTGAACTTTTTCCAAAAAGGAATAAACCTCTTCCCCCAGAGTCTTGAACTTACCTTCCAGCTGGATAGCTTACTCTCCAGCAGTATAGCTACTCCCCACAGAGTTTTTACTCCCCAACATAATGAAAATTCTCATTCTTAACTCTCCAGTTTGAAGTCCCCAAGGATTCAAATTCCCTTAGAAGATTGAAGATTCTCAGTCTGGATTCCCTAGTGAAGTTGCCAGGGTCTTCATAACTCCCCAGCTTGGTTTTGCTAGATTTTTTTAATCCCCTGCAGATTCTCATCCTCACTTCTCCAGTGAAGCCCCCAAGGGTTCACTTTCCCCAGAAAATTGAAGATTCTCATTCTCGATTCTCCACAGAAGCCATAAGAGTCTTCCTTATTCTCCAGCAGGTCAAGGTTTTCCTTCATCTAATCCCCGGTATAGATCGTCAGAGTTTTCCCTATTCCCCAACCGAGTAAGGATTCCCCTTGTGTAATCTCCAGCCATAGTCATCAAAGTTCTCGGGATTCCCCAAGAAGATTTCTCAAGAAGACTTGAAGGATCCCCGTATCCTCAGGAAAGTCGTGAAGGATCTTCACATCCCCATAAAAGCTGTCAAAGTTCTTGTTAATCCCCACAAGTTGCCAAGGATTTCCTATCTCCAACAGTGGTCTAAGGATTTCTCATCCTCAGCAATCAAATATTTTGAACCTCCAGCAGTGGTCCAGGATTTATATTCCCCAACATCAGTCAAAGATTTTATTATCTCCAGCCATCCAGGGTTTATTTTCCTCAGCAAGACAGCTAATCAGCTTACATGCGCATACATTACATTCATATATCTTAAACATTGATAAAGCACATTTTATTGCATCATACATGGCATGCAACATAACTTTGTGTTTAAGCTAACATTTTTCCCTTTTTTTAGGATAAGGTTAAAAGTTATCTTTAACAAATCTTCAAATATTTCATATATAGTACTCATACCCTCCAAGACATGGAAGTCATTCTGCTACTCATTCTAATCTACTATTCAGATACAATATGGATACACCCCAAACACGGAGGTCATTCTATTACTCATTCATAATTCAAAGTCAAGATACAGTACAGATACACGCCAGATACGAATGCCATTTTGTCACTCATTCAGACGTCAGCAATCAGATACATACTAGATACGCTCCAAACACAGAAGCCATTCTATTTCTCATTCAGATTCAAATATCAATTTCATGTCCATATACACTCCATACACGAATGTCATTCTATCAGTTATTCAGATCCTAGTTACAGTTCAGATACACTCCAGACCCGAAAGTCATTCTGCTACTCATACATATCTCAACTATAGATACAGTCCAGAAACGCTCCAGACAAGGTAGCCATTCTTCCAATCATTCTAACTTTATCCCCAGCCCAGAGATGCTCTAGACACGGATGATATTCTATCGCCCATTTCAGATTCAGATACAATACAAATACACTCCAGACACGGCAGTCATTCTGTTATTCATTCAAGAATAAAATACAATTACAGCTCGGATACGCTCCAGACGCGGACGCCATTCCCTTTCTCATACAAATCCAATCTCCAAATACAACTCAGATACGTTCCAGATATAGATACCATTCTGATGTTCATTCTCCTGATTTTCAACAAACAGCCTTGGATGGCATCTTTTAAGCCTATCTCCGACAAGATTTTGTCACCTCTCCAAATTGCATCTTTAAGCCCATTCCTTCAACTACATTTTTGACGAGTGCAAATTTACGGGAACTCTAGTGTCCAATCATCTTTTACCTTCGAGTCACGAAAGGCAAACTCGCCAATCTAACTCTTCAGGTTCAAGAGGATTGAACAGGGGCAGCTGTTGTACCCCAAAATTTTCCCTCTCATTTTATCAAGTTTTCCCCTCACAAGACACTTTGGACTCCAGACAGGATTAGGGTTTGCTCTGCTCAAGACATCTCCTTGCACTAATGACCTGAAATTAGGGTTTGAGTTTGCACAAGGATTTTTGAACTCCCAATGCTCAACGTGACTTTCATACTTCATGTTGGACTTATAAGATTGCTCATACCATGTTTCAAGCTTTGAATCAAATTTTTGCCCAGTCAATTGGACAGTTGACCTAGAAATCAGCTGTATTGGGGAAAAAGTCAACTGTGGCCAATTTACAGTCAAACCTCATAATTTTTTATCCACATAAACATTATAGGATCATATGAACCATTTGATCATGTTTGCACCACAACTCCTCAAGAAATTTGATCAGATCATCAAAAGGGAAAAATAGTCATTTTTTAGGGTTTTGACTGCAGAAGGGCAATTTCTGATTTTTAACCTAGCCAATGGAAAATTGGGTTCAAACATGGATTCAAGGACTCAATGGAATCATCTTGACCTAATCACCAAGTTCAAAAGATCTCAAAAGCATTGGATTGACAGATGAATTTTTCAGTCAACTGATCAAAAATTAACTATACACTGAAAAGTCAAACTTTGACTTTTTGGTCAAAATCAAATGCCAAGGGTCATTTTTCATCAAGATGGGTCAAAACATGTAACTTGTTCACCAAGAAACTTTAAATTGAAAATTAGGGTTTAAGATTGAAAATTTTCATAACTTAGAAAGTTTCTAAGTTATGAAAATTCCTTATTTTTTCCCAACTTTTTCACCATGATGCAATTGGATTCAAGGAAAACTTCCAACATGAAAGATGTAGTCCTCCACAAAATATACAAATTTAATTTACAAAGTTTTCCCAAAAGATTCTTGCATCTCAAGTTATGATTTTGTGAACAAGGGTCCATGAAACTTTTAACTTAGTGAAATTTTGCCCTAGTTTAGGCAGGATTTTGACCTATCTTCATGGCAACTTTTCACCTAGTTCCAATTGGAATATCAAAATGCATTTCAAATATGGATTGTAGAGCATGTTACAAGCTTTCCAAAATGTCCATGAAATCTCCAATATCATTTGTGGTTAGGGAGAATCGAAGGTTTGAATTTGGCAAAATATCACTTTGGTCCATGGCATTTTTCATGTTGATACAAGTTGCAATTTCTGTCCAACCATGTTTGTACTTGGTTTACAGGTCGTTAAACCATTCCACACTCAAAAATTGAATGCAAACACATTGGTTAGAGGCATTGTTATGATCTATGGAAGATTACACAAAGGATTAATCCATTTTTGGCAAAAAGGTAGCATTGCCACTTTGATAAAGTTCCTTTTGAGCTGTGAACCCAATCCTTTGCAGAAAACCAACTCCATAAACTTAGGCAAAATTACACCAACTATCAGCATGCTTGGAGCTAGCTTGTACAGGCCATAACATTGTCAAAATCAACTTTTCTTCAAAAGCAAGTCAACTTGCAAAATCTTAACAACTCTTGAATATGATAAAACCAAAGTTTGTAAACATTTCAAACAAGTTTTTTACATTGCCTAAGGTCAGAAACACAAGTTTACAAGTCCTCAAACCTTCCAAAACACCAAAATACAAGTTCTTGTCAAAACAGGGCAGGTTCTGCATTTTGTTTTCCAAATCACAAACCACTCGTGCGTTTTGCTTGCAACCAGTTCCAACACAATCCATACAACCTACCTAAACTATCCCAACCATTCCCAAGTCACTGTAACTCCATTTATACACTTCACCATTTTCAAATTCTGACTTTGCAGGTTGAGTTCTTTAGGGAGATTCAGGCAAGTTCAAAGCAAGCTAGGCATTGGGGAAGCTCAAGGGAACTTCAAGCAAGCTCACAAGTATCTCAGGCCTCACTGAAAACCCCTACATTTCAATACTCGACCTTGGTTGAAATAGGTAAAGTTCAAACTTCTATCTCTCTATTTAGGAATCATTAAGCTTAGGTTTGTGAATAAAAAATGTAGTACTCATTGCCCTTGACCTGTACATATGCATAGAATTCATTTAAATTAACTGAGCTGGGAAAATTTGAATGATGAACTTTCTGAAAAACTAGGTTAGAAATTAGGGCCAGAGAAATTCTCTCTGGTCTTTGAGAGTTAGATTATGTTTTTTACATGGTTGGAATCGTGTGATCATGCTCTATAACTTTCATGTTGCAAGTTTTTGTTTTTTAAGCATAAATGCAGGATTTCCAGGTTTAAACATCAAGCGCGCGTTTTTGTTTGATCAGAGGTTCGAGATGAAGTGAGTTGGGCTGGGCCTGGCTCTGGCTGGCTATTTGCACCCTCCTTTGTCCTTTCTGCACCCCCTTTGCCCATTTAAATTATTTTTGTATATTTTTTCTATTTCTTTTACATTTCTGACTTTTAATATTTTTTCTAAATATTAAAAATCATCAAAAACATTTTCTTAAATTTTCATATTTTATTTTATTATTTTTATTATTTTTGGACATAGAAATAGTTATTAAATAATATATACTTTTATTTTCTTAAAATAAATTCATAAATAATACAAAAAAATATTATTTTTTATTTTTTATTATTTATATACTTAAATAATATTTTGTCATACATATTTTATTTTTTTAACATTTTGTATATATTTTATTTTATTTTTATTGTACATAAATAAATATTTATAATATATATACTTTCTTAAACCAAAATTAGGGTTTTACCCTTTTCAAAAATAATCTTTTTATTTTCTTATTTTTAGGACATAAAATATTTTATTTTTGCATACATAAAATAATACGAAAAAATCATCTTTTGCATATTTATATTTAATTGCTTATTTAAATATTGTCCATTTATTTATTTGTACAAATAAATTCAATTTGGTTGTAATAGTTGAATTAGTGCTTTTATTTTTTGCAAATACCCCCCTATTCAAATTTGTATCCCCCTCCCTATATCAATGTTGTAATAGTGTTAGATTTATTTTTACGCACTTTATAGCTTTCAAATATGCAAGATAGAAAGATTAGGGTTTGTATGAAAAAATCCAAAATTCAAACAAATAGCTTGACTAACACAAGACAAAAATGCATGAAAAATGACAACACAATGCACACAAGCACCCCTAGGGTTTCATCCACTTGTTGCCTTTAAAGTGGCCATGGTATCCATGCTAGGTGTCTTGGCAAAACAAAATAAAAACAAAAGATCATAGTCCCTCGATGACGGTATCTTGGTTGCCTATACAAAAATGATCTAGTCCCTCAAACAAAATTTTTGCTAAAGATACTTAGCACAATTGCTATCATGGTTATACGATGACCCGCGCCTGTCCCGTTTAACATCCAAACACAAGGTTGTTTACCAAATGCAATGGTAAAACAACAATGTAAAAGGGTTAAAAATGTGTATGATAGACTTTTTGAGTAGGTAGGGTAGACAACTCCTAGTTACTTGATCAAAACTTGCAAAACATCCTTGCTATTTTCAAAAACACATCACAACACAATTTCAAAACATTTCCCAAAACAAAATTTCAAACATTGAAACATTTTTCAAAAGACAAACACGTTTGTATACATTCAAACAAGAATCATTACAAAGGTTGCCACAACGATGGCCTCTTTTCAAAATACTTTCAAAACCATACACAAAGCACCATTTCAAACAATTGAAAAGCAAAAGCAAGTGATCTTAAACAAGTATCTAAGAGCCCATGGAAAACAATGGATGAAAAGGGTGCTAGCACCTTCCGTTTTCATAATCTACCCCCCGAACCCAAAAACAATCTCAAAGGTCTTTCTTATATTTTTTGACCTTTCCTTTGGATAAAATAAAAAGTTTGTGGCGACTCTTGCTAAACTGAAACATTTGCGAACACAAACGTAAAACCTCAAGTCAGTTCTCCCACCGCATCACAATGGGCATATTGTAGATTAACACCCGTAACCAGACAAGAAAACTATCAACATGATCAGATTGAAGATTAATACATGTAACAATCCTGGAAAACTATCTTTCTTTCTAAGGTCAGAGATTAATACTTGAAACCATCTAGGAACAACTATCTCAACGACCAACAAAAAAAAGGTTCTAGATTAATACCTGTAACAAGATAGGACAACTATCTGTGGACGACTGATTATAGATTAATACCTGAAACCAGACAGCAAAACTATCTACATGGGCAGATTGTAGATTAACACCTGTAACCAGCCAGGAAAACTATCTACATGAGCAGATTGAAGATTAATACATGTAACAAGCCAGGAAAACTATCTTTCTTTTTAAGGTCAGAGATTATTACCTGAAACTAGCTAGGACAACTATCTCAACGACCGACAAAAACAAGTTCCAGATTAATACCTATAACAAGCCAGGAAAACTATCTATGGATGACTGATTGTAGATTAATACCTGAAACCAGACAGGAAAACTATCTACATGGGAAGATTGAAGATTAATACATGTAACAAGCCAGGAAAGCTATCTTTCTTTCTAAGGTCAGAGATTAATACCTGAAACCAGCCAGGATAACTATCTCAATGACCAATAAAAACAAGTTCCAGATTAATACCTATAACAAGCCAGGACAACTATCTATGAATGATTGATTGTAGATTAATACCTGAAACTAGACAGGAAAACTATATACATGGGCATATTGTAGATCAACACCTGTAACCAGACAAGTAAACTATCTATATAATCAGATTGAAGATTAATACATGTAATAATCCTGGAAAACTATCTTTCTTTCTAAGGTCAGAGATTAATACTTGAACCATCCAGGACAACTATCTCAACGACCGACTAAAACAAGTTCCAGATTAATACATGTAACAAGATAGGACAACTATCCGTGGACGACTGATTATAGATTAATACTTGAAACCAGACAGCAAAACTATCTACATGGGCAGATTGTATATTAATACCTGTAACCAACCAGGAAAACTATCTACCTGAGACTGTTAAAGATTAATACATGTAACAAGCCAAGAAAACTATCTTTCTTTCTAAGGTCAGAGATTAATACCTAAAACCAGCCAGAACAACTATCTCAACGACCGACAAAAACAAGTTCCAGATTAATACCTGTAACAAGCCAGGACAACTATCTGTGGTCGAATGATTTTAGATTAATACCTGTAACCGGACAGGAAAACTATCTACATGGGCAGATTGTAGATTAACACCTGTAACCAGCCAGGAAAACTATCTATATGATCAGATTAAAGATTAATACATGTAACAAGTCTGGAAAACTATCTTTCTTTCTAAGGTCAGAGAGTAACACTTAAAACCAGCGAGGACAACTATCTCAACGACCGACAAAAACAAGTTCCATATTAATACCTGTAACAAGATAGGACAACTATCCGTGGACGACTGATTATAGATTTATACTTGAAACGAGAGAGCAAAACTATATACATGGGTAGATTGTAGATTAACACCTGTAACTAGCCAGGAAAACTATCTACATGAGCAGATTGAAGATTAACACATGTAACAAGCCAGGAAAACTAACTTTCTTTCTAAGGTCAGAGATTAATACCTGAAACTAGCTAGGACAACTATCTCAACGACCGACAAAAACAAGTTCCAGATTAATACCTGTAACAAGATAGGACAATTATTCATGGACGACTGATTATCGATTAATACCTGAAACCAGACAACAAAACTATCTACATGGGAAGATTGTAGATTAACACCTGTAACCAGCCAGGAAAACTATCTACATGAGCAGATAGAAGATTAATACATGTAACAAGCCAGGAAAACTATATTTCTTTCTAAGGTTAGAGATTAATACCTGAAACTAGCCAGGACAACTATCTCAACAACCGACAAAAACAAGTTCTAGATTAATACCTGTAACAAGCCAGGACAACTATCTGTGGATGACTGATTTTAGATTAATACCTGAAACCAGACAGAAAAATTATCTACATGGGCAGATTGTAGATTAACACCTGTAACCAGCCAGGAAAACTATCTACATGAGCAGATTGAAGATTAATACATGTAACAACCCAGGAAAACTATCTTTCTTTCTAAGGTCAGAGATTAATACATGAAACTAGCTAGGACAATAATCTCAACGACCGACAAAAACAAGTTCCATATTAATACCTGTAACAAGCCAGGAAAACTATTTGTGGATGACTGATTGTAGATTAATACCTAAAACCAGACAGGAAAACTATCTACATGGGCAGATTGAAGATTAATACATGTAACAAGCCAGGAAAGTTATCTTTCTTTCTAAGGTCAGAGATTAATACCTGAAACCAGCCAGGATAACTATCTCAATGACCAATAAAAACAAGTTCCAGATTAATACCTATAACAAGCCAGGACAACTATCTATGAATGACTGATTGTAGATTAATACTTGAAACTAGACAGGAAAACTATATACATGGGCATATTGTAGATCAACACCTGTAACCAGACAAGTAAACTATCTATATGATCAGATTGAAGATTAATACATGTAACAAGCCTGGAAAACTATATTTCTTTATAAGGTCATAGATTAATACTTGAACCATCCAGGACAACAATCTCAACGACCGACTAAAACAAGTACCAGATTAATACATGTAACAAGATAGGACAACTATCCGTGGACGACTGGTTGTAGATTAATACTTGAAACCAGACAGCAAAACTATCTACATGGGCAGATTGTATATTAACACTTGTAACCAACCAGGAAAACTATCTACCTGAGACTGTTGAAGATTAATACATGTAACACGCCAGGAAAACTATCTTTCTTTCTAAGGTCAGAGATTAATACCTAAAACCAGCCAGGACAACTATCTCCACGACCGACAAAAACAAGTTCCAGATTAATACCTGTAACAAGCCAGGATAACTATTTGTGGACGAATGATTTTAGATTAATACCTGAAACCGGACAGGAAAACTATCTACATGGGCAGATTGTAGATTAACACCTGTAACCAGCCAGGAAAACTATCTATATGATCAGATTAAAGATTAATACATGTAACAAGTCTGGAAAACTATCTTTCTTTCTAAGGTCAGAGAGTAATACTTAAAACCAGCCAGGACAACTATCTCAACGACCAACAAAAACAAGTTCCATATTAATACCTGTAATAAGACAACTATCCGTGGACGACTGATTATAGATTTATACTTGAAACGAGAGAGCAAAACTATATATATGGGTATATTGTATATTAACACCTGTAACCAGCCAGGAAAACTATCTACATGAGCAGATTGAAGATTAATACATGTAACAAGCCAGGAAAACTAACTTTATTTCTAAGGTCAGAGATTAATACCTGAAACTAGCTAGGACAACTATCTCAACGACCGACAAAAACAAGTTCCATATTAATACCTGTAACAAGATAGGACATTTATTCATGGATGACTGATTATCGATTAATACCTGAAACCAGACAACAAAACTATCTACATGGGAAGATTGTAGATTAACACCTGTAACCAGCCAGGAAAACTATCTACATGAGCAGATAGAAGATTAATACATGTAACAAGCCAGAAAAACTATCTTTCTTTCTAAGGTTAGAGATTAATACCTGAAACTAGCCAGGACAACTATCTCAACAACCGACAAAAACAAGTTCTAGATTAATACCTGTAACAAGCCAGGACAACTATCTGTGGACGACTGATTTTAGACTAATACCTGAAACCAGACAGAAAAATTATCTACATGGGCAGATTGTAGAATAACACCTGTAACCAGCCAGGAAAACTATCTACATGAGCAGATTGAAGATTAATACATGTAACAAGCCAGGAAAACTATCTTTCTTTCTAAGGTCAGAGATTAATACATGAAACTAGCTAGGACAACTATCTCAATGATCGACAAAAACAAGTTCCATATTAATACCTGTAACAAGCCAGGAAAACTATTTGTGGATGACTGATTGTAGATTAATACCTGAAACTAGACAGGAAAACTATCTACATGGGCAGATTGAAGATTAATACATGTAACATGCCAGGAAAGCTATCTTTCTTTCTAAGTTCAGAGATTAATACCTAAAACCAGCCAGGACAACTTTCTCAATGACCGATAAAAACAAGTTCCAGATTAATACCTATAATAAGCCAAGACAACTATTTGTGGATGACTAATTGTAGATTAATACCTGAAACTAGACAAGAAAACTATATACATGGGCATATTATAGATTAACACCTGTAACCAGACAAGAAAACTATCTACATGATCAGATTGAAGATTAATACATGTAACAAGCTTGGTAAACTATCTTTCTTTCTAAGGTCAGAGATTAATACTTGAAACCAGCCAAGACAACTATCTCAACGACCGACAAAAACAAGTTCCAGATTAATACCTGTAACAAGATAGGACAACTATCCGCAAACGACTGATTATAGATTAATACATAAAACCAAACAGGAAAACTATCTACGTGGGTAGATTATAGATTAACACTTGTAACCATCCATGAAAACTATCTTTCTTTCAAAGGTCAGAGATTAATACCTGAAACCAGCCAGGTCAAGTATCTCAACGAGCGACAAAAAGAAGTTCCAGATTAATACCTGTAACAAGCCACGACAACTATCTGTGGACGACTGATTGTAGATTAATACATGAAACCAGATAGTAAAACTATCTACATCGGCAGATTATAGATTAACACCTGTAACCAGCCAGGAAAACTATCTAGATGAGTAGATTGAAGATTAATACTTGTAACAAGCCAGGAAAAATATCTTTATTTCTAAGGTCAGAGATTAAAACTTGAAACCAGCCAGGACAACTATCTCAACGAACGACAAAAACAACTTCCAGATTAATACCTATAAAAAGCTAGGACAACTATCTGTGGACGACTGATTGTAGATTAATACCTGAAACCAGACAAAAAACT
Source organism: Vicia faba (assembly GCA_948472305.1). Taxonomy (NCBI): domain Eukaryota; kingdom Viridiplantae; phylum Streptophyta; class Magnoliopsida; order Fabales; family Fabaceae; genus Vicia; species Vicia faba. The sequence continues at coordinate 964,315,351 of OX451741.1, read as the reverse complement.
ATCTACATGGGCATATTGAAGATTAATACCTATAACAACCCTTTAAAACTATCTTTCTTTCTAAGAGCATAGATTAATACGTGAAACCAGCCAGGACAACTATCTCAACAACCGACAAAAACAAGTTCCAGATTAATACCTGTAACAAGCAAGGACAACTATCTGTGGACGACTGATTGTAGATTAATACCTAAAACCAGACAAGTAAAAACTATCTACATGGGTAAATGGTAGATTAACACTTGTAACCAGACAGGAAAATTATCTACATGAGAAGATTGAAGATTAGTACATGTAACAAGCTAGGAAAAATATCTTTCTTTCTAAGGTCAGATATTAATCCCTTAAACCAACAAGGACAACTATCTCAACAACAAAAAAAAACAAGTTCCAGATTAATACCTGTAACAAGCCAGGACAACTATCTGTGGACAACTGATTGTAGATTAATACCTGAAACCAGACTGGAAAATTATCTACATGGGAAGATTGTAGATTACCACCTGTAACCAGCCAGGAAAACTATCTACATGAGCAGATTGAAGAATAATACATGTAACAAGCCAGGAAAACTATCTTTCTTTCTAAGGTTAGAGATTAATACCTGAAACTAGCCAGGACAACTATCTCAATGACCGACAAAAACAAGTTCTAGATTAATACCTGTAACAAGCCAGGACAACTATCTGTGGACGACTGATTTTAGACTAATACCTGAAACCAGACAGAAAAATTATCTACATGGGCAGATTGTAGATTAACACCTATAACCAGCCAGGAAAACTATCTACATGAGCAGATTGAAGATTAATACATGTAACAAGCCAGGAAAACTATCTTTCTTTCTAAGGTCAGAGATTAATACATGAAACTAGCTAGGACAACTATCTCAATGATCGAAAAAAACAAGTTCCATATTAATACCTGTAACAAGCCAGGAAAACTATTTGTGGATGACTGATTGTAGATTAATACCTGAAACCAGACAGGAAAACTATCTACATGGGCAGATTGAAAATTAATACATGTAACATGCCAGGAAAGCTATCTTTCTTTCTAAGTTCAGAGATTAATACCTAAAACCAGCCAGGACAACTTTCTCAATGACCGATAAAAACAAGTTCCAGATTAATACCTATAACAAGCCAGGACAACTATCTGTGGATGACTGATTGTAGATTAATACCTGAAACTAGATAGGAAAACTATATACATGGGCATATTGTAGATTAACACCTGTAACCAGACAAGAAAACTATCTACATGATCAGATTGAAGATTAATACATGTAACAAGCTTGGTAAACTATCTTTCTTTCTAAGGTCAGAGATTAATACTTGAAACCAGCCAAGACAACTATCTCAACGACCGACAAAAACAAGTTCCAGATTAATACCTGTAACAAGATAGGACAACTATCCGCAAACGAATGATTATAGATTAATACATAAAACCAGACAGGAAAACTATCTACGTGGGTAGATTATAGATTAACACCTGTAACCAGCCCTGAAAACTATCTTTCTTTCAAAGGTAAGAGATTAATACCTGAAACCAGCCAGGTCAAGTATCTCAACGACCGACAAAAAGAAGTTCCAGATTAATACCTGTAACAAGCCACGACAACTATCTGTGGACGACTGATTGTAGATTAATACCCGAAACCAGATAGTAAAACTATCTACATCGGCAGATTATAGATTAACACATGTAACCAGCCAGGAAAACTATCTAGATGAGTAGATTGGAGATTAATACTTGTAACAAGCCAGGAAAACTATCTTTATTTCTAAGGTCAGAGATTAAAACCTGAAACCAGCCAGGGCAACTATCTCAACGAACGACAAAAACAACTTCCAGATTAATACCTATAAAAAGCTAGGACAACTATCTGTGGACGACTGATTGTAGATTAATACCTGAAACCAGACAAAAAACTATCTACATGGGCATATTGAATATTAATACCTATAACAACCCTTTAAAACTATCTTTCTTTCTAAGAGCATAGATTAATACCTGAAACCAGCCAGGACAACTATCTCAACAACCGACAAAAACAAGTTCCAGATTAATACCTGTAACAAGCAAGGACAACTATCTGTGGACGACTGATTGTAGATTAATACCTAAAACCAGACAAGAAAACTATCTACATGGGTAAATTGTAGATTAACACTTGTAACCAGACAGGATAATTATCTACATGAGAAGATTGAAGATTAGTACATGTAACAAGCTAGGAAAAATATCTTTCTTTCTAAGGTCAGATATTAATCCCTGAAACCAACCAGGACAACTATCTCAACAACAACAAAAAACAAGTTCCAGATTAATACCTGTAACAAGCCAGGACAACTATCTGTGGACAACTGATTATAGATTAATACCTGAAACCAGACTAGAAAATTATCTACATGGGAAGATTGTAGATTACCACCTGTAACAAGCCAGGAAAACTATCTACATGAGCAGATTGAAGAATAATACATGTAACCAGCCATGAAAACTATCTTTCTTTCTAAGGTCGCAGATTAATACCTAAAACCAGCCCGGACAAGTATCTCAACGACCGACAAAAACAAGTTCCAGATTAATACCTGTAACAAACCACGACAACTATCTGTGGACGACTGATTGTAGATTAATACCGGAAACCAGACAGTAAAACTATCTACATGGGCAAATTATAAATTAACACCTGTAACCAGCCAGGAAAACTATCTATTTGAGTAGATTGAAGATTAATACCTGTAACAAGCCATGAAAACTATCTTTATTTCTAAGTTCAGAGATTAAAACCTGAAACCAGCCAGGACAACTATTTAACGACCGACAAAACCAACTTCCAGATTAATACCTGTAAAAAGCTATGACAACTATCTTTGGACGACTGATTATAGATTAATACCTGAAACCAGACAGGAAAACCATCTACATGGGCAGATTAAAGATTAATATCTATAACAACCTAGGAAAACTATCTTTCTTTCAAAGAGCATAGATTGATACGTTAAACCATCCAGGACAACTATCTCAACCACCAACAAAAAAAAGTTCCAGATTGATACCTATAACAAGCAAGGACAACTATCTGTGGACAACTGATTGTAGATTAATACCTAAAACCAGACAGGAAAACTATCTACATGGGTAAATTGTAGATTAACACTTGTAACCATCTAGGAAAACTATCTAGATGAGTAGATTGAAGATTAATACCTGTAAGAAACCAGGAAAACTAAATTTCTTTCTAAGGTCAGAGATTAATACCTGAAACAAGCCAGGACAACTATCTTAACGACCGACAAACAAGTTCCAGATTAATACTTGTAACAAGCCAGGACAACTACCTGTGGACGACTATTTGTAGATTAATACCTGAAATCAGATAGGAAAACTATCTACATGGGGAAATTGAAGATTAATACCTCTAACAACCCAAGAAAACTATATGTCTTTCTAAGGTCAGAGATTAATTCCTCAAACCAGCCAGGACAACTATCTCAACAATCGACAAAAACAATTTCCAGATTAATACCTGTAACAAGCCAGGACAACTATCTGTGGACGACTGATTATAGATTAATACCTGAAACCAAACAAGAAAACTATCTACATGGTGATATTGTAGATTATCACTTGTAACCAGCCAGGAAAATTATCTTCATAAGCAGATTAAAGATTAATAAATGTAACAAGCCAGGAAAACTGTCTTTCTTTCTAAGGTTAATGATTAATACCTGAAACCAACCAGGACAACTATCACAACGACCGACAAAAACAAGTTCCTGATTAATACTTGTAACACGCCAAGAGAACTATCTTTGGATGACTGATTTTAGATTAATACCTGAAACAAGACAGGAAAACTATCTACATGGGCATATTGTAGATTAACACCTGTAACCAGCTAGGAAAACTATCTACATGAGCACATTGAAGATTAATAAATGTAACAAGCTAGGAAAACTATCTTTCTTTCTAAGGTTAGAGATTAATACATGAAACCAGCCAGGATAACTATCTCAACGACCGAAAAAAACAAAATCCAGATTAATACCTCTAACAAGCCAAGACAACTATCTTTGGTCAACTGATTGTAGATTACTACCTGAAACCAGATAGGAAAACTATCTACATGGGAAGATTGTAGATTAACCCCCATAACCGGCCAGGAAAACTATCTACATGAGCAGATTGAAGATTAATACCTGTAACAAGCCAGGAAAACTATCTTTTTTTCTAAGGTTAGAGATTAAATCCTGAAACTAGATAGGACAACTATCTCAAGGACCAAAAAAAACAAGTTCTAGATTAAGACCTGTAACAAGCCAGGACAACTATCTGTGGACGACTGCTTTTAGATTAATACCTGAAACCAGACAGGAAAACTATCTACATGGGCAAATTGTAGATTAACACTTGTAACCAGCCTGGAAAACTATCTACATGACCACATTGAAGATTAATACTTGTAACAAGCTAGTAAAACTATATTTCTTTCTAAGGTGAGAGATTAATACCTGAAACCAGCCATGACAACTATCTCAGTGACCAACAAAAGCAACTTCCGGATTAATACCTGAAACAAGACATGACAATTATCTGTGAACGACCGATTTTAGATTAATACCTGAAACCAGACAAGAAAACTATGTACACCACCAGGTGAAGCAATCTTACACGGGTTCCTTCTCAACTTTCCAGATGCAGTCTAACACGGACTCATCCTGAAGCATCCCCACACAGGATCCTTCTCATATATCTCTGTATGCAGTCTAACACGGGCCCATACTGAAGCAGCCCTGATAGAGAATAATTTGGTTCTACATCCCTACAAGAGTTTTGATGATAACAAACACATGAAGTTCTGATGTGAAAAAGATGTTCTAATGGAAGGAGCATAGACGATCTTCCAAAACATCACTAGAAGTTCTGATTATGCGAGCATAGAAGATGAGAGTACTATGATAGAATCAGACGCATCCTTCTTAGAAGCAAATATGTGTGACACACTTATATGAAGAAGTTTTGTTACAACTTCTGAATGCACTAGCGCTATGAAATAGGATCTCTGATACTCTGATCTGTAAAGTTTTGATACAAGATGTAAAGGACTCTCAATGGTAACATTCATCCTCTGATGTGAGAAGCTCTGAAGCGTTACAATTTATCAATGTTGTATCAAAAGTAACAACTATAAACAGACAAGGATCTCCTTGTTTGGAAAGATCATCAACTCGTGTTATGGACATACCAAAAGCATCTTCTTTATGTCACTGTCGCATGGCCTATATAAAGCAAACGCATATAAGATTTCAAGTGATGAACTACTGCACACAAAAAGAAGAATTCACGTGAAAGTACAGTAACGCAACAATCATCTTTCATCCTCAAGCGTTCATATTAAAACTGTGTAAAACATCACTGTTTGTGATACTGTTTTATTTGAAACACCATTGTACACATTTATTCAATTATTGTTTAGACATTTCCTTGAGAAAATTGGGTTGTGGTTTTGGACTAAAGAAGACTTTGGCAGTTGTCAAAGTAGTTTTGTAATCAAGATTGATTAGTGGATTAAGACCTCGTTGGAGAGAGGCGAAATCACCTTGGCGGGTGGACCGGAGTAGTTTGATTTCAAACGAACCAGGATAAAAACCAATGTGTTCTTTATCATTGAATTTTGAGATCCCAATTCAACCCCCCTTCTTGTGTTTTTCCCTTCTTCAAGCCCTATACAGGCTCCTTCTAATACATTTCCAAATAACAGTTAACTTCATTCTCCCCATCAAGTTACTGTGAAGCTTGGATTTCAACTATAAAATGGCAAAGTTTCATCTCTCTAGTCCAGAGATAACTCCTCAGTAGAGCCATGGACAACTGAAGTTCCTAGACTATATTCCCCATAGAGTTTTCCTCAAGCAGGAGAACAATAGAAATCAACCTTCCCCAATGAACTCCTCCTCAGACAGCAGGAACAGGATTTCCCCATAAAGAGACCTCTCATTAAGTCAGCATCTACTTTGGATGGAATCTTTAAGCCCATCTCTGACAACTCTCAGTCATGTTCTCCAAATGTCATCTTTAAGCTCATTCCCTACACAGTTAACCATCACATCATCGAGTGCAAATTTCTGGGCACTCTAGTTTCCAATCATCTTCCACCATCAGATTATGAAAGGCAAACAAGCCAATCTAAATCTTCAGGTTCAAGAAGATTGAACAGGGGCAGCTGTTGTACCTCAAAATTTGCCCTCTCATGTTTTTCAAGATCTTCTCTTACATGGGTGGTTACAAACGCTTGCTTAAAGAAAGTAACACTTTTGAAGATAATCAAGTGTCTTTCGATTGGCGTCTGAACAATGTATTTAGATTGGCATCTGAACAAGCTTCGATTGGGCATTGGACCTCCTTCGATGCAAGCCTGATTCACAAGCTTCGATTGGGTGTTAGGCCTCCTTTGATCAAGTTCAATTCATAAAGCTTTGACTGAGCTTGGCTGCTTCAGGCTTGCCTTTGATTCATAAGGCAAGAAATTCCTACATGCCTGCTTCGATTCATAAAGCAATAGTCCCCTACAAGCAAGCTTGGATTTGACATCTAAAAGATCCTTCGAGCAAACTTTGGTCCACAAGCTTCATTCCAGCAGTAGCCCCTACAGACTTGTTGTTGATCCACAGGGCAAAGGCCTCTTCATACTTGTCTTTGACTCACAAGGCAAAAGGCCTCTTCATGCTTGCCTTCGATTCACAAGGCAAGAGCTTCTTTCATGTGTGCTTTGACCCACAAGGAAATGGCTTCCTTTGTGTGTGCCTTCAGCATACAAGACAAATACATCCTTCGTGCCTGCTTCGATTCACAAAGAAATAGCCTCCCTCATGCTAGCATCCACAAGGCATTGTCTTCCTTTGTGCTAGATTCAACTGGACAATGGCTCCCTTTGAAACGACTTGCTTCGATTCCACCTCTAAAATATTCAACACACAGTTTTCCACATTTTGACACCTAGTAAGGTCCATTCGAAGGCACACAAATGGTGCCTCCAAAGGATATACATGTTGTCCATTCGAAGGATACATAATTGTGGGAAGCAAGCTTGTTTTGCCTTTTGATGAGTCTTGGTCCAAGAGGTTTGCTGGCCAAAGTCCAACATGCTTCCAGGCCCAAGCCTTCTGCACATCCACATTCATGACAAAAGAAGCTTCGACTGGCCAAAAAAGAGTTTTTGATTGGGTTAGTTGAAAATTTTCATATCAAACTACCAAGGCAAATAGGGGCTCAATCGAAGAAATCCCAATGATGAGGTTTAGAACCATTCGAAGGAAGCAACTCTGGGCCAATCGAAGAGCAAGGATAAGGTGTACTTCGAAGGCATGTTAAAGAAGTGTCCTTAGATTGGAATACCAGAATAAGGTTTACCTCGAAGGCATGTTGTAGAGGTAGAAAAGTTTAAGACTAAGTCAATGGATTGACTAGACTTATACAAATAAAAAAAACCGCCGCCGTACTTTATTGTTTCCAAAGGAATGGGAAAAGAGAGAGTAACCCAAAAAGAGGGGGAAAGATTCAAGGTAATGGGGTTGATTATGCAAAGGGAAGGTATTAGCACCATAAACATCTACAATACTCCGCAGGAATCTCTATGTAAAATCTGTATATTTTGGATATAAAATGTTGTATAAAAATAGATGGTGGAGGTGAGAAAAGAAATATATTTTGTATGATTCTTGCACCCTCCGCAGTTGCGAATCTTTAGAACCTACTTACCACATTCTGTGCAATAGTGGATCAGGGTACACGTAGTTACTCTTTAAAATTTTTAAAATAAAAGTGTGTTGGTTAATTTTATGAGATAAGACATCATTGTCATTGTCCGTGTGGAAAACATACTTACTACCCACAATCATGAGAAAGGAGAATTTTCTTCATCTCAAAGTGGAGGATATGGCTTGGATTTTTAAAATCATCAATGCCTCACTCAACACCCATGTGGAAAATATCCCTCTTTACTACATATTGTAGAAGTATAGTTGTTTGCATCACTACAAGGATTGACAAGAGCCTAATCTTTTGAGAAAAGTTTGAGATGAAAGCCAAGATGGCAAAATGGTTTGAATGAGATTGATTGATTTTCAAATATTCTCACAAAACATGTTAAGGTATTATTAATGTTGATTGAAGTTTATTTATGAAAATGTTTGAAAATGCATGGACCTAAGTCCAAGTTTATTATGAAAGTGGTTCAAGTTTAAAAACAAGAAGAGTTTTCACAAGGGGGGAGAAGATTTTTGAAATTAAAGAAGATGGAAGGAGAAGAAGAGACTATCCTAAAGCATAAGGTAAAATCTAGGGATAGGAACCATCTAACCAACAAGAAGCCAATACTTGACATTTTGAGCCAAGATAGAATTCCCAATCTTTGGATTGAAACCAAGCAAGCAAAGATACTAGACCTCTTGAGAAAACCAAACTTTAAGTGTATTAAGTCTTCACAAAAATTGGGCAGAGTAACAGCTGTATACGGGTGAATTCCAGATTACAAACAAAGAATGTAATCACAATAACCTGCACACAAAAACAAACAAACAACCCAATGTATTGAGGTAAACCTCAAGCACTCTAGACAAAATATTCAATTAAGGTCACAAGGTCTCCAACATAGGCAAGGGTCTCTAATCCTAAGTCTAAGAAGTCCAATACTCCATAATGACAAGGATAGTAACCAAATAGTCCAAGTATCATTAAAGTTTTTATGGTTTATGTTGATTATTAGGTGTCTTAGAAGAAAAAAAGAAAAGACTCAAGTGAGCAAAGATGAAGATAGCATGAAATGTAAATTCTTAAAAGTAAATGGTGCATAACGCATAAAAAAATAAAGGGCATAAAGTAAAAACAAAAGATAAAATTAATTATTAGTGACTAGTGGTTAGTTGGATGATCATCTTGAAACTTGAATTTGGAACTCATTAGAGGATTGGTAGGACCAAAGCCTCCACACAACAAGTTTCATTTTATTTTTGTCAAGTATATCATCCATTTGGAATCCTCAAAAGTACCATTTAATGATCAACAATGTTTAAGTGATCCGCGTTGACCAAAAGTGTTGTAGATCCATTAGAGGATTGGTAGAACCAAAGCCTCCACACAATGAATCTCAAGGTTATGTTACAACATAGTTTGATTCTACAACCCTTGGTTAGAGTTTTGATGATAACAAATACAAAGAATAAATAAATACAAAGAACAAATATGCATCTTAAAAATTATGTTTTATGTATGCAGAAGTTATGATCATATAAACATCAAAAGATAAGCCATAAGTGCTAACACGCTGAAGCAATCAGAACATACACTGAAGATTGATGACTAGAACCTGCACTTAATCAAAGTAAACTCTGATTCTGAACAAGAACATACCAATCCATGTCATCAGTATTCTGAAGCGTCATCAGCAAGTAAGGAGATAAGATTCTGAAGCGTTACTGATCATTTATGACAGCATCAATTCCAACGGCTTCTTTCTGACAGGATCTTCTCCAAAAGGAAAGTGTGTTAGACATTAAACATGCTTTATGATCAACGTCATTCCACTGCCTATATAAACAAAGTCAGCTTTCAAAATCAACAACGATTTTTCCACATTACAACTCACGCATATTCAATGCTGCTAGATATATTATTTATATTTCCAAGCTATAATCCTGTGTAATTTATCATAGTTGTGATAAACAGTTTTGTAAGAAACATAACAACACAAATCTTGTATACTTACATTGAAACAATGTTCCTTGAGATTAACCGGACTGTGGTTGTACTCAAGAAGACTTTAACAGTTGTTAAAGTAGATTTTGTAATCTTGTTGAGATTAGTGGATTAAGACCTCATTGCAGAGAGGCGAAATCACCTTGACGGGTGGACTGGAGTAGTTTGAGATCAAACGAACCAGGATAAAAATACAGTGTCATTGAGCTTTTAGATTTCAAGTTTTCAATTCAACCCCCCTTCTTGTGTTTTCGCATCTTCAATTGGCATTAGAGCGCATGGTTCTGAGCTTAAACACTTAACCGTGTCAGTACAAGATCCAAGCTTCAGAAAAACACTATGGTGGGACCAAGCCAAAACATCAGCAATGACAACCATGAAGACAAGGACAAATTCAGTGGCAAACCTCCAGTCTTTTATGGAGAAAACTTTGACTACTGGAAAGACAGAATTGAGAGTTTCTTTCTGGCTCATGATGCTGATCTATGGGACATGGTGACTGATGGATACATGCATCCAGTGGATGGACGTGGTTAGAAGATAGACAGAAAAATGATGTCTGATCAGCAAAATCATGAATTCAGAAACCACTACAAGGCCATGACAATTCTCCTCAGGGCCATCTCATATTCAAAATATGAGAAAATATCAAACAGAGAAACTTCCAAGAACATGTTAGACTCTCTGAGAATGAAGCATGAGGGAAACATTCAAGTCAAAGAAACCAAGGCCCTTGCGCTCATTCAGAAGTATGAGGCATTCAAGATGGAAGATAGTGAATCAATAGAAAATATGTTTTCAAGATTCCAAATTCTTGTTGCTGGACTAAAGGTTCTTAACAAAGGGTATTCTACTGTTGATCACGTTAAGAAGATCATCAGAAGCTTGGCCAAACAATGGAGGCCAATGGTCATGGAACTTAAGCTAGCCAAAGATCTCAACAAAATTTCTCTGGAGGAACTTAGCTCCCTCAGAAGTCACGAGATAGAGCTAGAAGAAGATGAGTCTCAAAAGCAAGGTAAGCCATTAGCTTTAAAATCTAATAGAAAATCTGACTCTAAGGTTTTACAGGCTGTGGAAGAAACTTCTGATGGATCCTCATCAGAAGAAGATGAATTGTCTCTCCTCTCCAAAAGGGTGAACCAACTGTGGAAGCAGAGACAAAGGAAGTTCAGAAATCCCAGAAGATCAGAGAATCAGAATGAATCCTCCTCTAGATACAAAAAGTCTGAGTCTTCCTCTGGATACAGAAGATCTGAAATTTCTTCAGGATACAGAAAGCCAAACAACAAGAACATCATCTGCTATGAATGTAACGAGCAAGGGCACTACAAAAGTGACTGCCCAAAGCTTCAGAAGGAAAATCCCAAAAATAAGTTCTTCAAGGAAAAGAAGAAAGGCCTCATGGCTACATGGGATGATTCTGACACATCTGAAGCTGACTTAGAATCAGATGATGAAAGAGAAAACATAGCTCTCATGGTAAACGTATCAGAAGACAGTGAAGCTTCTGGTTCAAACTCAGAATTAGACACTGAAGAGGTATTCCCTGAATTTACCTTAACTTTACTAAGGCTGAAGTTGCAGAAAGTCTAAATGAAATTCTGGAAAGGTATAAGCAAATCAGAGTCAAATTCAGGAACCTGAAAAGGAATCTTGCCTCTTACTCTGAAAAGTCTAAGAGTCTCAGATTGGAGAATTCTGAGTTAAGAGAAAAAATTTCAAAATTAGAAAATGATTTACAAAACACTCAGAAGGAAACAATCTCTGAAACTCCCAGCAATGCTGATGAGATCATCAAAGAGTATGATCACAGCTTTCAGAAGTTTCTAGCTAAAAACATAGACAGAAGCAAGATGGCTTCAATGATCTATGGAGTTAGCAGAAATGGCAGAAAAGGGATAACATACCAAGGTAAGGTATCTACACCAAAAAATGCCATGGACTTAGTTATCAAACGCACACCACTCAATTCACATTTTATATATGGGCACACACATGACATAAAATACACAAGTAGTGATTATTCTGTCAAACAAAATTCAATCAGAATTTTGGTAAAACTAACAAATCAGGACCCAAGAAAATGTGGGTACCTAAACATAAAATTATACATGTAGCAGATATCTTTAGCAGCAAGGCTAAGACACCAATCATGGTACCTGGACTCTGGCTTCTCGCAACCCATAACGGGAAGAAGGAATATGTTCCAAAGCCTCGAACTTAAGCCTGGAGGCTACGTGGGCTTTGGAGGCAACCAGAGAGGAAAGATCATTGGATCTAAAACAGTAGGTAATGGAAATCTTCCCTCTATAAGTAATGTATTATTAGTTAATGGATTAATGCATAACCTGTTATCCATAAGTCAATTAAGTGATGATGGTTATGATATAATCTTCAATCAAAATTCATGCAAAGCTGTTAGTCAGAAAGATGGGACTATCCTATTTAATGGAAAGAGGAAAAACAACATTTATAAAATAAAACTTTCTGAACTAAAGAGTCAGAATGTAAAATGCCTACTTTCTGTTAACAACGAGCAATGGGTCTGGCACAGAAGATTGGGGCATGTTAGTATGAAAGACTAAGTAACTTTTTGTTAAAAAAGAAATTCACCAGGGGAAGGTGGACACAACCTTATTCTGTAAGACAGTTAAGAATGACATGTTAGTATGTCAGATTTATGTTGATGACATCATATTTGGATCTATTAAACCCTCTCTGGGAAGAGAGTTTGCTAAATGTATGCATGCAGAGTTTGAGATGAGCTTAATAGGTAAACTCAAATTCTTTCTAGGCATTCAGATAAACCAAACTCCAGAAGGAACTTACATTCATCAGAGAAAATATGTTAGAGAACTTCTGAAGAAATTTGATCTCTCAGAATGTAAGCCCTCAAAGATCCCAATGCATCCCACGTGCATTCTGGAAAAGGAAGAGGTAAGTAAAAAGGTAGAACAGAAGGTCTATAGAAGTATGATTGGTTCTCTTCTCTATCTGACGGCTTCAAGGCCTGACATTCTATTTAGTGTTTGCATATGTGCTAGATTCCAATCAGATCCTAGAGAATCTCACTTAACAGCAAATAAGCGAATGCTCAAGTATCTGAAAGGTACTGCTAATCTGGGTTTGCTTTATAGAAAATCAAATAATTACAGCTTAGTAGGATATTCTGATGCTGACTTCGTTGGAGACAGAGTAGAACATAAAAGCACTTATGGAAGTTGCCAGTTTCTGGGAGAAAATTTGATCTCATGGTCCAGCAAGAGACAATCCACAATAGCACAATCAACAACAGAAGCTGAATACATAGCAGCAACTGGATGTAGTACGCAAATGCTTTGGATGAAAAGTTAACTTGAAGACTTCAATATATTTGAGAGTAACATTCCTATCCTCTATGACAATACTTCTTCTATTTGTCTCAGTAAAAATCCAATTTTGCATTCTAGGGCTAAGCATATAGAAATAAAACATCATTTTATTAGGGACTATATTCAGAAAGGGACTCTTAACTTAAAATTCATTGACACTGACCATCAATGGGCTTATGTATTTACAAAACCTCTTTCTGAAGATATGTTTAACTTCATTCTGAAGCATCTCAGCATGAAGCTATGCCCAGAATAAATTGTTTTATTTATATATCTTAACCATCAAAACTTTGTTATTTTCTGAGAACTACTAATCAACCTGCCTTCAGAGTTTTAGAAGTACAGATTGCATCAGAATCTATCCATGAAGATCTGAATGTTTCATTTCAAGGATAGAAGTGTGCTGTTCACATAATCAAACAGTTGTCATCCATTCATCAGCTACTTTCTGAGGTTGAACACGCGTTCACTTTTCTGAAACGTCAAAAGCGCGGATTGGGTGCATTGAGACACACGTCATGGGTAACCATTCCAGTATCTTTCTGAATCCCCTAATTTCAGCTGTCATTAATGCTTATAATCATGACTAACTATTTCTCTCTCTTACTGTTTACGCTTTCAAGAAAAACTATTTAAACCCAAATCTTACTTTTTACAATCACATCTTTTTACTCTCTAAATACTTTCAATCGTTTCAAGTTCGTATTTTCAAAAAACCCCTTTCATTTTTCTCAAATCTTGTGTGAACAATGGCTTCTTCAAGCTTCAATGGAACAATACCAAGAACCTTACAGAACGCTACTCACTCCCATTGATAATCTGGAAGTTCTTTCAGAAGTGATTATTGACTTTGAAAGCTTGCAAGAAAACGACTTCAATCTGTATGAAGACGTCAATGCTCAATATTGGAACAGATACTTTGACCGTCTTCTAGGGCCAACATTTCCAATTATTGTCAAAGAATTCTGGATACATGCTTCTTCTTCAAATCATCAAGTTACCTCTTATGTCATGGGGAAGAAAATTGTCATTACAGAAGACCTAATTTCAAGGCTTATTGGTTACAATGGTAGAGGTGTTAGATGTATTGACATGGCTGAAAGATGCTCTGATGTAACCTCTATTGCAAGGGAAATATTTACTCTTGGACTTCCCTCTATAAAAATCAGAGATCTGAAGGATCATCACAGAATTTGGGAAAGAATTATTGTGGGGTGTATCAACCACAGGAAGCCAACTAGCTCTCCTGATTATATAAACATTGATCAGTAGTTTCTGATCTATTTCATTTCCAAGAAGACTAAGGTAAACCTCCCACACTTGCTGTTTAATCATCTTAGAACTAGTGTGAAGGAAACAAGAGAAGATGAACGGACCAAGAGGGACTGGATTCCCTTAGGCAGGCTCATATCAGATATTCTGACAGAGAATAGGCTGATAGAGAATTTGACTGAAGCTCAGGAAATCAACACACTGGAAGCAACTGCTGGGAGGCCTCTGAACGCAAAAAATCTGAAGAAGATGAAAATCATTGAAAATATCAAGAAGGAACCCAACGTTACTTCTTTTGCAACCATCACTTCAAGAAGAATTCCTCTGGATGATGTTCCTCTTTTCTCTGAGATTGACTCCAAGCCAGAGATAATAGTCAGATATATGGATGCTTGTAAGGCATATGGTACTGCACCAGAAATCAATATCTAGGACTTGCATCAGGCTGCTCCAGAAGTTGTTTTGAAGAAGACATAGAAGAGGAAATCTGCAGCAGAAAGACCATCTCAAAGGACTCCAAAAGCTTCCAAAAAGAAAGGTAATCCTTCCTCTATTGCTATTTTAAAATCAATAAATATATCAACATCTGAAACCATGCCTACTCAACTAGAACATCCTACTCCACAAAGTTTAGAAGACTTTGACATAGGGTTTGATCCATCAGAAACTCTAGGTCTGAATGAAACTCACTCCCTTCCTCTTAATCCAAATCCTGAACAAACCCAACCAGAACTTGCCAATGTTCTGTCTGATATTGACTCATTTTACCAAGACTTTTCAGCTCCCGTACCACAAAATCCAAATTCTCAACTCCTTGAAAATCCAAAATTTGATACCACACCAGAAATTCCACAACCTCTCTCTCCCCAACAAGATATTCCTCATCCACCATCACCTCAACCTGAACAACAACAACCAGAAGTTCAACCTTCTGAGAATCAATCCTCTGATATCCATGAACCAGAACATCACCATGTTTCAACAAACCAATCTGAAGAACCTCATTCAGATTCTGATACAATCCCAATACCTGGAATTACTGAACCACTTGCCATTCACATGCCTCTCACCATCCACGACATTCCAGAAATTCCTTCATCTCTGGAATCCACACCACCAAACTCCCCTACCAGTCCAATCATCATACCTGACTCTCCCACTCCTTCACCCAATAGTAGTCCAGCTGACAACGTAAGACTTGTCATTGATCCAATTGCGCTGGAAAGACTAGCTGCTATCTCTCACAAAACTGCCATTCCCAAACCTAAACCAACTGAAACCACATCAGATGTTGGTACAAATTTGTTGATTTTTAAAACAGGGATACAGGAATGGATAAATTCTTTGAGGTATGCTAGTCTAGAGATGACTAATCTTGCTGCTTCTGATTATATATGGACAAAATTCAGAAAATGGCTGAGTTCTGAAACACCAAAGCTAAAGGAACAGAGCTATGAACAGGTTCAACAGAACTTCAGTGATAAGCTAAAGGCTTTTGAAGACCATGTTCTGAAACATTTGCTCAAGAAAGATATTCTCCCTTTGGATAATGCTCCCTGGTCAGCGCATCATCCCTCAGATGAAGCTCAACCAGAATCAGAAGGTCTCTCCCTGACTGATGCTCCAGAAGAGATGATCACAGCAGAGGAAATGGTTCACTGTGAACAAGCTGCAGAATGCTCTGAGAAGCGTCCAACTACTGAAGTATCTCCAGCACCTTCCTCAGTCATGCAAACTCTGGAAGAGTTGAAGAAAGAAAATGCTCTTATCCATGCAAGGTGGGATAAGCAGAAGGGCACAAACAAAGAGATTAAAAGCATCTTGGGAAAACAAGAAGAATCTAATACCCATATCAAGAGCTTACTGGAAGCTTTGTTCACACGTCTTCCTCCTCCCTCTTAAATTCTTTTCTGCTTTAAATTTGTTTATTTGTAACGCTTAATTTTCTTTTTCACTTCTGTTCTGGAACATATCATCGCTTCTTGTTTTTAATATAATTCAACTATTTTGGCTCTGATTATATTGCCTTTTTGATAACTGACAAAAAGGGAGAGAAATTAAGATATTTTCAATAACGGTTTACTAAGACAGAAGTCTCAAACATTATGAATTACTTAACCTCTATCTTCTGAAAAGCTTGAACAGGTACAAACTTTGATGAAAGATGCAGCTAAACTCTGATGATCAAAGAACATATAGGAAGTAATCAACTCAGGGGGAGTTTCTCTTAAACCTATTTATTCTTTATTTTTAATTGAAAAATATAGTTTTTGTCATCATCAAAAAGGGGGAGATTGTTAGAACATAGTTTAATTCTACAACCCTTGGTTAGAGTTTTGATGATAACAAATACAAAGAATAAATAAATACAAAGAACAAATATGCACTTTAAAAATTATGTTTTATGTATGCAGAAGTTCTGATCATATCAGCATCAGAAGATAAGCCATAAGTGCTAACACGCTGAAGTAATCAGAACATACGCTAAAGATTGATGACCAGAACCTGCCCTTAATCAAAGTAAACTCTGATTCTGAACAAGCACATACCAATCCAAGTCATCAGTATTTTGAAACGTCATCAGCAAGTAAGGAGATAAGATTCTGAAGCGTTACTGATCATTTATGACAGCATCAATTCCAACGGCTTCTTTCAGACAAGATCTTCTCCAAAATGAAAGTGTGTTAATGACATTAAACATGCTTTATGATCAACTTCATTCCACTGCCTATATAAACAAAGTCAGCTTTCAAAATTAACAACGATTTTTCCACATTACAACTCACGCATATTCAAAGCTGCTAGATATATTCTTTATATTTCCAAGCTATAATCCTGTGTAATTTACCACAATTGTGATAAACAGTTTTGTAAGAAACATAACAACACATATCTTGTATACTTACATTGAAACAGTGTTCCTTGAGATTAACCGGAATGTGGTTGTACTCAAGAAGACTTTAACAGCTGTTAAAGTAGCTTTTGTAATCTTGTTGAGATTAGTGGATTAAGACTTCGTTGGAGAGAGGCGAAATCACCTTGACGGGTGGACTATAGTAGTTTGAGATTAAACGAACCAGGATAAAAATACTTTGTCATTGAGCTTTTAGATTTCAAGTTTTCAATTTAACTCCCCCTTCTTGTGTTTTTCGCATCTTCAGGTTATTGGATCAAAGGGATAAAATTAACATACTTGAGCTTGCAAACATATGGTTGGGCCACGAATGATCATTTATCTGAATCGGGACAAATTTTAGCGTTATGTTAAGCAATCGTAAGTGGACTTATATAGAAGTCGCACCTATTTTGAGGACGGTCAATAGCAATCTATGCACCATTTGTTTTGATATATGATATAGAGATCATGCTCCAATAACACTTAGTGCAATAAGAAAAGGATGAGATGGAGAGGGGTGGGGAAGAGTATACAAACCACATTTGAATTTAATTTTAATCAAACTATTATTAAAACCATTCATCTATTTTTGTGGAGTTAGACTCAACATTATGGATCCAATGATGTTAAGAAAGTTCATGATCAAAATTCAACCCAAGTCAGCCAGAAAATAATCACAAAATAATATTGCATTTAATATATACATTAAAAAAGGTTTTAAAAAAAGGTTTTAAAATACAAATAAGAAATAAAAATATCAACTATATTCAAATTAATCAAGAAAAATTAAGTAAGGCCGTAGAAAAATAAGAAAAGGACACAAATATTTTTATGAAAATTTTGGCAATTTTTAAAAGTCAGAAACTATTTTAAAATTAATTAAAATTGTTCAAACAAAAACAAAATAGGTTAAAAATAGTAAACATTAATATAAAATTCCATAAAAATTTCAAAAAGTCGGAAATATGTAAAATGATATTTAGGAAAATTTTCAGAATTAAAAAATGTCAGAAAGCATTTTTAAAGTAATTAACAGGAAGAAAATAATGCAAAAAATATAAAAAATATCTAATGTCAAAATAAAAATATGAAAAAATAGTCATGAGATCAGTAATAATTCAAAGCATTTTTGTGAATTTTTTCATAATTTTTGGATAAAAAATAAAAGAGTTATCAATTTTTAAAAATTAAATCAATTAAAATATAAAAATCAGAAAACAAAATAAAACCAAAAAGATATGGACCATCAGATCATAGTCAAAACGCGTTAGTAATCTAATCCAATGGACCAGACGCGCTGTGCTTGATATGGACCTTAGTGGGATGCGCGGGGAATCAGAAAAAGGGCAACCAATGAAATTAAAACGCTTGACACGCTATCATTGGCCGAGACGAGAAATGTCATCGTCTTCAACCTCCAGCCACCCTGCAATGGAGATTTTGTGAGATCCTTCAAATGGTAAAATTAGGATCCCAGACCAATATCATTGGATTAATCTCTTCAAGACGATCCTAACACCACCATCACACCAAATTTATATAAAGTATACAAAGAGATATGAATCAAAAATCCAGAAAATAGCGAGCACATTCAATTTGAGATTTCTCTCTCAATTCTCAATGGATTTAAAAATTCTAAGAAGTACTAGAATCAGGAGAAGGAGTAGAACATGTTAGTGCTTTATTTGGATCCAAATGATAGAGAATTCTACCTTTTTGAAGTTCAAGAAGGAAGCTCTGAAACTGAACTTATGTAGCTTGAATTATGGCTCGTTTTTCTTGGTTTAAGTTCTGGAGAGTTTGTATGATGCTTAAGGAAGATGAATGTGCAAATAATTTTGGAGGAAAAGGTTGGAATCTCAGAAACTGATTTCAAAAATTTCAAGCTCGTGTGACATTTTGACAAAGTGTTTTTGGCTCTCAAAGCTTGAGTAAATGAATGGGGGATTACCCTCTATTTATATGGAATCAAATGGAATGTTCAGGCGTGTGAAATGATGAAGTTTGGAGGGAAATCGTGTGAACCTGATACACGAGCAAAGTGTGAATTGATTTCCATCAAAACTCATCCATTCATTGCGTTTTAAGGCTCTAATCCACTTTGGAAACTTGGTTAAACATGTTTAGATCACAAACCCGTGCTAATTTGATGTTTAGAGGCCAAAACATGAATTTCAAATTCTGATTTATGAAGAAACATCAATTCCAAGTTACCAAGTTCAATCCAATGTCATTCTCAGCTCAATGGGTCTTAAGGCATGATTCTTGATGCTTTAGAAAGACGAGGTTACAAGATTTGCAATGGAAAAAGAATGGAATAAAATGGATGCTTGAGCTGAAAGTTGCATTGGGTCAAAGTTGGGGGAAAAAGTTGACTTTCCATACTTAGAAATATTTCAAATTTTTCTTCAAAAGTGATCTATAATGTTTTGCATTCAGACATGGCCTTCCAGTTGGAATTTGATCTTGACCAAAAAACATGTCATGAAATAGACCTCTTGAATGACATTTTGAAACTTAAACCATTCAAAATCTCCAAAAATTGAGAGAGTTATGAATTGTTGAATTTGGCAAAAAATCATGAAATGAACTATAATATTTTGTATCCTTAGGGAATCTTCCATCCATTTACTCCCTTTGCACATAAAATAAGGCATAAAGTTCCCCTCCTAAAGATCATTTTGGAAAAATAATGGGCTCAAGGTGATAAAATTTGTCCAAGTTATGATCATTTGAAGTCACATATGAGAAATTGGAGGTTCATCTAGAGGACTTGTAATCTTTCTTCATCATCAAGCTTCTTCCACATGAAAACTCCTTGGAACTTTTGGAGTGATTTTTTGATAACCCTTTTAAGAGAATGATGTCTTTGGAATCACTCAAAAATACCAAAAGATGAGCAATATATACTTCTTTGAAGTTTAAAACCCTAGCTCCTAGACCAAGAAAATACTTTGAGGAACTTTGAGAATTTTGAACAAACTTATTGTACCAAAACGAATGCTTTGTAAATAGAAGTTGTTGAGGATGAAAATGAGAACTCATAGTCACCAAGAACACTTACATATCTTGAGAATTGAGAGAAATATGCATTTGTGACCAATGGGAACAAAGCCTTGTCCAAGCATGGCAACTTCTCCAATTAATCCCTTGTACTTTTGAACCAAATTTGATAATCTTGAAATATGGTGAACCAAAATAACCTGGACATGCCATTTCCTACAAAACAAATCAAATGGTGAAGTTTGAACTTATCAAGATTTATTGACTAGGGTATGGAAATAAACTCATGAACCCATGGAGCAACTTGCTGAATCTTATTGCCTTTGTAAGATTAAGATTGCGCCTAAGAGGGGGGTGAATTAGGTGGTGGTCGATTTTTAATTTATTTTACACTTTCTGGTTTTGTTTTAGTGCTATGGAAAATGGTAAAGTGCAGAAAGTAAAGAGACACGGAGATTTATCCTGGTTCCTTCCACGCCCCAGAAGTACGTCCAGTCCCCTTGCAAACACGCAAGAGATTTCACTATTTTGTTAGAACTTTTACAAGACTCTTCCTAGTCTTATCATCTAAAGACACTAACAAATAACAAGAACACTCTCTTGGATTTCCAATAAGTCTCTTGAGAACAATCCTCTCAAAAGATACCTCTTGTTTCCAACAATGGACAACAAGGTACAAAAGTATTCTAATACTTAATTCCAACAATCCTGTAAATAAGTTACACTTTGTATAATTCTATGAAATATGATTTCTTGAAAGATGTTGATCACATAGAGTGACTTCAATGAAGTTTCTTCTTTCTTCTCTTGTAAGAAATTCAAACTGTAACACAATAGTTAGAAAATGATCAAAGATTTCTGTTCTTATATGTGTGAAAGTGCAGAAAATCTTTGTTCTTAAAAATTAAGAAATATGAAGTTTGAATATTTTACAAAGATCAGAACTATTGTATGAGAGAAGAGTTGTTTTATAATTTGAAAGATTTAGTATTTAAAGCAATCAAGATACCTTTCCAAATGGATACTTTTCTGTTTGTAAAACTTGAGAAGATGCAATGTATGACCATGCAACCATTGGAGAAAAGGTGTGAAGGATATCTTGAATCAAGTTCAGATTTTTCAAAAATTACAACGTGTAAATCGATTAGCATTAGATGTAAATCGATTGCACGGGTTTGTAACGTTCTTGTTTTCAAAAATTTGAAGTGTAAATCGATTTACATGATGTGTTAATCGATTTACAGGTGTTAAAAAATTAACTCAGTTTAGTAATCAATCGATTTACACTCCATGTAAATCGATTGCTGCCAGGGGCAATCAGATTTTGAAAAAACATGTGTAAATCGATTTACATGCTGTGTTAATCGATTTACATTAGTGAAAAACTTAGAATTTGCTTTAAAACTTTAAGTGAAGTGTTGTGGTAAGTGTGTATATCATTTTTGAGCATTTCTAATCAATTTTGTTCAAATGAGGATTGATATACTTGTTTTCTTGCCATGATCCTTGAAGCTTTGAGTGAATGATGCTTTAAGATAATTCCACTTCTTTTCCTTCTTGCCATAGAGCTTGTTTGTCTTTCATCAAAACTAAAGTTGAGTTGAGGCTTGAGATTACATTCTCCCCCTTTTTGATGATGACAAACCATCATTCTTTATGAGTTATTCAGAATTGGAGCAAAAGGAGTTTTCTCCCCCTAAGATAGATTTCTCCCCCTATGGAGAAAAAGATTTGAAAACTTGCCCTGAAAAGAAAACTGAAACAGACAACCATAAAGTGCTATCACATCCTTCTCCCCCTTTGAGATTATCAAAAAGAAGGGAAAGATGTAACATAAGATGATACTTATAACAATTTGAAACAAATATGAACATAAATTAAAACACAAATTTCTAAAAATATCGAACAAAGTTCAAATACACATAATACAAAAACTAACACTTGAAGTAATACAAAACTAACATAATGATAAATAACAGGAATTTTAATAATATTGGTCAGGAAAATATTAGAAGGGTCCTTGATATGGAAACTGTTGTTGTAGAGGTGGTTCGGTGTATTGAGGAGGCGGAAGTGCTGGATTGTTTGGATCGTATGGAGGAATATGGAGATGTGAGTAGAGGTATGAAATTTGTTGGTTCACATCGTTCTGAAAAGCATTGATGCGAGAGGAGGTAGAATCATTTATCGCGGTCCATTGAGCATTGATGTTAGTGTTGAGAGATGCAAATTGTTGAGTCATAAAATCCATAACATCTTGGTTGGTTGGACCAGAAGAGGCAGCAGGAGGATGAACTTCATTTTCTTCTTCATCCGCATTATTGCCTTCATCACCTACAACATCCTCGCCAATATATGTGATGGTTTTTGCTTCAGAATCGAAATGAACACCCATCCGAGAATCAACAATTTTGATGGAGATCCTATTGCTGATTGGATCCATTTCAACTCTCTCAAACCCAGTATAATCTATATCAAATGCTTCCAAGATCCTTGTGATGAAGTATGCATATGGCAGAAAAGTAGCCCTTGTGGCAACTCTTAGCATATGCACCACAATCAGTTTCGCCCAGTTTACCGAAATGCCATTTTTCCTTGCATAGAGAATTTGCAATTCTAGATCGGTCACAGTACAGTGATTTCCTGCTCTAGGAAATAAAATATATACCAGAAAATAATGAAATAATCTATCATCAATGTGAAAATTTCCAGCACTCCAAGTGTCCCGAGCCGGAATAACACCGCCAAGACTACGAATCCGCTTTGCACGGTATTCTGCTTCTGACAACCGGCCAATGCTGTAGAAGGATTCTCTCTTCCTATAATTTTCCCAGTCAGCATCCTCTGGATCATAGAGAGAACTTCCAGTATATGGGATGTTCAAAATTCTGCCTATTGTTTTTGAATGCAGAGGAATTCTTGTTTCGAGCACATAGGTATAGCATTTGTTGTTATCATAATGCATGTTGCTGTAAAATACTCGAACTAGATTCGGATAATAGTAACCACATGATGAGATTAACGGTTTTAACCCATAAGCAATCAAATCCCTTTGAAAAGTGAAGCATTCATCGGGAAAGGTAGATAACATACCGAATTTGGGAGCTGAGATTATTTTCTTTTGAAAGTGCTTGATGAATCTTTCACGTTGAGTATCCAAAAGGTACTCGAGCAATGAGTTTTCAGAGGCTGCAATAGTTTTCTTCTTTCCTTTTTCTGAGGCTGTAGCTTTTATTTTGGGAGCCATGGAGATGGTTAGGGTTTTGAGTAAGGAAGATAGAGAATTTTTGGTGTTGTTAAGAGATAGTGAGGGAGTTTTGGTGTTATGAGATAGTGAGGGACTATTGGTGAGATTAAATAGTAGAGTAGAGTAAGTGAGGTCTTTATGAGACTTAATTGAGTGGAGTTGGTCAAGATTCCATGATTGGTCAAAAAGAAGGTGGGAGGTTGAGAGGCAAGGTAAGGTTGACCAATATATTAAAGACTCATAAAAATATCACATGCTGAACAGGTGTAAATCGATTGGTGTGTAGGATCAATCGATTTGCACAGTGAAAAATTAAATAAAAACGCTTCAGTTTCAGTGGTAAATCGATTTACATACTTGGTAAATCGATTTACACAAAAAAATTTTTATTAAAATTGATTTTGGTTCAATGGTAAATCGATTTACACACTAAGTAAATCGATTTACTTAAAAGAAAAAATTTTAAAATAATATTTTTAACATTTGAAACATGTTCTAAGCCCATATATATGTACATTCATGTATAGTTAAGGATAAAGTGCACCTTATATATCTTGTTCATCTAGGATTCCGAGTTCACGATGAATTTTGAAGAATGCATCCTTTGCAAGTGGTTTTGTGAAAATGTCCGCGAGTTGATTTTGAGTGTCCACAAAAGTAATCTCGACATCTCCTTTGAGTACGTGATCTCTGATGAAATGGTGTCTGATGTCAATGTGTTTTGTCCGGGAATGCATAACTGGATTTTTTGTAATATTGATCGCGCTTGTGTTATCACATCGAAGTGGAATGCATCCAAAGTTTACTCCATAGTCAGGTAACTGTTGTTTTAGCCAAAGAATTTGAGCGCATCCACTTCCAGCCGCAATGTATTCTACTTCGGCAGTGCTGAGAGCGACGCTTGCTTGCTTTTTGCATGACCATGAAACCAAGGCATTCCCGAGAATGTGACATGTTCCACTTGTACTTTTGCGATCAGTCTTACAACCTGCATAGTCAACATCAGAATAACCAACTAGATTGCACATACTACCTTTTGGATACCATAATCCGACGTTGGTTGTTCCTTTAAGATATTTTATTATACGCTTGACTGCTGCAAGGTGAGACTCTTTAGGATTGGCTTGATATCTTGCACATAGGCAAACGCTGAACATGATGTCAGGTCTACTTGCTGTTAAATAGAGAAGAGAGCCAATCATTCCATGATACTTAGTTATGTCAATAGAGTTCCCTGATTCACATGGATCAAGATAGGTGTCGGATCCCATAGGAATTGCACTTTCTTTGCTGCTTTACATCTCAAACTTCTTTATAAGGTCTTTGCAATATTTTGATTGGTTTATGAAGATACTGTGTTTGAGTTGCTTAATTTGAAGACCAAGAAAGAAATTCAATCTTCCCATCATAGACATCTCAAACTCTCCTTGCATCATAGACGAAAATTCCTTGCACATATTTTGGTTAGTTGAACTGAAAACATTATCATCTACATAGATTTGTACAAGTAAAGTATGATGATTAACAATTTTTATGAAGAGAGTGGTATCAACTTTACCCTTTACAAACCCTTTTTCACATAGGAATGTGCTTAGTCTATCATACAATGCCCTTGGTGCTTGCTTCAGCCCATAGAGAGCTTTCTTCAATTTGAAGACATGATTAGGATGTTTGAAGTCTTCAAATCCGGGAGGTTTCTTTACATAGACTTCTTCATTTATGAATCCGTTGAGAAATGCACTTTTTACATCCATTTGAAAAAGTTCAAAGTCCAATGAGCATGCATATGCAAGTAATAGTCTTATTGCTTCCAAACGTGCTACCGGAGCAAAAGTTTCTTCAAAATCAATTCCTTCCTCTTGGTTGTATCCTTGAGCAACTAGTCTTGCCTTGTCTCGAGTAGATACCCCTTTGCTAATATCTCCAATTATGTTGTCAATTGGATGATCACGACGAGTTCTCCATTCTTGAGGAAGACCATCATCATTTCCATTTTGATGTGAAAGTTCATGTGTTTGTTCCAGGTTGACAATTTTTCCATCTTCGCATGAATTCTCATGAGGTAAATCTATAGAATCATCATCATCACAAATAACAACTTCCTCCTTGGAGGTGTTAGATTCATCAAAAGAAACATGCATTGATTCTTCTATAGTTAAAGTTCTTTTATTGTAAATTCTAAAAGCTTTGCTAGAAAGGGAGTAACCAAGAAAAATACCTTCATCCGATTTTTCATCGAACTTACCGAGATTGTCTTTTTCGTTGTTAAGGACAAAACATTTGCACCCGAAAATGTGAAAGTGAGAGATATTTGGTTTTCTTCCTTTGTAAATCTCATATGGGGTTTTCTTTAGTATAGGTCTTATGATCACGCGATTGCTTACGTAACATGCCGTGCTTACCGCATCCGCCCAAAAATATTTAGGCAAACTTGAGTCACTTAGCATGGTTCTTGCAAGCTCTACCAAAGACCTATTTTTCCTTTCAACTACTCCATTTTGTTGTGGAGTTCTTGGTGCTGAAAAATTGTGGAAGATCCCATTTTCTTCACAAAATTCTTCAAACAGACTGTTTTGGAACTCTCTACCATGATCACTTCGGATTGATGTTATCTTTAATGACTTCTCATTTTGAACTTGTTTTGCATATCTCTTGAATGCCTTGAATGCGTCATTTTTGTGCACTAAAAACAAAGTCCAAGTAAAACGGGAAAAATCATCTACAATAACTAAAGCATAAATGTTACTTCCGAAGCTTCTTGTTCTAGATGGACCAAAAAGATCCATGTGCAACAATTAAAGTGGTCTTGTCGTTGAAACCACATTCTTTGGTTTGAAAGTTGATTTTGTTTATTTGCCTTTTGGCATGCACTACATAATTTGTCTTTGATGAATTTCATCTCTGGTAGACCAATAACTAAGTCATGCTTAACGAATTTGTTCAAGTGCTCCATGTGTATGTGAGCAATCCTCTTGTGCCATAACCAAGCGTCATTGTTGTTTACCATGAGACATTGTACCTTCATAGACAAATCATATAAAGTAATCATAAAAATATTGTTAGATCTTATACATTTGAGTTTTACCTCATTGGTTGCCTCATCCATAATTAGGCATTCTTCTTTGTTGAATTTGATTTTGAACCCTCTATCACAAAGTTGACTTATGCTAAGAAGGTTGTGATTTAATCCTTCAACATAGAGAACATCCTCAATTTGAATGGATGGAGGTGTGCCAACTATTCCAACGCCAAGAATCTTTCCTTTGGTGTTGTCTCCATAGGTGACATACCATTTGGCTTTATGTATTAGATATGAAAATTTGTGTACATCTCCTGTCATATGCTTTGAACATCCACTGTCAAGATACCAAAGGTTTGATGTGGATTTCAAGCATACCTAAAAAAACAAATTATTTCTTGTTAGGTACCCAAGTGGCCTTGGGTCCTTCATAGTTAGTTCCCTTTTTCACCCATGCATAGTGTCCACTAGCCATACTGAAATTTCTAATATAGCATGCATTAGGTGTGTGTCCAATAATACCACAGTAAAAACAATTTGGAACAAATTTGCTCTTGTATCTAGGAATTTGTTTTCTTTTAGATACATTAGGCTTTTTCTTTTGATTATTATGAACAACTTGCTTCTTTTCTACTATCTTGGGATTGAAATTATTACTAGCCTTTACAAAAACAGTGGGATTGTTACTTGGTTTCTTAGTATTCACATAACCAAGACCTCTTTTATCATTTGGATAACGTTGTTGGCTTAGTAATCCTTCCAATCCTATTTGTCCTTTTTCATATGGTTCAATGACTCTTTTCAATTGAACAATTTGAAAGACATTTGATTCACACTTGGAGCATGCAAAGTTTTCCTTTTCTTTTATAAAATTATGTTTTTGATGATCAAAATCTTTAGTCATGGTGTCAATTTTTTCGAGATAAATTAGAAGTTCTTTTTCTTGGCTTGACACCTTTTTGTATAAACTTTTTCATTCTTTCAAGAGTTCATCAATGGAACCTTGAACATCATCATCAAAAAGATTAAATTCATTACTAACCTCTTCTTCGTCGTCGGAGTGATGCGACGCCATTAAGGCTAAATTTGCACATTTGTCGCTTTCCGGTTCCGATGTACTACTCATATCATTATCTTCCCATGCTATGTAGGCTTTCTTGTGTTTTGAGTCCTTTCCTTTGAATTCGTTTTTCTTTGGGATATTTGGACAGTTTGGCTTGATATGTCCTTGCTTTCCACATTCATAACATGAGACATCTTGTGTTGATGTGGAGGCTTCTCTTTTCTTGAAGTGCTTTCTCTTATTTGCATGAGATCCGCCCTTGTCATTTCTGCCAAAAAACTTCCCAAGTCTTTTAACAAGAAGCATGAAATTTTCATCTTCTTCCGGATTGTCTTCTTTTACTACTTCCTTTGAATCAATTTTTAAAGCAATGTTTTTGGATTTCTTTTCTAGATTCTCATGTTTTTCAAGTCTACCGAGTTCCGTTTCGTATTCTTGAAGTTTTCCAAATAATGTAGCGGAATTCATTGCGGAGAGACTCTTCTTTTCCGAGATTGCCGTTACCTTTGGTTGCCATTCCCTAGTCAATGATCTAAGGACTTTGAATTTGAGTTCATCATTTGTCAAGGTTTTACCAAGAGCACTTAAGTGATTTTTCAAGTGCACAAATCTCTTTTGTAAGTCAAGAATGGATTCTCCGGGCTGCATTCGAAATAGTTCGTATTCTTGACTTAGGGTATTTAGCCTTGATCTTTTTACTTCAGTCGTTCCTTCATGAGTTTGTACCAAGGTATCCCATATTTCCTTTTCTGTTTTGCATGTCGAGACACGGAAAAATTCGTCCATACTAAGTGCATCTTGAAGAAGGTTTATTTCCTTTTTGTCATAGAGAACTTTATTTTTATCATCATCGTCCCATGCAGTTTTAGGCTTTAAAGAGGCAACGCCATTGATTACCGTTACCGGGATAAATGGACCATTTTCAACGGCATCCCATATTTCCTCTCCTTGTGCTTCTAGATGCGCCTTCATGCGTATTTTCCAGAAGTCAAAATATTCACCACAGAATAGAGGAGGCTTGTTATTACTACCACCATCTCTGAAAACGGGTTGTTGATTTGCGAAAGCCATTCTGGATCTCTTGGAGCAGGTTACCTATAACCTGCTCTGATACCAATTGTAAGATTAAGATTGCGCCTAAGAGGGGGGGTGGATTAGGTGGTGGTCGATTTTTGATTATTTTACACTTTCTGGTTTTGTTTTAGTGCTATGGAAAATGGTAAAGTGCAGAAAGTAAAGAGACACGGAGATTTATCCTGGTTCCTTCCACACCCCGGAAGTATGTCCAGTCCCCTTGCAAACACGCAAGAGATTTCACTATTTTGTTAGAATTTTTACAAGACTCT
Source organism: Vicia faba (assembly GCA_948472305.1). Taxonomy (NCBI): domain Eukaryota; kingdom Viridiplantae; phylum Streptophyta; class Magnoliopsida; order Fabales; family Fabaceae; genus Vicia; species Vicia faba. Next base: position 964,286,363 of record OX451741.1, on the reverse strand, counting down.
TCCTAGTCTTGTCAACTAAAGACACTAACAAATACCAAGAACACCCTCATGGATTTCCAATAAGTCTCTTGAGAACAATCCTCTCAAAAGATACCTCTTGTTTCCAACAATGGACAACAAGGTACAAAATTATTCTAATACTTAATTCCAACAATCCTGGAAATAAGTTACACTTTGTATAATTCTATGAAATATGATTTCTTGAAAGATGTTGATCACATAGAGTGACTTCAATGAAGTTTCTTCTTTCTTCTCTTGTAAGTAATTCAAACTGTAACACAATGGTTAGAAAATGCTCAAAGATTTCTATTCTTATATGTGTGAAAGTGCAGAAAATCTTTGTTCTTAAAAAATAAGAAATATGAAGTTTGAATATTTTACAAAGTTCAGAATTATTGCATGAGAGAAGAGTTGTTTTATAATTTGAAAGATTTAGTATTTAAAGTAATCAAGATACCTTTCAAAATGGATACTTTTATGTTTGTAAAACTTGAGAAGATGCAATGTATGACCATGCAACCATTGGAGAAAAGGTGTGAAGGATATCTTGAATCAAGTTCAGATTTTTCAAAAATTATAACGTGTAAATCGATTAGCATTAGATGTAAATTGATTACACGGGTTTGTAACGTTCTTGTTTTCAAAAATTTGAAGTGTAAATCGATTTACATGATGTGTTAATCGATTTATAGGTGTTAAAAAATTAACTCAGTTTAGTAATCAATCGATTTACACTCCATGTAAATCGACTGCTGCCAGGGGAAATCAGATTTTGAAAAAACATGTGTAAATCGATTTACATGCTGTGTTAATCGATTTACATTAGTGGAAAACTTAGAATTTGCTTTAAAACTTTAAGTGAAGTGTTGTGGTAAGTGTGTATATCATTTTTGAGCATTTCTAATCAATTTTGTTCAAATGAGGATTGTTATACTTGTTTGCTTGCCATGATCCTTGAAGCTTTGAGTGAATGATGCTTTAAGCTAATTCTACTTCTTTTCCTTCTTGCCATAGAGCTTGTTTGTCTTTCATCAAAACTAAAGTTGAGTTGAGGCTTGAGATTACAGCCTTTACCTACATGAGTAACAAGCAAGACAAACCAACATTGCATTTTATTAATTAAAGGAAGAAATCAAGACAAAAAATAGTCATGATCACAAAAGAACACAAGTCAAGGTGCTTGGTGATTCCGCAAAGAGAAAAGCTAAATATAGGGAGGGGAACCAAGAATCATAATGTGATCTTGTTGTGATGGAATCAACATGGTATGATGAGGGGATCTTAGGGGGAAAAATTGGGGTACAGCAGCTGCCCTTATTTAAGTTTCTTCTATCCGGTGATACGAAGGTTGAAAATTTTCGTGTCGACGCGATCGAAGATACTTAAATATTAACAAAACCTATTTTTGGCCCTAAGATGCCATTCAATGCTTATGAGCATGAATGCATATGAACGAAACGAAGGGGACGCAAAACACCACTGGGGATGTAGCAAAGAAAATGCAGAAACAAAAGAGGAACCCGACCAAGAAAATAAATTACTGGTGGATCAAAAGACCTGACTTAGAGGATGGTAAAAAGGTCAAAGGATAAACCAACTCCCACTGAAGGAAAAACTACCAATGTTCACTGAGGGTAAAAAGAGGAGAGAAATAACAATACCGACGTTTACTAACGGTGAGCTACCAACGTCTACTGAAGGTAGAGAGAAGAAATCATCGATGTTTACTAACAATGAACTACCAGCTTTCACTGAAGGTAGAGAGAACAGAAAATATCATCACACTACCATTCACTGATAGTGAACTACCAACGTTCACTGAAGGTAGCAAAAAGATAACAATTACCAACTCTCACTGAAGGCAACCTACCAACTTCCACTGAAGGTAGAAAGGAAATATATCATAGCACTGTCGTTCACTAACGATGAACTACTAACGTTCATTGAAGGCAGCAAAAAGATAACAATCACCAACTTTCACTGAAGGTGACCTACCAACTTTCATTGATGGTAGAAAGAAAATATATCATAGCACCGTCGTTCACTGATGATGAACTACGAACATTCACTGAAGGTAGAAAAAAGATAAAAATCACCAACTTTCACTGAAGGTGACCTACCAAATTTCACTGAAGGTAGAAAGAAAATATATCATAGCACCGCTGCTCACTGGCGATGAACTACCAACGTTCACTGAAGGTAGCAAAAAGATGACAATCACCAACTTTCACTGAAGGTGACCTACCAACTTTCACTGAAGGTAGAGAGAAAATATACCATAGCATCGCCATTCACTGATGATGAACTACCAGTGTTTACTGAAGGTAGAAAAAAGGTAACAATCACGAACTTTCACTGAAGGTGACCTACTAACTTTCACTGAAGGTAGAAAGAAAATATATCATAGCATCGCCGTTCATTGACGATGAACTACCAACATTCACTGAAGGTAGCAAAAGGATAACAATCACCAACTTTCACTGAAGGTGACCTACCAACATTCAATGAAGGTAGAAAGAAAATATATCATAGCACCTCCGTTCACTGACGATGAACTACCAACGTTCACTGAAGGTAACAAAAAGATAACAAGTTTTTCCCCAAAATTCTGGCATTTCACCTAGAACGGGTCTCAACTTCTTCTTTAACCAAGGAATTCTGCCTGGAAAGGGTAATATATAAGTTGTCTCAAATAAAAAGACTACCACTTACAAAGAATTCACAATGAATTGTCCCTGCGATAACGAAAGACTTGCCATCCGCTGGAGTAATTTTGGCAATGAACTTCAAACTATCTTCTCATAGGGAAGATAGCAAAAAGGTCATTGTCGACCATTACAGGGAAGTATAGGTTGCTCAAATAAAGAGACCCGCTACTTGCTGTTTATGGAGGATTGTAAAAACAAATGACTTTCTGGGGAATGAAATATGACTTCCCGGGGAAAGAAATATGACTTCCTGGGGAGATGCCAATATATTTCTGCTGAGGAGATAAAGTCTTCTCGTGCAAAATAAATGCACATGCTCGAAGCTTGCGGAAATCCAAAGTAACAATATTGACGAGGATCAAAAATTCAAACCTGAAATAAAATGGAATGAGACAGTCGTCCAAAATACATCCCTTGAGAAATAAACTCAAGAGGGAAACCCAAATCATCCATACAAAGAGTTGTACAAGAAAGCTGAAGTAAAAATCTTCCACGAGGGATAACTCAGTGGGGAAATTGAAATAATACACGCTTTCTACTTAAGGCCAACACTCTATTGAAGAGAGTATACCATAACACCTAAAAAATAGGGTAATATGTCAATAAAATATTAACGAATGTGAATGAGCGATGATTTGCCAATTTTAGCTATGCATGATGTATGTATGAATGTATGAGTGTTTATCGCGTATATGCTGACAAAACAGATATATAACACTGGGAGTAAACATGAAAAACTAACTTGGGCACAATCAACATTCGGCCAAATTACATTCAAGATGAACAATCCAAGAAAATATAATCGCCAACAGAGGAAACAAAATCTATTGCCTAATTTAACTTTATTAGAGAGAAACGTAATTCAGTAGTAAACAAAACATAGCGACTAAAACATCATCGATAATAGGGATACAACATCCTCTCCCAGGTCTTTACCAGGGAATAGCGCTCAGACTTCAATGGGAAATCAAATATTTTCAAAAGTAATGCTTCTACTGGGGATTTTGAAAAATAAATTTCAAGTAGAGCAGACGATCATCAAATCATCGAACATTCACTGGGGAATGCAGGACCATTTTGAAAGAGGAAACACACAAAATTTGCTAAGGCGTATAATGTCCTATCATCAAGCCATTAAATTGGGATTTCGCATTGACTTCACTGGGGAGGTTAACACCACATCCTCAAAGGAAAACCAATATAATTTCTTCACTAGAGAAATCGGAGACCTGCATTCTTCAAGAGTGATTATTGTACCAACTTCTTTGGGGAGAAATAACTTCTTTTAAACAAACGAAAACTTTTAATAGAGGAATCTGGGATTGAATCTTCATATCATGCAAACTTGGAAAAGCGGAAAAATGAATCACAACTTGACCGGGGACACTGGAGTCACAAACCCAATACAGCGAGAACATCCTGAGAAAAACTTCCCTGGGAAAAAAAACTTCTCAAAACAACTAGTGTTCATCGATTTTTGGGATCACCACTTTTGTTTTCCTCTTGCGTCACAAATTTTAAAGTAACAGTAAATTGTAAATTATTTTTGAAAATCAATTTTGTTATTTAATCTTTTCGCTTTGAAAGTTATTATCAATAATAAATGGAGTATTTGCAAGCTAAATAAAATAAGAACTACAAAGAATTGGGTAAAAGCTCAAATTTCATTAATAGAATGGTAATCTGCGAATGGTGAGACTCCATGGATGATTACAAAGTTCGAAAAATGGTAATATATAATGGAAAAGATACATTGAGATACAATGACCACTATCCCCTCTAACAACTTTTGAAATCCTGAGCAGCAGCTTCTATTGAAGTATGATGAGGATCCAAAAAGATTGTTACTCCAACGATCAAGTCTAGTCTGATGTAGTTACTTGCCAAGAAAGCCCCTAACTTTTGCCTAAGCTGCCCTTGCGGGTTTTCAACTTAGCGGGAAATTTATTCTATTTATGTTTCTAATGTTTTCCTAGACCTCCCTTTTGAGTTTTTGGCCTACCGAGACGCTCTTTTTTGCCCAAGCAGCCCTTTTGGATTTTTAACTTAGCGAGCCGTTCTTTTATTTCTTTAGGCGAAGTATTTCTTGACTGCGTAAAGCATTCATGGTACGTGGGAACTCCTCGCCATCCATAGTTTCAAGAATTAATGTGCCGCCAGAGAAGGCTTTCTTGAAAACATATGGGCCTTAAAAATTGGGAGTCCACTTTCCCCTAGAATCAACATTGAAAGACATAATCTTCCTGAGCACGGGGTCGCCTTCTCTAAATTCGCGAGGTTTGACCTTATTATCAAAAGCATTCTTCATTCTCTTCTGATATAATTGTCCATGACACAAAGCTGTCATTCTCTTTTCTTCGATCAAATTCAATTGGTCAAACCTGTTCTGGACCCATTCAGCCTCTGACAACTTGGTTTCCATTATAACACGCAAAGAGGGGATCTCAACCTCGACTAGGAGTATAACTTCCATTCCATACACAAGGGAAAACGGGGTTGCTCCTGTTGAAGTGCGAACAAATGTTCGATATCTATGCAAAGCAAAAGGGAGCATTTCATGCCAATCCTTATAAGTAACAACCATCTTCTGAATAATTATCTTGATATTCTTATTAGCAGCTTCAACAACCCCATTCATCTTTGGCCTGTACGGAGTGGAATTATGATGGACAATCTTGAATTCTTCACACAGTTCTTTCATTATTTTATTGTTCAGATTCGAGCCATTGTCGGTGATAATTCTGCTCGGCACACCATACCGACATATAAGATTATTCTTGATGAATCGCATAACCACCTGCTTAGTGACATTATCATATGAAGCAACCTCCACCCACTTGGTGAAGTAATAAATTGCTACCAAGATAAAACGGTGTCCATTTGAAGCTTTGGGTTCTATCATCCCGATCATGTCAATACCCCACATAGAGAAAGGCCATGGGGGAAGAGATCACATTAAGAAGTGTCGGAGGCACATGAATCTTGTCCGCATAAATCTGGAATTTATGACACTTCTTTGCAAATTTATAATAGTCAGATTCCATTGTCAACCAATTGTAATCTGCCTTTAGCATCTTTTTAGCCATCGAATGTCCACTGGCATGAGTGCCAAATGAACCTTCATGAATCTCATGCATCAACATGTCTACTTCGTGTCTATCCATGCATCTGAGTAAGACCATGTCATAATTTCTCTTATACAACACATTTTCACTGAGGAAGAAACTGCCAGCCAATCTTCTCAATGTCTTTATATCTTTCTTCGAAGCACCAATCGAGTATTCCTGAGTCTGGAGAAAATGCTTGATATCATAATACCAAGGTTTCTCATCTGCTACCTCTTCTGTTGTAAACACATGAGGGGGTCTATCCAGTCGCCAAACCATAATTCGAGGTATATCATTCCAAGTATTCACTTGATACATAGAAGCCAGAGTCGCCAGAGCATCCACCATTTGATTTTCATCTCTCGGAATATGATGGAATTAAACTTTATTAAAGAAGGGTAACAACCTTCTAGAATAATCTTTGTAAGGGATCAAGCCAGGGTGACGAGTATCCCATTCACCTTTAATCTGATTTATTACCAAAGTTGAATCACCATACACATCTAGAATTTTAATTTTGAGATCAATAGCTTCCTCGATACCCATGATGCAAGCCTCATATTCTGCCATATTATTAGTACAATCAAATGTCAACCTTGCAGTAAAAGGAATGTGTGATCCGTGGGGAGTGAAAATCACGACACTAATTCCTTTACCATAAGCATTCAAAGTTCCATCAACTATCATACTCCATCGAGATTCAGGATCAGGACCTTCCTTAGGAAATGGTTCATCACAATCTTTCACTTTTAGGAACATCACATCCTCATCGGGAAACTCATACTCTACAGACTGATTAACCTCCACTAGTTGATGAGCAAGATAATCTGCAACACACTACTTTTAATAGATTTTTGAGTGTGATATTCGATGTCATATTCAGATAACAACATCTTCCAGCCGACAATTCTCCCAGTCAGAGCAGGCTTTTCAAAAATGTACTTGATTGGATCCATTTTGAAGATCAACCAAGTAGTGTGATTAAACATATACTGCTGCAAACGTTTGGCCGCCCAGGCCAGAGCACAACATGTCTTTTCCATCATGGAATACCGTGACTCACAATCAGTAAACTTCTTACTGAGATAATATATGGCATATTCTTTCTTCCCTGTTTCATCTTGTTGTCCAGAATGCAGCCCATAGATTTATCTAACACTGTCAGATACATAATCAATGGTATTCCTTTGACATGAGGGAGCAAGATAGGAGGTTCAACAAATATTCTTTAATACTTTCAAATTCCCTTTGGCAGTCATCCATCCATACACAACTTTGATCTTTCGTTAACAACTTAAAGATTGGTTCACATGTTGCGGTCATGTGAGAAATAAATATGGAAATATAATTCAAACGCCCGAGGAATCCTCTGACTTGCTTTTCAGTTCTTGGTGCTGGCATATCTTAAATTCCTTTGACTTTATCAGGGTCAACTTCAATTCCTTTCTGGCTAACAATGAAACCCAACAATTTCCTCGATCGAACACTGAAGGTACATTTATTTGGATTCAAGCAGAGACTATACTTCTTCAAACGCTGAAACAACTTCAACAAATCTTCTACATACCCTTCTTTAGTCTGGGATTTAGAAATCATATCATCAACATGTACTTCGATTTCCTCGTGCATCAGATCATGGAATAAGGTTGTCATAACCCTCTGGTACGTTGCACCAATGTTCTTCAACCCTAAGGGCATCACTCTGTAACAGAATGTTCCGCAGGGTGTGATGAACGTTGTTTTTTCCATGTCCTCTGGATCCATTCTTATTTGATTATAACCAGAAAATTCGTCCATGAACGAGAAAACTTTGAATTTTTTTGTGCTATCCACTAACATATTAATGTGTGGCAATGGAAAATCATCTTTTGGACTAGCTTTATTTAGATCTATGTAATCTACGCACATGTGCACTTTTCCGTCCTTTTTTGGCACTGGGAAAATATTGGCGATTCATTTAGGACACACTGAAGTCACAAGGAAACCAACATTAATCTGCTTTAGAACCTCCTCTTTGATCTTTACTTCCATATCTGGGTGAGTTCTTCTCAACTTCTGCTTGATTGGTGAACACTCTTGCTTCAACGACAAACGGTGCTCTACAATATTTATATCTAGACCAGGCACATCTTGATAAGACCAAGCAAAGGTATCAACATACTCTTTCAACAACTTAATCAATATGCTCTTCACATCAGGATGTAACAAGGCTCTGATCTTGACCTCTTTCGGATCTTCTTCTGAACCCAAATTGATCACTTCCAATGGCTCTTTATATGGCTGAATGGCATTTTCCTCGCGCTCGATCAACCATGAGACCTCTTATGGAATCTTATAATAGTCTTCTTCTTCTTCCCCATACACTTAACATTCAAAGTTGGGAGAGGGTGCAAGGTCATTGTACTCAACGGGTTTTTTAATTAACCTACACATATGATTTATGATTGCTTTTAGAAACTGACACATATAACAAGTGATCATGCAGATTGAATTTCAGTTATTATTTATTTTGAAAGGTTTTTTCTAATTACCATTTTCCAAGAAAAAGCAAAAAATAAAAACACAATTTGGGAAACAAAGATAACTTTTATTATTGATTCTAAAAGTCACAGCAAACAGATAAGCCCTACAACATTAATACTTCCACCTTGGGCAGAGTGAAAGCTTTTAAAAAAGATCAACAAATCAAATTACTTTGAAACATGTATGCAAGAGGGAACACCAATGGTGATCCAGTTCTGAGCCCTAACTCCGTGTGTCACATAATTCGGCATTTCCTGCTCTGCTTCATCTTCCATAATGGAATTAATCCCAAAAACAGTTGGATGAAGATAACCCCCACTACGGAAGATGTCTTAATACTTTCCTGCAACAGACTTTGGCTTCATGCTCTTACCTTTGTCATTCTTCAAAGAGAACCCCAAGCCGGACATGTTCTTGTTTACAAGTGGATCCACAATATGTCCCCATACTTCACTATGACCCTTTCGCACAACTTGCTGCGTATCCTTAATCGAAACCATGGAATTCTCATTTCCTCTTATGTTTTCATTGGATAAGGCTTGGAACTGGGTTCCAACAGCAGCTTCATCCGCCTCCACAATGCTGAAAGAGGATAAATGAGATATCAATAATGTTTGTTCCCTATTTATGATCACTACTTTCCCTTCACGTACAACTTTCAGTTTCTGGTGTAAAGTTGAAGTGACAACCCCTGCCTCATGAATCCATGACCTTCCTAGCAAACAACTATAAACAGGTATAATATCCATGATCTAAAAAGTAATCTGAAACAAATGTGGGCCTATATGAATAGGCAAGTCCACTTTACCAATAATAGATTTCCTTGATCCATCAAACACTTTCACAATGATACCACTCGAACGCATAGGCATTCCTTGATATTTCAAGTTCATAAGAGTGCTCCTCGGTATAACGTTCAAAGCAGATCCATTATTAATCAGCTCATTGGATAGTTACTCATTCTTACAATTTGTAGAGATGTGGAGGGCCAGGTTGTGATTCCTTCCTTCATCTAGAAATTCATCATCGCAAAAACTCAAGTCATTACATGACGTAATGTTCCCTACTACACTGCTGAACTGGTCTACAGGCATGTCACTCTCCACAAAATCTTGGTCTAATACCCTCATCAAGGATTCTCTGTAGCAGATGAGCTCATCAATAAAGCCAGGATAGATATTTTTGAAAGAGTATGCAGTAACTGATCTACAATTCTATAGTCCCTCATCTTGATTATCTTAAAAATATCATCCACTTCATTCTCTAACGTAGCCCCACTAGTATCACCCATATCCTTCTTGGATTCAACCTTCTCAGCAATTTTCTTTCCAGCACTAACACCTCCTCGAACATCTGGTGCAAACACATGACCGTTGTGGTTCACCGCGCTATTCTCAGCGATATTTCCGACATCAGGCATTGGCTGGATGGGAACTTCAAATCCATCCTCTAAGATTGTAGAATTGTATTTGTAGGGCACAACCTTATCTGACTTGTAGGGAACGGGCCCCGACAAACTAATCACCAATGGGGTAATAGCTGGCTTGCTATAATATTCAACTTCAAGATGGGCGGGTGCCCCAAAACAAGGTACAATGACGTTTACCCCTTCTTCAACATAATGAGTCATTATTGAGTCATCTCTGGAAAACAAATCCTCATCTGAGGAAAAATACTCATTTGTGGAGGCGCACTCTTCATCCGACTCTTCTTCAGTCAAACAAACCTCAACCATATCAACTTCATGGTAATCATCCCTTTGACCTGTAACCTTGATAGTTCCATCATCTAACAACAACTGAACACCTTTATCATGATTGAACATCCTCGGGAGTCACGGAAACAAATTCGGCAAGATCCATACTGATGTTCTACCTGACCAGCCATGTGGCAGAAAGTAGCATGCAATTGCACCAGATCCTTATTCATATGTTCTACATCAAAGATTCTGAATTCTCCAAGACATCCAGAAACCATATCCACCTCCTCTTCATGCTCTTCCCTAGGCCTGATTATGTGGATGAGGCCCACATCCACCATTTCTTTCAAATCAGCCTTTATCTTATCGCAACCTTATATGTCTGTACTGCAAATAGCATAACCAGAATGGTCATGAGTATATTAGCTAAATTCATAGAGTTCTCCATGCATTTTCACCAAATCTTCTATAACCAGATTAATATCAAAAATCTGGAATTCGCCTGGACAACCGGCCACCATATTCACAGCATTTACTCCTCCATGCTTGGGTAGAGGATTGTCTTTCACATTGGGGCTCACATCCTTGAAAGATAGAATACCAGACTTCACCAATTTCTGCACCTCGGTCTTCAAAGGATAACAATTCTAAAGATTATGCCCTGGTGCTCCTTGATGAAAAGCACATGTTTGGTTTTCCTTGTAATACCAAGGCAATGGTGATGGTACATCGGAAGGTGGTCGAGTCTGAACCAAATTTTTTCTGAATCAATATCGGTAGTAACTCTATATAGCTCATAGGAATAGGGTCATAACTCTCCCTTCTCTGATTATACCCTTGATTCCCCTGCTGGGACGATCTCTAATAAGCAATGGTAGTTGGAGCTACACCCACAACTAGAGTAACTGAGGCGACTTGCTGATGACGCTGAGAATTCCTTCTAGGAGTATTAACCCTCCTCTCTTGCATGACTGCATTTGCATCCCCTTCCTTCTTCTTGGTAAACCCTTAAGATGGCTTCTTCACACCTCAATATCCTTCACTTCTCGTTAAACGACCCTCTCTTACAGTTTCTTCTAAGCGGTTACTCATTCCTAGCATTCCAGTAAAATCACTTGGCGCACTCGCTACCATCCTCTCATAGTAGAAAGCACCTAGAATTTTCAAGAAAATATTAGTCATCTCCTTCTCTTCCATGGGAGGAATCACTTGGGCGGCTACCTCACGCCATCTCTGTGCATATTCTTTGAATGATTCCCTATCTTTCTGAACCATGGCCCTGGGTTGGTCACGGTCAGGCGCCACGTCCATGTTGTACTTGTATTGTTTGATGAACGCTTCTCCCAAATCATTGAAAGTATAGATGTTGACGTTTTCCAAACTCATATACCACTTCAGTGCAACACCAGTCAAACTATCTTGAAAAAAGTGAATCAGCAGATGCTGATCATCAGTATGGGTAGACATTCTCCTTACATACATCCCCATATGAGCACAAGGGCAAGTATTGCCATTGTACTTCTCAAACTCCGAGACCTTAAACTTAGCAGGTATCTTAACATTCAGGACCAAGCATAATTCATTCACATTCTGCCCGAAAAACTATTTTCCCCTGAGGGCCTTCATCTCCCTCTGATCCTGTCAAATTGTTCTTGAAAATCATCCATTCTATCATAAAGACCCAAGTCTTCACTTGGTGGAGAGAAAGGACGACACACATCATCGTTAACAAACGGAACCATATTCACCGAAGGAGGTGCAGCAGGAGCAACATACACCACATGAGCTGCAGGAGTAACAATAATCTGAACAATTGGAGTATCTTGAGGACCAAGGTTGAAACCTTCAGGTGCAAAATTCTCTGGCATTCCCCAAGGGTAACCTCGAGGCATGCGATTCTGAACAACAGTTGGAGTAGCAGATATAGGAACAACCGGAGTTTCAGTGGTAACCCTTGTTGGTTGAGGTTGAACACTCTGTGGCTGATTCTGAGCAGCCACCAGAGATTCCACCAGAGCAGTAAGATTGGCCATGCCGGCCTTCAAAGTAGAAACCTCCTCGCGCAGCTCGCGTTTCTCTTGTTCTAAGTTATCCATCTTCTTTCAGAAATTAGCCTGAGTGTTGTAGTGATGAGTCAACTTGCTGAATGAAGTAAAGAAGCTTGGTAAGACACCTGGATATGCATAACAAATGCAAGAAATATGTGCAATATGATGCATGATGCGCAATTCTCATGCTTTTATTTCATTATTTAATATTTCAAGGGATTTAAAATTTATGGACATATTGCAAATATCAAAGTAATAACGCAATTGAGAATACTGAAAATTTTTATTATAACAATCTCAAAATGGGTTACAAGTTTTAATGATCCCAAGTACAAGAGGAAAACAAAATCTAAACCCTGAAAAGAAAAGCTGATGGAGATCACTCTACACGCTGGCGCTTCCCTGTGAGCCTGGCAATCTGAGCCTTCAACCTTTGGTTTTCTTCCGCATATCTGGTGGCGACTTCCTTCCAATAACCTTAATCAGGGAGTGAGCAAATATCATCTGACAGAGGTTTAGGAGAAAATAAACCCCCTTGCCTCTCCATGGTCTCTACAGCCCGTCTCTCAAGGATCTCAATCAAGTCGTCCTTCTCCTTCAAGTCTATTCTATAGGAAATATCTAAAGTTTGGCACTTATTCTTCCAAGCATCCTTTTCATGCTGCATCCTGACCATAGCAGGTTGCAACTCTTCTAGATCATCCAATAAGGGAGGAGTGGTCTTCAGAAATAAATCAGGCATAGGTGTTTCCCGGGAATACGGCATCTTTAACTGAATAGCTCTCGTTTGGACCCACTGAAGATATGGATCCAAAGAAGCAACACCCCTATGTCCCAAATATATCCTACTCTTCTTATGAATGTGACGCCAAGACTTCGTAATCTGCTCCTTAGCTTTCCTATGGTCTTCTCCCTCCTTCAAAAAGAAACTACTCAAATGAATACTATTTAGTTTATCCCTCATTGGATAACTGAGCTGTCGTCGTGGAAGAACAGGGTTATAGTTAATTCCTTCCTTTGTACCAAGAAGAGGTACATTGGGGAAACTACCACAACTGTAAACAATTTTTACATTCTGGTAAGCTCGATGATACTAATCAATATCCGAGTGAGTAAGTGCCATGATATTAGGAGCCCAACGGGGTTCCTTCCTGACATCCCAGAAAGCATCAGACTGAGGCATACGAGAGATAAACCACCGGTACAACAAAGGCGTGCAACAGATAATCATCCCACCACGATAAGAATTTTGAAGACGAATAGAGTAATAAGTATCACCCAAAAATGTAGGAACTGGGTTTCCAAACATGAAGATCATGATAGCATTAATGTCAACAAACTTGTCCACATTAGGAAATAAGAACAACCCATAAGCAAGTAGAGAAAATATGGCCTCAAAAGCGACTGTACTCTTCATCCTGGCAAAGTAACGAGCTTTCTCCAATAAGAACTGGGCCGATAATCCTCTAATTCCTCCTTTAGTAGTCATATGGGCTTCCACCTCAGACTTCCCCAAATTAATCAAAGCGGAAATCTCATGTGATTTTGGCTCATCCTCCAAGCCAATAAAAGGAACACGGTCGGTAACAGGTTAATCTAACAGATAAGAATACTCCTCCAGTGTAGGCATCAACTGGTAGTCGGGAAAAGTAAACCAATGATACATCGGATCATAGAACTGGACCAAGGTCAAGAGAATACCCTCCTTCATCTTCAGCTTCTTGAGAGGAATGATGGATCCATACTTCTTCCAAAAATTTGCAGAACACTCAATATCGGGAATTAGACTGATCAACTTATCTATCTTGGGATCCTTGAAACTGTATTTTCCGGTCTTTCTTTTTCCAGAATCCATAGTTACCTGAGATATTCACAAATGGTCAACTTTTAAATACCTTGAAATAAGATTTCTTCAAAAGATGCTTATGAGTGCATGGATGCATGATGCAACAATCACACACAATATCACATATATAGGGTTCATAGGTTCAACTTCACGAGCATGAGGTCGAAGGTACTACCCATAAGGTATGTTCTAAAAGTTATCACCTGCCGAACAAGGTTCTAGAGGTTCCCAGAGTCTACATCCTTCCTTCGGATATTACCAACTTCCTGATTAACTCGGTAATTAGTAATATTCTCAAGAAAGACTCGTCCGAGCGTAGTATCGCGTGAAAACTATTTCCGGATTACTCCTTCGTATCTTTCGCACTACACCTAAAAGGCCAAGATGGGTTAGGTATTCTACAATCCTAAGCTTCAGAAGGATCCTAGGTCAAAAGCAGTACGTCTTCTCGATTACTCGCTAAACAACACTATAGTCAAAGGGGCCTCCATTGAGTGGGGGATCTCATGCCTCCTTTTTTGGGATTACTCCCTCAAAGTTAACATGACTATACCGCCCGTCCTATCTTAAAGTTTTCCCAAGTCCGAGTATAGGACTTATGAGTAATCACCAAGCACCTTGAAAACCTGGAAAATTCATATAAACGTATATTCAACATATAACACTTAGGGATGGACCAGCAAGAGGTCAATCTTTCCCCAATGAAGTCGCCATTTTTTCTGTAGCGATAGAAATGTTTAAGACTAGCTATTGGATTGACTAGACTTATACAGATCAAAATAAAAATCGCCACCGCGCTTTATTGTTTCCAAAGGAATGGGAAAAGAGAGAGTAACACAAAAAGAGGGGGAAAGATTCAAGGTAAGGGGGTTGGTTATGTAAATGGAAGGTATTAGCACCCTAAACATCTACGGTATTCCGCATGAACCTCTTTGTAAAATTTGTATATTTTTTCCATAAAATGTTGTATAAAAATAGATGGTGGATGTGAGAAAAGAAATATATTTTTTATGATTTTTGCACCCACCGCGGTTGCGAACCTTTAGTACCTACGTACCACCTTCCGTGCAATAGGGGATCAGGATACACATAGTTCCTCTTTAAAAATTTTAAAATAGAAGTGTGTTGGTTAATTTTATAAGATAAGACATCATCGTCATTGTCCGTGTGGAAAACATACTTACTACCCACAATCATGAGAAAGGAGAATTTGCATTATCTCAAAGTGGAGGATATGGCTTGGATTTTTAAAATCAACAATGCCTCACTCAACACCCAAGTGGAAAACATCCCTCTTTACTACATATTGCAGAAGTATAGTTGTTTGCATCACTACAAGGATTGACAAGAACCTAATCTTTTGAGAAAAGTTTGAGATGAAATCCAAGATGGAAAATGGTTTGAATGAGATTGATTAATTTTTAAATCATCTCACAAAATGTTTTAAGGTATTATTAATGTTGATTGAAGTTTATTCATGAAAATGTTTGAAAATGCATGGACCTAAGTCCAAGTTCATTATGAAAGTGGTTCAAGTTTAAAACCAAGAAGAGTTTTCACAAGGAGGGAGAAGATTTTTGAAATTAAAGAAGATGGGAGGAGAGGAAGAGACTATCCTAAAGCATAAGGTAAAATCTAGGGATAGAAACCATCTAACCAACAAGAAGCCAATACTTGACATTATGAGCCAAGATAGAATTCCCATTCTTTGGAATGAAACTAAGCAAGTAAAGATACTAGACCTCTTGAGAAAGCCAAACTTCAAGTGTATTAAGTCTTCACAAAAATTAGGCAGAGTAACGGTTCTATACGGGTGAATTCCAGTTTACAAACAAAGAATGTAATCACAATAACCTGCACAAAAAAACAAACAAACAACCCAATGTCTTAAGGTAAACCTTAAGCACTCCAGACAAAATATTCAAATAAGGTCACAAGGTCTCCAACATAGGTCAGGGTCTCTAATCCTAAGTCTAAGAAGTCCAATACTCCATAATGTCAAGGATAGTAATAAAATAGTCCAAGTATCATTGAAGTTTTTTATGGTTTATGTTGATTATTAGGTGTCTTAGAAGAAAAAAGAAAAGGCTCAAGTGAGCAAAGATGAAGATAGAATGAAATGTAAATGATTAAAAGTAAATGGTGCATAAAGCATAAAAAAATAAAGGGCATAAAGTAAAAACAAAAGGTAAAATAAATTATTAGTGATTAGTGGTTAGTTGGATGATCATCTTGAAACTTGCATTTGGAACTCATTAGAGGATCGGTAGGACCAAATCCTCCACACAACAAGTTTAATTTGCTTTTTGTCAAGTATATTATCCATTTGGAATCCTCAAAAGTACCATTTAATGATCAACGATGTTTAAGTGATCCGTGTTGACCAAAAGTATTGTAGATCCATTAGAGGATTGGTAGAACCAAAGCCTCCACACAATGAATCTCAAGGTTATTAGATCAAAGGGATCAAATTAACATACATGGGCTTGCAAACATAGGTTTGGGCCACAAATGATCATTTATCTGAATCGAGACAAAATTCAGCGCTATGTTAAGCAATCGTAAGTGGACTTACATAGAAGTCGTACCTATTTTGAGGCCGGTCAATAGCAATCTATGCACCATTTATTTTGAGACATGATATAGAGATCAAGCTCCAATAACACTTAGTGCAATAAGAAAGGGATGAGATGGAGAGGGGTGGGGAAGAATATACAAACCACATTTGAATTAAATTTTAATCAAACTATTATTAAAAGCATTCATCCATTTTTGTGGAGTTAGACTCAATATTATGGATCCAATGATGTTAATAAAGTTCATGATCAAAATTCAACCCAAGTCAGCCAGAAAATAATCACAAAATAATATTGCATTTAATATATACATTAAAAAGGTTTTAAAATAGAAATAAGAAATAAAAATATCAACTATATTCAAATTAATCAAGAAAAATTAAGTTAGGCCATAGAAAAATCAGAAAAGGACTCAAATATTTTTATGAAATTTTTGGCAATTTTTAAAAGTCAGAAACTATTTTAAAATCAATTAAAATTGTTCAAACAACAATAAAATAGGTCAAAAATAGTAAACATTAATATAAAATTCCATAAAATTTTCAAATAGTCAGAAATATGCAAAATGATATTTAGGAAATTTTTCAAAACTAAAAAATGTCAGAAAGCATTTTTAGAGTAATTAAAAGAAGAAAATAATGCAAAAAATATAAAAATATAAAATGTCAAAATAAAACTGTGAAAAAATAGTCAGGAGATCAGAAATAATTCAAAGTATATTTGTGAATTTTTCATGATTTTTGGATAAAAAATAAAAGAGTTATGAATTTTTAAAAATTAAATCAATTAAAATATAAAAGTCAGAAAATAAAATAAAACCAAAAAGATATAGACCATCAGATCATAGTGACTACGCGTTAGTAAGCTAATCCAATGGACCAGACACGTTGGGCTTGATATGGACCTTAGTGGGATGCGCATGGAATCAAAAAAAGGGCAACCAATGGAATTAAAACGCTTGACACGCTATCATTGGATATTTTTTGAGATCCTTCAAACGGTAAAATTAGGATCCCAAACCAGTATCATTGGATTCGTCTCTTCAAGACGATCCTAACACCACCATCGCGCCAAACTTATATAAAGTATACAAAGAGATATGAATCAAAAACCCAGAAAATAGCGAGCACCTTTAATTTGAGATTTTTCTCTCAATTCTCAATGAATTTAATAATTGTAAGAAGCACTAGAATCAGGAGAAGGAGTAGAACAAGTTAGTGCTTTATTTGGATCCAAATGATGAAGAATTTTACCTTTTAGAAGTTCAAGAAGGAACCTCTGAAACTGGACTTCTGTAGCTTGGATTATGGCTCGTTTTGCTTGGTTTAAGTGCTGGAGAGTTTATATGATGCTTAAGGAAAATGAATGTGCAAAGAATTTTGGAGGAAAAGGTTGGAATCTCAGAAATTGATTTCAAAAATTTCAAGCTTGTGTGAGGTTTTTACATAGTGTTTTTGGCTCTCAAAGCTTGAGGAAATGAATGGGGGAGGACCCTTTATTTATAGGGAATCAAATGGAATGTTCAAGCGTGTGAAATGATGAAGTTTGAAGGGAAATTGTATGAACCTGATACACGAGCAAAGTATGATTGGATATCCATCAAATCTCATCCACTTTGGCAACTTGGTTAAACATGTTTAGATCACAAATGCATGCTAATTTGATGTTTAGAGGCCAAAACATGAATTTCAAATGCTGACTTATGAAGAAACTTCAGTTCCAAGTTACCATGTTCCATCCAATGGCATTCTCAGCTCAAGGGGTCTTAAGGCATGATTCTTGATGATTTAGAAAGATGAGGTTACAAGATTTGCAATGGAAAAATAATGGAATCGAATGGATGCTTGAGCTGAAAGTTGCATCGGGTCAAAGTTGGAGAAAAAAGGTTGACTTTCCATACTTAGAAATATTTTAAAAAAATTCTTCAAAAGTGGCCTATAATGTTTTGCATTCAAACATGGCCTTCCACTTGGAATTTGCTCTTGACCAAAAAACATGGCATGAAATAGACCACTTGTATGAAATTTTGAAACATGAACCATTCAAAATATTCAAAAATTGAAAGAGTTATGAATTGTTGAATTTGGCAAAAAATCATGAAATGACCTATAATCTTTTGTATTCTTATGGCATCTTCCATCAATTTTCTCCCTTTGCATATAATATAAGGCATAAAGTTCCCCCCCTCAAGATCATTATGGAAAAAGAATGGGCTCAAGGTGATAAAAATTAACCATGTTATGATCATTTGAAGTCACATAAGAGAAATTGGAGGTTCATCTAGAGGACTTATAATCTTTCTTCATCATCAAGCTTCTTCCACATGAAAACTCCTTGGAAATTTTGAAGTGATTTGTCGATAACCCTTTGAAGAGAAGGATGTCTTTGGAATTACTCAAAAATACCAAAATATGAGGAAGATATACTTCGTTGAAGTTAAAAACCCTAGCTCCTAGACCAAGAAAATACTTTGAGGAACTTTGACAATTTTGAACAAAATTCTTGTACCAAAACAAATACTTTGTAAATAGAAGTTGTTGAGGATGAAAATGAGAACTCATAGTCACCAAAACCACTTCCATATCTTGATAATTGAGAGAAATATGCATTTGTGACCAATGGGAACAAAGCCTTGTCCAAGCATGACAACTTCTCCAATTAATCCCTTGTACTTTTGAACCAAATTTGATAATCTTGAAATGTGGTGAACCAAAATAACCTTACCATGCCATTTCCTCCAAAACAAATGCAATAGTGAGGTTTGAAATTCTCAAGCTTTATTGAACAGGGCATAGAAATAAACTCATGAACCCATGGAGCAACTTGGTGAATCTTATTGCCTTTACCTACATGAGTAACAAGCAAAACAAACCAACATTGCATTTTATTAATTAAAGGAAGAAATTAAGACAAAAAATAATCATGATCACAAAAGAACACAACTCAAGGTGCTTGGTGATTCCTTAAATAGAAAAGCTAAATATAGGGAGGGGAACCAAGAATCCTAATGTGATCTTGTTGTGATGGAATCAACATGGTTGATGAGGGGATCTTAGGGGCAAAAATTGGGGTACAACACATGTCAACAAAGTGTCCTTCGATTGGCATATCAGAACAAGATGTCTTTTAATAAGCATATCAACAAAATCAAGCAATCAATGAAGAAGTTTACTTAATCTAAGAAGTTCTAATGAGGAAAACCCTGAGCAGTTCGAATTAATACAAGGCGCCAATCATCACCTGTCCAGGTTCATTCAAAATTCCAAAATGGCCTGAAAAGTCTCTAAATGGAAATATTTAAATTTGTCTGATTTTATTTTCAAAGCCATGTTTAATGGCTGGTTTTTAAGGTCATGTTTCTTTCCCCAGTTTCTTGTCTCCTCCACCTCCTATAAATGCAAGACACCAACATAAGTCAAAGGGACGACTACACGCATACGCTGTCTCATAAGCCACACAGAATTTCTCAAAATACTCATAAGTGATCAAAGTTCGAAACACCCTTTGCAGGCTTCTACAGTCTAATCGAACACTAGATTCGTGTTCCTGAGACATCCAAGAGTCCACACCAACTCCTAAGCAAGCATCTCCACACCCAGGGCCCCAAAATCCATAAATATCTGATTGGTAAGGGTGGTAAAATCGAAGCCCTGTGTTCTTCACATATAGTTGTTTTAATCATTTAAGTTGTGTTCCGGATTACCATTAGTGCATGTTTAACAAGCTACATGTAGGTGTAGGCGCAAGGATGAGATCGTGCCATTGTTAAGGCACGATTTGAGTTTTTCCTTCGAATCTCACTTAGTACGTTTTAGGCCAAACACATATCAAGTTTGGAGTTAGGGGAATTCGAATTAAGGGGATAGGTTTGTTTTGGATCTCCACAATTCATTATGTTTTTCTTTGCAGGTTCGATTCTACAGAGGAAGAACCTGGGTTCGATACCCAGGTCATGCATGTTATTTTGCTAATGTTTCATTTGCAGATTCAATGCTGACATGGCCCAGATGTGCACCATACATCTTTTGATCCTCACCATGAGATCTCAACACAATCTAGATCCAGTGCCCCCAGACGTGCATCCCATCATGCACCTTTGACAAGTTGCTTCATTGGATCGAAAGGCAATTTGGGTCTCTTTCAATTCAGACTTGCATTCAAAACTGCACCCTATTTTTGTTTTATTTACCACCTAGTTCATTTATTTAGTCTTTTTCATTATTTTTTTCTTCTAATTTTAATCTATCATAAAATTAAAAATCTTAATAAAAATTAGGATTATATTTTATTAATTTCTAAATTAAATAATTTTAACATTTTTTCTTCTAAAAATTAAAATAAATTATAACTTAGGTTTCATTTTATCTTTTAATTTATTTTCTTTTCATAAAAATAAAAAATAAAACAAAAGGATTTTATTCTTAGGATTTTAGACATCTTTTCAAATTTGCGTGTTATTGTTCTTTCACACCGTTTCATATTATTTTAACTGACTAATGAGTTGTAATAGTTAGAACTTTATTTTCTGCTTCTTATTTCTCTCAAAGTTTTTAGACATGTAAATATCCCCCTCCCCGAAGCCATGTAATAGTGTAGCTTTAATTTCTGCGTTTTTTATTACTGCAAACTATTAACTGTTAGATGCATGAATAATAAGATTTTATGGCAAGAATAAAAACAAAACGCTAGAAAACATAAATTCAAAGACAAATAACTGAAACAAGCACACTTGTAGACACGCACCTCTAGGTTACTCCCACTTTGGTTGCCTTCGGAAAATAAAATAGTCATGTCCCTCAAAAGTGGGGACGCTTTAGCAAAGACCCTCGAATCAAGAGATCATAGTCCATCGATGACCCTTCAGTGTTGCCTTCTGGTAAATGATCTATTCCCTTAAACAAAATTTCTAAAGCGTCTCTATATGTTGCCTTTATGACTGTACGATGACCCACGAATCTCCCTCATACATCCAAACAACTATGGCTACCCACTCACTAATAGTAGGCTAGCTTTGTCTAAAGGAAAGGAGAAAAAGAACAAACCTTTCGAGTATAAGTAGATAGTTCCTAGATGCTATGCACAAAAAAAAACTTTTTACACTTACACAAAACAACTTTCAAAACATTTTCAAATGCTTTATCAACACTCTTGAGGACAGATACAAGAGTTATCGTAAAGAAAATCTCCGCACTAAGGAATTTCAAAATAATTTTTGAAACACAAAAAAGCACAAGGTATTTTTCAAATAAGCTAAAGCATCTAAGAGCCCATAGAAAACTACGGATGGAAAGGGTTCTAACACCATCCCTTTCCATAATCTACCCCCTTACTCAGAAATAATATCGAAAGGTCCTTTTCTGTTCTTTTCACCCTTTCCTTTGTTGGATAAAAGAAAAGTCGGTGGCGACTCTTGCTTACCGTAACATTTGTGAATACAAACGTAAAATCAGTATAACAGTGGGTTCTGCCACCGTATCATAGAACTAGAGACTCTAATGGGGAACAAATAAAAATTAGGGTTACCTTAGAGCTTAGGTCATATTTAATTTGCTTTCCTTGTATGCTTTGATTGCTTTATCTTTAAGGGTTTTTTCTTGGGTTTACTTGTAAAGATCCTACACCCAGATCTGGGGCACCTTTTAGATAAGTAGCAATAGATCGTGAGGACTGTGTTAGGTATAACGAAACGGTTGAAATGATATCTACATTGGTGTGACACATTTGTTGGTACCGGTAGCCCTTGAGTAGTCAAGGAGAATATGGGGCCGCTGTATGGTGTCACGAATCATCAACTGAACTTAGAACCTTTAATTGAACAACTTGGCTAGTGGGAAGTAGTGAGATAGACGACTTTGGTGTAGTCTGAAGTTGGTTGATACTCGATACTACACTCATTGAGATCTGACTTCTGGGATATTTCGGTTTCCAATAAAGAGGCATGCGCTGAAACAATTCCCGGTGAAGAAAGATATATGATATTTAGATCCCCTAGAACCCGATTACTATTAATAGGACAAGTTAAACCAACTAAACTTCAAGAGGGTACTTACCTATGGAATCCATGCAAGACTGAACCTAAGGCTACTTGTGTGACTTGTTTTCTTTGATTGTCTAACAACTTGAACTCATTGTAAGGCTTTGTTTTTACTCCTTGCGGGACTTGTAGTCATTATCTAATAACTAGGATTTCCTGCAGGACATACTTGTCTTCATCACCTTACATTTTTGCTTGATGCATAGCATACACATCATAACATCATGCCATAGCAATTATTTAACAATTTCAAGGATCTTAAGGGCCTGTAATGCAGGTTATGATAAATCAGACGTCTAGCAAGGGGCAAGGGGATTTATTTTCCTCTAGCCAATATCGTCAAAGAACCAAAACACGACAACTTGAGTCAAAGGCTATGACCCTCTCGACATGGTAAGCTTGATTCTCGTAGAAGGACCCTCAACGGTGCGAAAATTCTTCAATCAAAGCTGCATTTGGATTCTAACATTTTCTTTTGTTTACCCCGCGAGATCCTTCAAAACATTGCATGCATGTCATTACACAACAATTCTTCCAGTACAAGTTTCTCATTTTCTTGCCATTTATTTCATCAAGGAAAATGACTCTCAAACAGAACGACAGAGATCTCCAAACTCAGGATGCTAAGTTCAAAGAAATGTTCCTGAACCTATCCAAGGGGAAAGAAGAGTTGAAAGCGCTCCTCAACGGGAATTTGACCAAGAAACATCCTGACAAGAACAAAGATGACCAGTTGGAACAACTGCAGGCTGAGATGGAAAGGATGAGAATCCAGATGAGTAATCAAATGGCTCTTATCCAAAACTTAGCTCGGGGACAGGAAGAGTTGAGGATTCACATTAGTAAGCTTTATTAAGACCGATGCAACTGTATGAAACAAACAGTCGAGACTGGGGATCAAGTCATTAATCAGCCCCTGACGAGACAATAAATTGTCTTGGAGGAGAGTAGAACTTTTCAAATTGTTTTTATGTCACGAGCCCAACAACAACCTCGCCAACAACGACAGGGTAATCAGCATAAGCGGGATACATCTAATAGGAAATATATCGAACTCAACATGCCAATGTCACAAGTCTTGCAACACATGTTAAAGTTGAAAATCGTCACATTGAAGGATCCTCCTCGTAATCCTAATACTTTTGATCCTAGTTACCATCCCAATGAAAAGTGTGCGTACCACTCCAACAGTCCAGGGCAGGATACTGACAGTTGTTCGATGTTGAAATATAAGATTCAAAACCTTATTGATGAAAGAGTGTTGGAATTTGCACAAGATGGTCAACTAGAATTTTTTTGTCATCCCTCCAAGGCACATAATCTGAAGTGATGAAGTTTAGGCAGAGAAATTTTTGTTCATTCCAATTTTCTTTTGTAATTTCTTTGTTTTGTTTAAACACTTATCTTTATGTCAGACTTTGGTTACTTTCATTAATGCATTGCATATGTTTGTCTTGAATGAATCCATACCTATTGACTATATTTAAACCGTGCTTTTACTTCTTTTGTGATATTTAACTCCTGATCAAAAGCTCTAAGCCTTTAGAGGGAGGATGACGAAAACGATACCACAATCTCTACAATATGCTTTTGGACATACCTGGCTGACGATGTACAAACATTCTTTCAAATACTAAACAGTGGAGTTATAAGGAAGATAATCCCTATTCAACCCCTTTGAGCCTAAGGAGTAGGAGTTTTTATTTTCTCACAAATTAAAACCCTTAATCATAACCTGGGGCAGGGTAGTTTTCTCAATTATTCAAAGGCGCATTTGATCGCAAGCTTTCTCTGCATACGCGACGAGTGGTGCTGAAGACGCCTTTCCAAAACAAAAGATGTTGATGGTTCCGCAAACTCATTAAAATAGGAAGTCATTATCTCTCAAAATAAAAGCCCTCTAATCCAAAGCCTATGAAGGAGACTTAAGAAAAAAAATTGGGGCATCCCACTGCCTGTAATCACAAAAGATATAGTTCAGGAAAAAGTAGGGATAATAAAAAAAAGAGGTCGCTGCAAATCCTCAACAAAAAAGAAATGGTTACAAAAAAGTTCTACCTTCCACAAAATAAACTTCCAATTTTTGAACCATCACCAGAACATCGGGGCCAAGATTCCAGACTCAATTGGGATCTAAACGCAAGTTAACTGAGTATAGGACTGAAGAACATCATGAAGAACATGTTGAGTACAAATAAATATCGAGCCTTTATCCTTTGTTTCTTAAACCGTGAACCAGGCCATGTTACAACCCTTAAAAGTCCTAGCTGAAGCATGGGTTGGTTCAAAAGCATACTGTTAGAAAAGGTATCATGACTCCTGTAAGGTTTGCTATAAATCCTGAGTTGATATCACACTCTTACAAAAAAAATTTGTTTTACTAAAAAAATGAATTGTTCAACTTCAAGACAAACATAAGCTTTGCATTTTTTAAAATATCGTTGTTTTCGTAAGACTATTTGTTCAACAGCAGAGAACTTCGCATGACGGATATTCAATTAATAGAAATCCTCTCAAATATAAATACATTCCTGTAACAGGCCTTTCATAATCAAGGGGTATAGCATGGTGTCTACCTGATCTGGGGAAGTCAAGTCAAGATTCGGGGAATCTCTCAAAAGTGCCAAATAGCCAGGGACAGATCTCCATCTGATTCACTTGGGGAATTGGACATGAATTCCAGTAACGAATCACGTGCAATCAAGAAAACATCTTCTGGCAGTGTGGCAACACTTACTACTATGGACAATGATAATTTTCCGCACCCTGTGAACGTGAACATAGTCGGAAGATACTACGCATGAAAAAGACCCGCTAGGTTGACTGGCCTAGGAAAAAATAAGGGCATCCCGATGAACTAAAATGGTTTGGGCAAAATTGGGATATACACATATAAAAAAAAATATACAGCTGACAAGTCGAAAACCTGAAAAGGCGGCTTGGGAAAAAAAGGGTATCCCGGTGGACTGAAAACCCGAAAGGGCTGTCCAGGAAAAAGTTAGGGATTTAAAGCATATAACTATGTCCCGTTGGATCACTTTAAAGCCAATTTTCAGTATCAATTGTCAAGCTCAAGTGGTTCTAATCAATCTAGTCATCTTCGGACAAACAGCGAAGAAATGAGACGCTCAAAGACATAAAGGCAATAGCAGAAAGGGGAACCCAATGGGATTATTCACATAGCTTTTTGTTCTCTGTACACCATTTTGTATTAGTTTCATTCTTACAACGACATTCTCTTACTAGGATGTTCTTCTCCTCGTACAAAATTTCATCAAATTAGTACAAAGCTATTTCTTTGAAAGTGTAAGACTGCTTGCTTTTGTTTTTCTGTTTTGTTTGCAAAAACGTCCAGTGATTATTTTTGAACATATGCATTTGAATGTGATTATTGTTTACAAATATACGCATAAAAAATAGAAATACAACTACTAATGGCTTTAAGAAATGGGACAATGTCTAAGGGGCATCCACAAATTCCCTGTAGAAACTTTCTTCAGCAGATACAGAGGCAGGGGCATCCTACTATAAGATCACTACCATATTCTCAACATACAACCTAATGAGGTCAGATGTTCTTATATCCCCTACAGAGCAAAAATCTTTAATTACTGCTCCAAAAAAATTCCCCAGTGAAGTCGCCAAGCTTCTCAGGGTTCCCCAACAGGATTTCACAAAATCCCCAAAAAGTACACAGAGTTTTCCTTCCCCAACAAAGTTTGTTTATCTAACAACGAAAATCTATCTCCCATCATTTAACTTCAACAATTGTGAAGACCTACATTATTCATCCCCAACAACAATCAGGGGTTTACTTTCCCTAATTCAACCACAGTGCAATAGAACGACTGGCACGTTCATACTTTGCATTCATACATCATTCTACAAACATCATAGCATATGCAGTACAAATGCATATATCACAATCTCATTTATTTTGAGAGCATCATGCAATTCATACATCATAACATCGCATGGAACTTGTTTTACCTTTTCAGGTCAAATTAGCAGACAGACAAACACAATCAACTTATAGGTCAAAGATTAATACCTGAAACCAGACGGGGAAACTATCTATTCGACCAAGTGGTATGAATTCCTGAAGCAAGATGGGTTTATCAACAAATTTAGCAAGCCACAGATTAATGCCCGAAACCAGACGGGGAAACTATCTACGTGACCAACATTGCCAAGTTCCAGATTAATATTTGTAACAAGCCAGGAAAACTATCTGTAGACGACTGATTGTAGATTAATACCTGAAACCAGACAGGAATGTAAGTTTAAGATTGCGCCTAAGAGGGGGGGTGAATTAGGTAGTGGTCGATTTTTGATTTATTTTACAATTTCTTGTTTTCTTTTAGTTTTATTGAAAATGGTAAAGTGCAGAAAGTAAAGAGACACGGAGATTTATCCTGGTTCCTTCCACACCCCGGAAGTACGTCCAGTCCCCTTGCAAACACGCAAGAGATTTCACTATTTTGTTAGAACTTTTACAAGACTCTTCCTAGTCTTATCAACTAAAGACACTAACAAATACCAAGAACACCCTCTTGGATTTCCAATAAGTATCTTGAGAACAATCCTCTCAAAAGATACCTCTTATTTCCAACAATGGACAACAAGGTACAAAAGTATTCTAATACTTAATTCCAACAATCCTGGAAATAATTTACACTTAGTATAATTCAATGAAATATGATTTCTTGAAAGATGTTGATCACATAGAGTGACTTCAATGAAGTTTCTTCTTTCTTCTCGTTTAAGCAATTCAAACTGTAACACAATGGTTAGAAAATGCTCAAAGATTTCTGTTCTTATATGTGTGAAAGTGCAAAAAATCGATTTACACACTTGGTAAATCGATTTACTTCAAAAAAAAACTTAAAAAAAATATTTTTAACATTTGAAACATTTTCTAAGCCCATATATATGTACATTAATGTATAGTTAAGGATAGAGTGCACCTTATATATCTTGTTCATCTAGGATTCCGAGTTCACGACGAATTTTGAAGAATGCATCCTTTGCAAGTGGTTTTGTGAAAATGTTCGCGAGTTGATTTTGAGTGTCCACAAAAGTAATCTCGACATCTCCTTTGAGTACGTGATCTCTGATGAAATGGTGTATGATGTCAATGTGTTTTGTCTAGGAATGCATAACTGGATTTTTTGTAATGTTGATCGCGCTTGTGTTAACACATCGAAGTGGAATGCATCCAAGGTTTACTCCATAGTCAAGTAATTGTATTTTTAGCCAAAGAATTTGAGCGCATCCACTTCCAGCCGCAATGTATTCTACTTCGGCCGTGATGAGAGCGACGCCTGCTTGCTTTTTGCATGACCATGAAACCAAGGAATTTCCGAGAATGTGACATGTTCCACTTGTACTTTTGTGATCATTCTTACAACCTGCATAGTCAGCATCAGAATAACCAACTAGATTGCACATACTACTTTTTGGATACCATAATCCGACGTTGGTTGTTCCTTTGAGATATTTTATTATGCGCTTGACTGCTGCAAGGTGAGACTCTTTAGGATTGGCTTGATATCTTGTACATAGGCAAATGCTGAACATGATGTCAGGTCTACTTGATGTTAAATAGAGAAGAGAGCCAATCATTCCACGATACTTAGTTATGTCAATAGAGTTCCCTGATTCATCTGGATCAAGATAGGTGTCGGATCCCATAGGAATTGCACTTTCTTTGCTGCTTTCCATCTCAAACTTCTTTATAAGGTCTTTGTAATATTTTGATTGGTTTATGAAGATACCGTGTTTGAGTTGCTTAATTTGAAGACCGAGAAAGAAATTCAATCTTCCCATCATAGACATCTCAAACTCTCCTTGCATCATAGATGAAAATTCTATGCACATATTTTGGTTAGTTGAACCGAAAACAATATCATCTACATAGATTTGTACAAGTAAAGTATGATGATTAACATTTTTTATGAAGAGAGTGGTATCAACTTTACCCTTTACAAACCCTTTTTCACGTAGGAATGCGCTTAGTCTATCATACCATGCCCTTGGTGCTTGCTTCAGCCCATAGAGAGTTTTCTTCAATTTGAAGACATGATTAGGATGTTTGAAGTCTTTAAATCCGGGAGGTTGCTTTACATAGACTTCTTCATTTATGAATCCGTTGAGAAATGCGCTTTTTACATCCATTTGAAAAAGTTCAAAGTCCAATGAGCATGCATATGCAAGTAATAGTCTTATTGCTTCCAAACGTGCTACCGGAGAAAAAGTTTCTTCAAAATCAATTCCTTCCTCTTGGTTGTATCCTTGAGAAACTAGTTTTGCCTTATTTCGAGTGATTATACCATTTTCATCAATCGTGTTTTTGAATACCCATTTGGTTCCAATGATACATTTATTTCCTGGATTAGGAACAAGTTCCCAAACTTCATTCCGCTCGAATTGGTTTTGCTCCTCTTGCATGGCAAGGATCCATTTATCATCTTCTAGTGCTTGAGCCACTTTGGTAGGTTCAACTTGAGATACAAAATCCATATTTAAGCATGCATCTTTAAGATTTAGCCGTGTAAATACCCATTTGCTAATATCTCCAAATTATGTTGTCAATTGGATGATCACGATGAGTTCTCCATTCTTGAAGAATACCATCATCATTTCCATTTTGATGTGAAAGTTCATGTGTTTGTTCCGGGTTGACAATTTTGCCACCTTCGCATGAATTCTCATGAGGTAAATCTATAGAATCATCATCATCACAAATAACAACTTCCTCCTTGGAGGTGTTATATTCATCAAAAGAAACATGCATTGATTCTTCTATAGTTAAAGTTCTTTTATTGTAAATTCTAAAAGCTTTGCTAGAAAGGGAGTAACCAAGAAAAATACCTTCATCCGATTTTTCATCGAACTTACCGAGATTGTCTTTGTCGTTGTTGAGGACAAAACATTTGCACCCGAAAATGTGAAAGTGAGATATATTTGGTTTTCTTCCTTTGTAAATCTCATATGGAGTTTTCTTTAGTATAGGTCTTATGATCACGCGATTTCTTACGTAACATGTCGTGCTTACCGCATCCGCCCAAAAATATTTAGGCAAACTTGAGTCACTTAGCATGGTTCTTGCAAGTTCTATCAAAGACCTATTTTTCCTTTCAACTACTCCATTTTGTTGTGGAGTTCTTGGTGCTGAAAAATTGTGGAAGATCCCATTTTCTTCACGAAATTCTTCAAACAGACTGTTTTGGAACTCTCCACCATGATCACTTCGGATTGATGTTATCTTTAATAACTTCTCATTTTGAACTTGTTTTGCATATCTCTTGAATGCCTTGAATGCATCATTTTTGTGCACTAAAAACAAAGTCCAAGTAAATCGGGAAAAATCATCTACAATAACTAAAGCATAAATGTTACCTCTGAAGCTTCTTGTTCTAGATGGACCAAAAAGATCCATGTGCAACAATTGAAGTGGTCTTGTTGTTGAAACCACATTCTTTGGTCTGAAAGTTGATTTGGTTTGTTTTCCCTTTTGGCATGCACTACATAATTTGTCTTTGATGAATTTCATCTTTGGTAGACCAATAACTAAGTCATGCTTAACTAATTTGTTCAAGTGCTCCATGTGTATGTGAGCAATCCTCTTGTGCCATAACCAAGTGTCATTGTTGTTTACCATGATACATTGTACCTTCATAGACAAATCATCTAAAGTAATCATAAAAATATTGTTAGATCTTATACCTTTGAGTTTTACCTCATTGGTTGCCTCATCCATAATTAGGCATTCTTCTTTGTTGAATTTGATTTTGAACCCTTTATCGCAAAGTTGACTTATGCTAAGAAGGTTGTGCTTTAATCCTTCAACATAGAGAACATCCTCAATTTGAATGGATGGAGGTGTGCCAACTATTCCAACGCCAAGAATCTTTCCTTTGGTGTTGTCTCCATAGGTGACATACCCTTTGGCTTTATGTACTAGATATGAAAATTGGTGTACATCTCCTGTCATACGCTTTGAACATCCATTGTCAAGATACCAAAGGTTTGATGTGGATTTCAAGCATACCTCTTCTTCGTCGTCGGAGTGATGCGATGCCATTAAGGCTAAATTTGCACATTCGTCGCTTTCTGATTCCGATGTACTACTCATATCATTATCTTCCCATGCTATGTAGGCTTTCTTGTGTTTTGTGCCTTTCCTTTGAATCCGTTTTTCTTTGGGAGATTTGGACAGTTTGGATTGATATGTCCTTGCTTTCCACATTCATAACATGAGACATCTTGTGTTGAAATGGAGGCTTCTCTTTTCTTGAAGTGCTTTCTCTTATTTGCATGAGATCCGCCCTTGTCATTTCTGCCAAAAAACTTCCCAAGTCTTTTAACAAGAAGCATGAAATTTTCATCTTCTTCCGAATTGTCTTCTTTTACTACTTCCTTTGAATCAATTTTTAAAGCAATGTTTTTGGATTTCTTTTCTATATTCTCATGTTTTTCAAGTCTACCGAGTTCCGTTTTGTATTCTTGAAGTTTGCCAAATAATGTAGCGGAAGTCATTGCGGAGAGACTCTTCTTTTTCGAGATTGCCGTTACCTTTGGTTGCCATTACCTAGTCAATGATCTAAGGACTTTCAAGTTGAGTTCATCATTTGTCAAGGTTTTACCAAGAGCACTTAAGTGATTTGTTAAGTGGATGAATCTCTTTTGTAGGTCGAGAATGGTTTCTCCGGGCTGCATTCAGAATAACTCGTATTCTTGACTTAAAATATTCAACCTTGATCTCTTAACTTCAATGGTTCCTTCATGTGTTTGTACCAAGGTGTCCCATATTTCTTTCGCCGATTTACATGCAGATACACGAAAGAACTCATCCATGCATAGTGCATCTTGAAGTAGATTTACGGCCTTTTTATCATAGAGGACTTTTTTCTTGTCGTCATCATCCCATGCAGTTTTGGGTTTAGCCGTGCCGACACCGTTGATAACTGTTATAGGAATGAATGGACCATTTTCTACGGCATCCCAGATTTCTTCTCCTTGTGATTCTAGATGCGCCCTCATGCGTATTTTCCAAAAATCAAATTATTCGCCACAAAATAGAGGAGGCTTGTTGTTACTACCACCATCTCTGAAAATGGGTTGTTGATTTGCGGAAGCCATTCTGGATCTCTAGGAGCAGGTTACCTATAACCTGCTCTGATACCAATTGTAAGTTTAAGATTGCGCCTAAGAGGGGGGGTGAATTAGGTGGTGGTCGATTTTTGATTTATTTTACACTTTCTGGTTTTGTTTTAGTGCTATGGAAAACGGTAAAGTGTAGAGAGTAAAGAGACGCAAAGATTTATCCTGGTTCCTTCCACACCCCGGAAGTACGTCCAGTCCCCTTGCAAACACGCAAGAGATTTCACTATTTTGTTAGAATTTTTACAAGACTCTTCCTAGTCTTATCAACTAAAGACACTAACAAATACCAAGAACACCCTCTTGGATTTCCAATAAGTATCTTGAGAAAAATCCTCTCAAAAGATACCTCTTGTTTCCAACAATGGACAACAAGGTACAAAAGTATTCTAATACTTAATTCCAACAATCCTGGAAATAATTTACACTTAGTATAATTCTATGAAATATGATTTCTTGAAAGATGTTGATCACATAAAGTGACTTCAATGAAATTTCATCTTTCTTCTCTTGTAAGCAATTCAAACTGCAACACAATGGTTAGAAAAAGCTCAAAGATTTCTGTTCTTATATGTGTGAAAGTGCAGAAAATCTTTGTTCTTAAAAAATAAGAAATATGAAGTTTGAATATTTTACAAAGTTCAGAATTATTGCATGATAGAAGAGTTGTTTTATAATTTGAAAGATTTAGTATTTAAAGCAATCAAGATACCTTTCCAAATGGATACCACTTTTCTGTTTATAAAACTTGAGAAGATGCAATGTATGACCATGAAACCATTGGAGAAAAGGTGTGAAGGATATCTTGAATCAAGTTCAGGTTTTTCAAAAATTACAACGTGTAAATCGATTAGCATTAGATGTAAATCGATTGCACGGGTTTGTAACATTCTTGTTTTCAAAAAATTTAAAGTGTAAATTGATTTACATGATGTGTTAATCGATTTACTAGTGTTAAAAAATTAACTCAGTTCAGTAATCAATCGATTTACACTCCATGTAAATTGATTGCTGCCAGGGGCAATCAGTTTTAAAAAAAAAACATGTGTAAATCGATTTACATGATGTGTTAATTGATTTACATTAGTGATAAACTTAGAATTTGCTTTAAACTTTAAGTGAAGTGTTGTGGCAAGTGTGTATATCATTTTTGAGCATTTCTAATCAATTTAGTTAAAATGAGAATTGATATACTTGTTTGCTTGCCATGATCCTTGAAGCTTTCAGTGAATGATGCTTTAAGTTAATTCCACTTCTTTTCCTTCTTGCCATAGTGCTTGTTTGTCTTTCATCACAACTAAAGTTGAGTTGAGGCTTGAGATTACAAGGAAAACTATCTACATGGGCAGATTGAAGATTAATACCTGTAACAATCCAGGAAAACTATCTTTCTTTCTAAGCTCGGAGATTAATACCTGAAACCAGCCATGAGAACTATCTCAACGACCAACAAAAACAAGTTCCAGATTAATACCTGTAACAAGCCAGGACAATTCTCTATGGATGAATGTGTTAGAACAATGTTTGAATCTACTACCCCATATTTAAGTTTTGATGATAACAAAGTGAAAAGATATAGTATTTATAAGTTTCATGAATGAACTATATGCTGCCTAAAATTATTATGTTCTGACTTGCAGATACTCTGATTGATATAAGCAAGATCACGTCTATTCAGCATCAGAATTTGATTTCATACACCAGCATCAGAAGTTGCTACATCAGAACGTCAAGATCAGATGATCAACTCACGTACATGCTGAAGCCTGATGAACAAGACTGCGCTCAAACACTCTGATACAGAAACACAATAGTTCATCAGCAGCGAAGCAGAATCAGAATGAGCCAAGCCAGAACTTGCAGTAAGTAAGCAACGGTACTGTGCATTGAAAGCTAATTAATTCCAACGGCCTCATTCTAGACAAGATCTGCTCAAAAAGGAAAGCTTGTTATTAGCATTGAATCAAGAATATTGCATTCAACGTTCATCTTCTCAAGTGCTATATAAACAAGGCTTTGAAGATTATAATGGCTAATGCTCTCCAAATCTCTACACGCACAAAAGCTGAACCATAATCTTCGTTCTACCAGTTTTGCTAAACCACATACTCTGATACTCCATTACTGTTTAGCAATCTAGTTTCTAAGCTTCAATTTGTGTATACATCACAGTTGTGATAAAGTTTTGTAGAAAACATCCACACACATTGTTTTATCTCTTTGTAAGAAAGTGTTACCTTGACAAACCGGGTTGTGGTTTGAATCAAGAAGGCTTTAGCAGTTGTTAAAGCAGTCTGTAATATTCAGTTGAATATAGTGAATTAAGACCTCGTTGGAGAGAGGCGAAATCACCTTGACGGGTGGACTGGAGTAGTTTGAGATCAAACGAACCAGGATAAAAATATCTTGTCAATTGCTTTAGATTTCAGTTTTAC
Source organism: Vicia faba (assembly GCA_948472305.1). NCBI lineage: Eukaryota > Viridiplantae > Streptophyta > Magnoliopsida > Fabales > Fabaceae > Vicia > Vicia faba. The sequence goes on along the minus strand of OX451741.1, from coordinate 964,252,222 downwards.
AATTCAACCCCCCCTTCTTGTGTTTTTCACCCCTTCAATTGGTATCAGAGCGCCTGGTTCTGAGCTAAAACACTTAACCGTGTCAGTACAAGATCCAGCGTCAGAAAAACACAATGGCAGGAAACAATTCTCACTTCAGCAATGACAACAATGAGGACAGAGACAGATTCAGTGGCAAACCTCCAGTTTTTGATGGAGAAAACTTTGATTACTGGAAAGACAGAATTGAAAGCTTCTTTCTAGCACATGATGCTGATCTGTGGGATATGGTGACAGATGGATACACGCACCCTGTGAATGCAAGTGGTCAGAAGATTGATAGAAAATCAATGACTGATCAACAAAAGCGTGACTTCAAGAATCACCACAAGGCCAGAACCATCCTCCTCAGTGCCATCTCCTATACTGAGTATGAAAAGATCTCCAACAGAGACACAGCAAAAAATATCTTTGATTCTCTCAGAATGACGCACGAGGGCAACGTTCAGGTCAAAGAAACAAAAGCTCTGGCGCTCATTCAGAAGTATGAGGCGTTCAAAATGGAAGAATCTGAATCCATTGAAACTATGTTCTCTAGATTCCAGATTCTGGTAGCTGGTCTCAAAGTTCTGGACAAAGGATACTCTACTGCTGACCATGTCAAGAAAATAATCAGAAGTTTACCCAAGCAGTGGAGGCCTATGGTTACTGCTCTGAAGCTAGCTAAAGATCTCAACAAAATCACTCTGGAGGAACTTATAAGCTCCCTCAGAAGTCATGAGATAGAGCTAGAAGCTGATGAGCCTCAGAAGCAAGGTAAGCCTTTAGCATTAAAACCTAACAGAAAATTTGAGTCTAAAGTTTTGCAGGCAGTTGAAGAAACATCTGATGGATCCTCATCAGAAGAAGACGAACTTTCCCTTCTCTCCATAAGAGTAAATCAACTGTGGAAGCAAAGACAAAGGAAGTTCAGGAATCCCAGAAGATCTGATCAGAACGAGTCTTCTTCCAGATACAGAAGGACAGATTCTTCCTCTGGATACAGAAGATCTGAAGGCTCCTCCAATAGCAAGAAGCCAAACACCAAAGACATCATCTGCTACGAGTGCAATGAGCAAGGACACTACAAGAGTGACTGCCCAAAGCTTCAGAGGGAAAAGCCCAAAAAGAAGTTTGGAAGAGAGAAGAAGAAAAGTCTCATGGCTACATGGGATGACTCTGACTCGTCTGAAGCTGACTCAGAATCAGATGATGAAAGGGCAAACATAGCTCTCATGGCAATCATTTCAGAAGATAGTGAAGCCTCTGAATCAGACTCAGAATCAGACACAGAAGAGGTATTTCCTAACTTCGATGTTAACTTTACAAAGGCTGAACTTGCTGAAAGCCTTAATGAGATTCTGGAACGTTATCAGCAAATTAGAGCTAAATTCAGAGACCTGAAAAGGAATCTTGAATCTGACTCTAATAAGTCTGAGAGTCTCAAATTGGAAAATTCTGAGCTGAGAAATAAGATTTCAAAATTAGAAAACTCTTTACAAAACTCTCAGAAGGAACCAATTTCTAAAACTCCCAGCAACGCTGATGAGATCATCAAGGAGTATGATCACAGTTTCCAGAAGTTCCTAGCTAAAAGCATAGATAGAAGCAGAATGGCTTCAATGATCTATGGAGTTAGCAGAAACGGCAGGAAAGGAATAGGATACCAAGGTAAGGTTCCTACACCAAAGAATGTCATGGACTTAACCATTAAACACACTCCTTTAAATTCACACTTTGTGTATGGTCACACACATGATATCAAATATACTAGCAGTAAGCACTCTGTGAAACCAAAATTCAACCAGAGTTTTGGTAAAACTAACAAATCAGGACCCAAGAAAATCTGGGTACCTAAGGATAAAATAATACATGTTGCAGATATCTTTAGCAGCAAGTCAGAAACACCAGTCATGGTACCTGGACTCTGGCTGCTCACGACACATGACGGGAAGAAGGCATATGTTCCAAAGCCTGGAACTTAAGCCTGGAGGCCATGTTGGCTTTGGAGGCAATCAGAGGGGAAAGATAATTGGCTCTGGAACTGTAGGTAATGGAAATCTTCCCTCTATTAATAATTTTCTGCTAGTAGATGGATTGATGCATAATCTGTTATCCATAAGTCAATTAAGTGATAACGGTTATGATATAATCTTTAATCAAAAATCATGTAAAGCTGTTAGTCAGAAAGATGGGACTATCCTGTTTAATGGTAAGAGGAAAAACAACATTTACAAAATCAAACTTTCTGAACTAAAGAGTCAGAATGTAAAATGTCTTCTGTCTGTTAACAACGAGCAGTGGATCTGGCACAGAAGATTGGGGCATGTTAGTATGAGAAGAATATCTCAGATTAACAAACTCAATCTGGTCAGAGGACTTCCTAATTTGAAGTTCAATTCAGATGCTCTGTGTGAAGCATGTCAGAAAGGCAAATTTGCAAAACCTTCTTTTAAATCCAAAAATGTTGTTTCCACCCCTAAGCCATTAGAACTTCTGCACATTGACTTATTTGGACCAGTTAAAACTACTTCAGTCGGTGGTAAGAAGTATGGGTTAGTAATCGTAGATGACTATAGCAGATGGACATGGGTAAAGTTCTTAAGACACAAGGACGAGTCACACTTTGTGTTTGTTACCTTCTGTAACCAAGTTCAGAATGAAAAGGATCTTAGAATCGTTAAAGTCAGAAGTGATCATGGTGGAGAATTTGAAAATAAAGATTTTGAGTCATTCTTTAATGACAGAGGCATTCTGCATGATTTCTCTTGTCCTAGAACTCCCCAACAAAATGGAGTTGTAGAACGAAAGAACAGAACATTGCAAGAAATGGCCAGAACCATGATCAATGAGACAAACGTTGCTAAGACTTTCTGGGCAGAGGCAATAAACACAGCGTGCTACATTCAGAATAGAATCTCAATAAGACCTATTCTGGAAAAGACTCCATATGAATTGTGGAAGAACAGAAAGCCCAACATTTCATATTTTCATCCATTTGGATGTACTTGCTTTATATTAAATACAAAGAATTATTTGAACAAGTTTGACTCTAAGGCACAGAAGTGTATTATGTTAGGATACTCTGAACGCTCAAGAGGGTACAGAGTATACAATACAGAAACACAGATTGTGGAAGAATCAATCAGTGTTCGTTTTGATGATAAGCTTGACTCTGAAAAGTCAAAGCAGAATGAAATTTTTGCAGGTATAGAAATTGAATTTGCAGGTTCTGAAGACAAGTCATCAGAAGCTCTCTACACAGACATTCCTTCAACATCTGAAAGGAGCACTGCTAGAAATCCTACAACAGCTGCTGATCAACCTCAGAAGATTACCCAAAAGCAGCTTGGATCACCCAGAAGAGACTATCCTAGGAAGAAAGGAAGATCCAATCAGAACAAGAGCAAGCTTCAGAAACTCTGAAGAAACTCTTATGGGACTTGTATCTCTGATTGAACCTTCTTCTATTGATGAAGCACTTCTGGATAATGACTGGATTCTGGCAATGCAAGAAGAGCTGAATCAATTCACCAGAAACGACGTATGGGATCTCGTTCCCAGACCAAAAGGATTCAACGTCATTGGAACAAGATGGGTGTTCAGAAACAAGCTAAATGAACAAGGTGAAGTCATCAGAAACAAGGCACGACTGGTTGCACAAGGTTATAGTCAGCAAGAGGGGATAGACTATACAGAAACCTTTGCCCCAGTCGCCAGGTTAGAATCTATCAGACTTTTAATTTCATTTGCTGTTAATAGAGGCATCACTCTGTATCAGATGGATGTCAAAAGTGCATTCTTAAATGGTTATATAGAAGAAGAAGTTTATGTTCACCAACCCCCAGGTTTTGAAAATACAAAACATCCAGAACATGTTTTCAAACTAAAGAAGTCACTGTATGGTCTGAAACAAGCTCCCAGAGCTTGGTATGAAAGGCTAAGTAACTTTCTGCTTGAAAATGAATTCACCAGAGGGAAAGTGGATACTACTCTATTCTGTAAAACAGTTAAGAGTGACATCTTAGTCTGTCAAATTTATGTTGATGATATCATTTTTGGTTCTACTAATCCTTCTCTTGGAAGAAAATTTGCTAAGTGTATGCAGGCAGAATTTGAGATGAGCCTCATGGGGGAACTGAAATTCTTTCTAGGAATTCAGATCAATCAAACTCCAGAAGGAACTTACATTCATCAGAGCAAATACATCAGAGATCTTCTGAAGAAATTTGACCTCTCAGAATGTAAGCCATCAAAAATTCCAATGCATCCCACGTGCATTCTGGAAAGAGAAGAGGTAAGCAAAAGTGTAGAACAGAAAGTCTACAGAGGTATGATTGGTTCTCTCCTCTATCTGACTGCTTCAAGACCTGACATATTATTCAGTGTTTGTATCTGTGCTAGATTCCAATCAGATCCTAGAGAATCTCACTTAACAGCTGTTAAGCAAATTTTCAAGTATCTGAAAGGTACTACTAATCTGGGTTTGTTTTATAGAAAATCTAGTGATTACAGCTTAGTAGGCTACTGTGATGCTGATTTTGCTGGAGACAGAGTGGAACGTAAAAGTACTTCTGGAAGCTGCCAGTTTCTGGGAGAAAATCTGATCTCTTGGTCCAGCAAAAGGCAATCAACAATTGCTCTGTCAACAGCAGAAGCTGAGTACATAGCAGCAGCAGGATGTAGCACACAAATGCTCTGGATGAAAAGTCAGCTTGAAGACTTCCAGATTTTTGAGAGTAACATTCCTATACTTTGTGATAATACTTCTGCTATTTGCTTAAGTAAGAATCCTATTTTACATTCTAGTGCTAAGCATATAGAAATAAAGCATCACTTCATTAGGGACTATATTCAGAAAGGTATTTTGAACTTAAAATTTATAGATACAGACCATCAATGGGCTGATATCTTTACTAAACCCCTTTCAGAAGATAGGTTTAATTTCATTCTGAAACATCTCAGCATGAAAGTATGCCCAGAATGAAAATGTTTTAATTCCATATATTTATCTTCAGAATGTAATTATTTTACTGTGAACTTCTGATCAATCTCCTTTCAGAAAGATAGAACATGCAGATTGTATCAGATGCAAGTCTAAAGATCTGAGAGTCTAATCTCAAAGACAGACGTGCTGATCACTACATCAAACAAGTGTCATCCAATCATCAGCATATCTCTGAAGCAGAACGCGTGCACGCTTCTGAGAAGGCAAAGCGCTGATTGGGTGCATTGAGACACATGTCTGGTAACCGTTTTTAAGTATCTTTCTCAAATCCCCCAAAATCAGCAAGCATTTAATGAAAAGTAATCATGCTTTTAATTGGCAATCATGATTTTTTTTCTCTCTCTTAAAAACGTTTATCTTTTCAAAATAATTTTGAAAACTCTATTTAAGCACATTAATCTCTCATTCTTATTCTTTACGCGTTCTTATTAACACTCAAGCATTTTTCTGCATATCTCTGAGTTCATCTCTTGCAAACTTTTTTTCTCAATTCATTCTCAAAGCTTTTTCAGTGTGAACAATGGCATCCTCCAGCATTTCTGCAGGCAATCAGAAGAAAGCAACTTCTGAGCAATATCAGGTGCCACTCAGAACTCTCCTCACTCCGGTGAAGAACCTTGAAGTGCTCTCTGAGTTAATCATTGACTTTGAAAGCTTGAAGGAAAATGGTTTTGACCTAACTAAAGAAATTAGGGCTCAAAAGTGGGAAAGGTATTTCGATAGGTTGGTTGGACCAACATTCCCAGCGCTGGTCAAGGAATTTTGGATTCACGCTAAGGTTTCAAAACATCTAGTCATCTCCTCTGTCATGGGGAAGAAGATTGTGATTTCTGAAGATCTCATTGCAAGGCTAATCGGTCAAAGTGGTGGTGGCGTCCGTTGTGTGGACATGGCTGAAAGATACGCTGATACAACTGTAGTAGCTAACAGGATTTTCACTCTTGGGATGCCCAGCAGCAAGATTAAGGATCTGAAGGATCATTGCAGAGTATGGGCTAAGATTGTTCTGGGATGCTTCAACCACAGGAAACCAACAAGTTCTCCTGATTATATAAATGTGGATCAGCAGTTTCTGATCTACTTTATTGATCAGAAGATAAAGATCAATCTGGCTCACTTCCTGTTCAACCATCTCAAAACCAGTGTGAAAGAAACAAGGGAAGAAGAAAGAACCAAGAGGGACAGGATACCGTTTGGAAGGCTAATATCAGATATTCTGACAGAGAATAGGCTGATTGAACATCTGATAGAAGCTCAGGAGCTGAGCACTATTGAACCAACTATTGGGAAACCTCTGAACGCAAAGAATCTAAAAAAGATGAAGCTGATAGAAAATATTCAGAAGGAACCCAGAGCTACTTCCACTGCTGATATCTCCAGCAGAAGAGTGCCTCTGAGTGATTTTCCGGTATTTTCTAAAATGGAATCCAAACCAGAGATGTTTCTCAGGTACCCAGATACGTACAAGGCAGAAGATACAGGTTCAAAGCTGAATATCAAAGATCTGAGTCAACCCAAACCAGAAGTGACTCTGAAGAAGACAAAGAAGAGGAAAGCGCCATCAGAAGGATCATCTCATCAGACTCCAAAGAAAAGAGGTATTTCATCTGCTGCCCCTGTTTTAATTTCATCTACTTTTCCAACATCTATACCTCCTCAAACCTCTCACAGAATATCCATCCCAATCCCTACCGTAGATGAAACCATACAAGAAGAAGACCCTTCTGAGGCATTAAAACTCAGAAGACCTAGAACCAAACTCCCCAAACAACCAACAATTTCAACAACAACAGCACTTGACCAAGTGCTGGCTGATATTGAGCGTGAACATGCCTCTGCTAAACCTAACTCTGAACCACAAAATATTCCTCCTCCACAACCAGAACAACAACAACAACCAGAACCAGAACCACAACAACAACCACTCTCAGAAGAACCTCTGATCCCTGAGCAATCAGAGATTCCACCTCCCTCTCCCCAACCAGAAATAAATCCTCCTTCACCACAAACAGAGTTTCACCACTCTGAAACTCCTTCTCCTCATCAATCTGACCCTCACTCACCTCAACCATCACCGTTGGCAATGCAGTTGCCATGTGGAACCACTGTTTTCATGCCCTAGTTACCATCCTCAGAAGAATCAACACCACCAAAAACTCCCAAAACACCACCCACTCCAATCGAAATATCTGACTCTGATACCCCTCCTCCAAAACAAACAGCCTCTCAGAAAACCGCTAAAAACCCCAGCAGGACTTTCATTGACTTAACCAGTCTTGACCGTCTTGCTGATCTAAAACACAAAATTGCCATCCCAAAACCAAAGCAACCAGATGTTGGCTCTGGTATTTTGAATTTTGAAACAGGTGTGCTGCAATGGATTGCTTCTTTGAAGCAAGTCTGTCCTGGGATGATTGACCCAGCTGCTTCTGATCAGCTCTGGTCACAGTTCAGATCTTGGGTACGTGTTGAAGCCCTCAAGTTGCAGGATATCAACTATGAGCAGGCACAACAGAACTTCAGCAAGCTGCTGAAGGAAGTTGAAAGTCAGCTGCCTCAGGAAGTTGTGCTCCCTCTGGACAGTGAACCTTGGTCTGAGAAACAGCAAGCTGCAAAGGTGCAACCATCAGAAGAAGACAAGACCATTCAGGCTGAAGAAAATCAAGCAGAGGGTGTCGCTGAAAGTTCTGAGAAGCCCCCTCCTTCTGATGCTTCTCAAGCTGCCTTGGACAGGCAGACTCTGGAAGAACTAAGGCTGAATGACTTGCGTCTACAACAGCGGATGGATGACAACGATCAGAAGATGAAAGCATGAATGGATGTGCAGGACAGCAAGATTGACACTATTGTCAGCATGGTGCATAAACAGAATGAAACTTCTGAAAAGATTCAAGCGATGCTGGAGCGCCTGTTCACACGCTTGCCTCCTCAACCTTAAATCTTTTTCATGCATGACCTTTTTCATGTTTTCTTCATTTTCTGATGTACTGTTTTGACTATGTTTTGTAATACTTTCTTGCTCTGATTCTGAACTATCTTAATATAATTTGTTTTTCTGATCTTAATTGTTTTAGCACATCACCAACACTTTTTGATTGCTGACAAAAAGGGGGAGAACAAGAATGATATTTAAATCAATAACGGCTAACTAGACAGAAATTCTCAAACATTCTAACTCTATTACTTGAAATGTTTTTTCTGTTTTGTTTAAAGTCTTCAGGCACAAGGAAGCTCCTGGATACTCTGAAGAGTAGAAGCTCTGATCAATGTTGCTCTGATCAATATGAAGTTCTGATCGTCCTGATACTCTGATCCAAAGCAAAGCTCTGACAAGAAAAGCTCTGAAGCTCTGCTCTCTGATAAGTCAAAGACTCTGATAATCTGATGTTCAAAGAAAGAAAAAGATCTGATCCTGAAGAACACGTATAATCAAAGGGAAGTAATAAACTCAGGGGGAGTATTTCCTTACTCCTTATTCTTTTACTTCTTATTCTGATACATATTCCAGATACCTTTTCACGTTATTTTCATTTAAAATATCTAGTTTTTGTCATCATCAAAAAGGGGGAGATTGTTAGAACAATGTTTGAATCTACTACCCTATATTTAAGTTTTGATGATAACAAAGTGAAAAGATATAGTATTTATAAGTTTCATGAATGAACTATCTGCTGCCTAAAATTATTATGTTCTGACTTGCAGATACTCTGATTGATATAAGCAAGATCACGTCTATTCAGCATCAAAATTTGATTTCATACACCAGCATCAGAAGTTGCTACATCAGAACGTCAAGATCAGATGATCAACTCACATACATGCTGAAGCCTGATGAACAAGACTGCGCTCAAACACTCTGATACAGAAACACAATAGTTCATCAGCAGCGAAGCAGAATCAGAATGAGCCAAGCCAGAACTTGCAGTAAGTAAGCAACGGTACTGTGCATTGAAAGCTAATTAATTCCAACGGCCTCATTCCAGACAAGATCTGCTCAAAAAGGAAAGCTTGTTATTAGCATTGAATCAAGAATATTGCATTCAACGTTCATCTTCTCAAGTGCTATATAAACAAGGCTTTGAAGATTATAATGGCTAATGCTCTCCAAATCTCTACACGCACAAAAGCTGAACCATAATCTTCGTTCTACCAGTTTTGCTAAACCACATACTCTGATACTCCATTACTGTTTAGCAATCTAGTTTCTAAGCTTCAATTTGTGTATACATCACAGTTGTGATAAAGTTTTGTAGAAAACATCCACACACATTGTTTTATCTCTTTGTAAGAAAGTGTTACCTTGAAAAACCGGGTTGTGGTTTGAATCAAGAAGGCTTTAGCAGTTGTTAAAGCAGTCTGTAATATTCAGTTGAATATAGTGAATTAAGACCTCGTTGGAGAGAGGCGAAATCACCTTGACGGGTGGACTGGAGTAGTTTGAGATCAAACGAACCAGGATAAAAATATCTTGTCAATTGCTTTAGATTTCAGTTTTACAATTCAACCCCCCCTTCTTGTGTTTTTCACCCCTTCAGAATGATTGTATATTAATACCTGAAACCAGATAGTAAAACTATCTACATGGGTAGATTATAGATTAACACCTGTAACCAGCCAGGAAAACTATTTACATGAGCAGATTGAAGATTGATACCTATAACAAGCCAGGAAAACTGTCTTTCTTTCTAAGGTCAGAGATTAATACCTGGAAACAGCAAGGACAACTATCTCAACAACCGACAAAAACAAGTTCCAGATTAATACCTGTAATAAGCCAGGACAACTATCTGTGGACGACTGATTGTAGATTAATACCTGAAACCAGACATGAAAACTATCTACATGGGCAGATTGTAGATTAACACCTGTAACCAGCCAGGAAAACTATCTACATGAGCATATTGAAGATTAATACCTGTAACAAGCCAGGAAAATTATCTTTCTTTCTAATGTCAGAGATTAATACCTGAAACCAGCCACGAAAACTATCTCAACCACTGACAAAAACATGTTCCAGAGTAATACCTATAACAAGCTAGGACAACTATCTGTGGACGAATGATTGTAGATTAATACCTGAAACCAGGCATAAAAACTATATACATGGGCATATTGTAGATTAACCCTTGTAACCAGCCAGGAAAACTATCTACATGAGCAGATTGAAGATTAATGCTTGTAACAAGCCAGGAAAGCTATCTTTCTTTCTAAGGTTAGAGATTAATACCTGAAACCATCCAGGATAACTATCTCAACAATCGACAAAAACAAGTTCCAGATTAATACCTGTAACAAGCTAGGACAACTATCTGTGGATGATTAATTGTATATTAATACTTGAAACTAGACAGGAAAACTACCTCCATGGGCAGATTGTAGATTAACACCTGTAACCAGCTAGGAAAACTATCTACATGAGCATATTGAAGATTAATACCTGTAACAAGCCAGGAAAATTATCTTTCTTTCTAAGGTTAGAGATTAATACCTGAAACCATCCAGGATAATTGTCTCAATGACCAACAAAAGCAAGTTCGAGATTAATACCTGAAACAAGATAAGACAACTATCTGTGAACAACCGATTGTAGATTAATACCTGAAATTAGACAGGAAAACTATCTACACGACCATGTGAAGCAATCTTACACAGGTTCCTTCTCAACTTTCCAGATGAAGTCTAACACAGACTCATCATGAAGCATGCCCACACAGGATCCTTCTCATATATCTATGAATGTAGTCTAACACGGACTCATCCTGAAGAAGCACTACATAGGCTCTTTCTAATACATTTCCAAATAACACTTAACTTCATTCTCCCCAGAAAGTTACTGTGAAGGTTGGATTTCAACTAGAAAATGGCAAACTTTCATCTCTTCAGTCCATAATTAACTCCTCAGTAGAGCCTTGGACAACTTAAGTTCCTAGACTCTATTCCCCACAGAGTTTTCCTCAAGCATGAGAACAACAGAAATCAACCTTCCCCAGTGAACTCCTCCTCAGACAGCAGGAACAGGAATTCCCCACAAAGAGACCTCTCACGAAGTCAGCATCTACTTTGTATGGCATCTTTAAGCCCCTCTCTGACAACTCTCAGTCATCTTCTCTAAATAGCATCTTTAAGCCCATTCCCTACACAGTCAACCATCACATCATCGAGTGAAAATTTATGGGCACTCTAGTGTCCAATCATCTTCCACCTTTAGATCACGAAAGGCAAACAAGCCAATCTAAATATTTATTTTCAAGAAGATTGGACAGGGGTAGCTGTTGTACCCCAAAATTTTCCCTCTCATATTTTCCAAGATCTTCTCTTGCATGGGTGGTTACAAACGCTTGCTGAAATAAAGTAAAACTTTTGAAGATAATCAAGTGTCTTTCGATTGGCATCTAAACAATGTATTTATATTGGCATCTGAACAAGCTTCGATTGGACGCTCGACCTCCTTCGATGCAAGCCTGACTCACAAGCTTCGATTGGGTGCTGGGCCTCCTTCGATCAAGTTCAATTCACAAAGCTTTGATTGAGAATTGGCAACTTCAGGCTTGCCTTTGATTCACAAGGCAAGAACTTCCTACATGCCTGCTTTGATTCACAAAGCAATAGTCCCCTACAAGCAAGCTTCGATTGGACATCTAAAAGATCCTTCATACTTGTCTTTGACTCACAAGGCAAAAGGCCTCTTCATGCTTGCCTTTGATTCACAAGGCAAGATCTTCTTTCACGTGTGCTTCGACCCACGAGGAAATGGCTTCCTTTGTGTGTGCATTCAGCACACAAGGCAAATACATCCTTCGTGCCTGCTTTGATTCACAGAGCAATAGCCTCCCTCATGCTAGCATCCATAAGGCATTGGCTTCCTTTGTGCTAGATTCGACTGGGCAGTGGCTCCCTTTGAAACGGCTTGCTTCGATTCCACCTCTAAAATATTCAACACACAGTTTTCCACATTTTGACACCTAGTAAGGTCTATTCGAAGGACACACAAATGGTGCCTTCAAAGAACATACATGTGATCCATTCTAAGGATACGTAATTTTGGGAAGCAGGCTTGTTTTTTCTTTTGATGGGTTTTGGTCCAAGAGGTTTGCTGGCCAAAGTCTAACATGCTGCCAGGCCCAAGCCTCCTGAACAATCACATTCATGACAAAAGAAGCTTCGACTTTCCAGAAAAGATTTTTCAATTGGGTTAGTTGAAAAGTTTCAGATCAAGCTAACAAGGCAATAGGGGCTCAATTGAAGAAGCCCCAATGATGAGGTTTAAAACCATTCGAAGGAGGAAACTCTAGGCCAATCGAAGAGAAAGGATAAGGTGTAATTTGAAGGCATGTTAACAAAGTGTCCTTCGATTGGCATATCAAAATAAGGTTTACCTCAAAGGAATGTCAACAAAGTGTCCTTCGATTGGCATATCAGAACAAGATGTCTTTTGATAAGCATATCAACAAAATCAAGAAATCAATGCAAAAGTTGACTTAATCTAAGAAGTTTTGATAAGGAAAACCCTGAACAGTTCAAATTCATACAAGGCGCCAATAATCACCTATCCAGGTTCATTCAAAATTACAAAATGGCATGAAAAGTCTTTAAATGGAAATCTTTAAATTTGTCTAATTTTATTTTCAAAGCCATGTTTAATGTATGGTCTTTAAGGTCATGTTTCTTTCCCTATTTTCTTGTCTCCTCCACCTCCTATAAATGCAAGACACCAACACAAGTCAAAGGGATGACTACACGCACACACTGCCTCATAAGCCACACCAAAATTCTCAAAAAACTCATAAGTGGTCAAAGTTCGAAACACCCTTTGCAGGCTCCTCTAGTCTAATCGAACACCAGATTCATGTTCTTGAGACATCCAAGAGTCCACACAACCTCCTAAGCAAGCATCTCCACGCCCAAGGCCCCAAAATCCACGAATCTCTGATTGGTAAGGATGGTAAAATCGAAGCCCCATGTTTGTCACATATAGTTGTTTTAATCATTTAACTTGTGTTCCGGATCACCATTAGTGCAGGTTTAACAAGCTACATGTAGGTGTAGGCGCAAGGATTAGATCATGCTATTGTTAAGGCACAATCTGAGTTTTCCCTTCGAATCTCACTTAGGACGTTTTAGACCAAAAAGATCTCAAGTTTGGAGTCACGGGAATTCAAATTAAGGGGGTAGGTTTAGTTTGGATCCCCACAATTCGTTATGTTTTTCTTTGCAGGTTCGATTCTGCAGAGGAAGGACCTAGGTTCGATACCCAGGTCATGCATGTTATTTTGCTAACATTTCATTTTCAAATTCAATGCTGACATGGCCCAGGTGTTCACCATACATCTTTTGATCCTCACCATGAGATCTCAACGCAATCCGGATCCAACGCCCCCAAACGTGCAGCCCATCATGCACCTTCGATCAGTTTCTTCGTTGGATCGAAAGGCAATTTGGGTCTCTTTCGATTCAGACTTGCATTCCAAAATGCACCCTCCTTTTGTTTTATTTACCGCCTAGTTCATTTATTTAGTCTTTTTCATTATTATTTTTTCTTCTACTTTTAATCAATTATAAAATAAAAAATCATCATAAAAATTAGGATTAGATTTTATTAATTAAATTAATTTTTGATTTAACTAACTAATTAATTTTAACATCTTTTCTTCTAAAAATTAAAATAAATTAGAACTTAGGTTTAATTTTATCTTTTAATTTATTTTCTTTTCATGAAAATCAAAAATAAAACAAAAGGATTTTATTCTTAGGATTTTATACATCTTTTCAAATTCGCGCGTTATTGTTCTTTCGCACGGTTTCATATTATTGTAACTTACTAATGAGTTGTAATAGTTAAGACTTTATTCTCTGCTTCTTATTTCTCCCCAAGTTTTTAGACATGTAAATATCCCCCTCCCCGAAGCCATGTAATAGCATAGCTTTAATTTCTGCGCTTTTTATTACTGCAAACTATTCACTGTTAGATGCATGAATAATAGGATTGTATGTCAAGAATAAAAACAAAATGCTAGAAAACTTAAATTCAAAGACAAATATCTAAAACAAGCACACTTGCACACACGCTCCTCTAGGGTACTCCCACTTTGGTTGCCTTCGGAAAATAAAACAGTCATGTCCCTCGAAAGTGGGGACGCTTTAGCAAAGACCCTCGAATCAAGGGATCATAGTCCCTCGATGACCCTTCGGTGTTGCCTTCCAGTAAATTATCTAGTCCCTTAAACAAAATTGCTAAAGCGTCTCTATATGTTGCCTTTATGACTTTATAATGACCTACAAATGTCCCTCATACATCCAAACGACTATGGCTACCTACTCATTAATAGTAGGCTAGCCTTGTCTAAAGGAAAGGAGTAAAAGAACAAACATTTCGAGTATAAGTAGATAGTTCCTAGATGCTATGCAAAAAAAAAAATTTACACTTGCACAAAACAACTTTCAAAACATTTTCAAATGCTTTATCAACACTCTTGAGGACTGATACAAGAGTTACCCTAAAGAAAATCGCCGCACTAAGGCATTTCAAAATACTTTTCAAAACACACAAAAAGCACAAGGTATTTTTCAAATGAGATAAATCATCTAAGAGCCCATAGAAAACTATGCATGGAAAGGGTGATAACACCTTCCCTTTCCATAATCTACCCCCCTTACTCAGTGGCGACTCTTGCTTACCGCAACATTTGCGAATACAAATGCCAAACCAGTATAACAGTCATTTCTTCCACCATATCACAATAGCATTAATGATTCTTGAAAATAGGGAAATGGTGTAGAGATATAAAACAGTTACCGATATGACACGAGTCTCAATACATCTAATCAATGCTTTAGTCTCTTCAGAATTTGAACATGTGTTCAGCCTTAGAAGAAACTCTTGTGAGAAGATGACAAATGCTAATGTTGTGAACTGCACGCTTCTATCTTTGAAATGAACCGTTCAGATCTTCTTATATAGATCATGATACAAATTTCCTTCTAACTTCTGAAGAATTATTGATCAGATGTTCACAAAAAAAAGCATAAAATTTGTAGGGTTAAAGAATACATAAATAAAAATCTTATTTTGGACATAATTTCATACTGAGATGTTTCAGAATGAAATTAAACCTATCTTCAGAAATGGGTTTAGTGAAGACATCAGCCTATTGATGGTCTGTGTCAATAAAGTTTAATGAAAGAATTCCTTTCTGAATATAGTCCTTAATGAAGTGATGTTTTTTTTATATATGTTTAGCCCTAGAATGTAAAATAGGATTTCTAGATTAAAAAATGGCAGAAGTATTGTCATAGAGTATAGGAATGTTACTCTCAAATATGTTGAAGTCTTCAAGTTGACTTTTCATCCAAAGCATTTGTGTTCTGCATCCAGCTGCTGCTATATATTCAGCTTGAGCAGTTGGTAATGCGATGGTGGATTGCCTCTTGCTGGACCACGAGATAAGATTTTATTCCAGAAATTGGCAGCTTCCAGAAGTACTTTTTCTTTCTATTCTGTCTCCAACAAAGTCAGCATCACAGTACCCTACTAATTTGTATTATTTGGTTTTTCTATAACACATACCAATATTAGTAGTACCTTTCAGATACTTGGAAATTTGCTTAACAGTTGTTAACTGAGATTCTCTAGGATCTGATAGGAATCTAGCACTTAGACATACACTATACAGAAATCAGGTCTTGAAGCTGTAAGATATAAGAGTGAACCAATCATACCTTTGTAGATCTTCTATTCTACCTTCTTACTTACCTCATCCTTTTCCAGAATGCATGTAGGATGCATGGGAGTTTTTCTTGGCTTACATTCTAATAGGTCAAATTTCTTCATAAGTTCTTTGACATGCTTGCTTTGATGTATGTATGTTCCTTCTGGAGATTGATTGATATCGATTCCTAAAAAGAGCTTGAGTTCTCCCATCAAGCTCATTTCAAACATTGCATGCATAGACTTAGCAAATTCTCTTCCCAGAGAGGCTTTAGTAGATCCAAAAATAATACCATCTACATAAATTTACAAACTAGAATGTCATTTTTAAATGGATTACAGAATAAAGTTGTGTCCACCTTCCCTCTGATAAAATCATTTTCTAACAGAAATCTACTTAGTCTTTCATACCAAGCTCTGGGAGCTTGTTTCAGATCATATAGTGATTTCTTTAGTTTAAAGATATATTCTGGATGTTTTGAATTTTTAAAACCAGGGGGTTGGTGCACATAAACTTCTTCATCAATGTAACTATTTAAGAATTCAATTTTTACATCCATCTGATAAGGAGTGATGTTATTATTTACAGCAAAAGAAATTAAAAGTCAGGTAGATTCTAACCTGGCGATTTGAGTAAAGGTTTTTGTATAGTCTATCCCATCTTGCTGACTATAACCTTGTTCCACCATTCGTGCTTTGTTTCTGACGACTTCTCCTTGTTCATTCAGTTTGTTTCTGAATACCCATTTGGTTCTAATGATTTTGAACCCTTTTGGTTTAGGAACCAGATCCCACACATCGTTTCTGGTGAATTGGTTTAATTCTTCCAGCATTGCAAGTATCTAATCATTGTCCAAAAGAGCTTCATTAATGGAAGTTGGCTCAATCAGAGACACTAATCCCATGAGATATTCTTCAGAGTTTCTGAATTTGGATCTTGTTATGATTGGATCTTCTTTCTTTCCCCGAATTTTGTCTTCTGGATGAGCTAAGCTGCTTCTGGATTATCTTTTCTAGAGAGGCTCTTCAGATGTTGTTGTAATGTTTGTGATATCTTCTTCTGAAGTTGATTGTGATTCTTTGTGAGAAACTTCTGATGCAATGTATTCAGTATATGTAAATTGGACTTCTATATTTACAAAAGATTGATCTTGTTTTGACTTTTGAGAGCTAAGCTTATCATGAAATCTGACACTGATGGACTCTTCTACAATCCGTGTTTCTGTGTTATATACTCTATAGACTCTTGAGAATTCATAGTATCCTAACATGAGACACTTTTGTGCTTTAGAGTCAAACTTGTTCAGATGTTCTTTAGTGTTCAGAATAAAAAAGGTGCATCCAAATAGATGGAAATAAGAAATGATGGGCTTTCTGTTCTTCCATAGTTCATACGGAGTCTTATCCAGAATAGGTCTTATGGAGATTCTATTATGAATGTAGCATGTTGTGTTAATTGCTTCTGCCCAAAAGTTCTTAGCAATGTTAGTCTCGTTGATCATGGTTCTGGCTATTTCTTTTAAAGTTTTGTTCTTTCATTCTACAACTCCGTTTTGTTGAGGAGTTTTAGGACAAGAGAAATCATGAGAGATCCATTCTCATTAAAAATGGTTCAAATTTTTTGTTTTCAAATTCTCCACCATGATCACTTATGACTTTAACAATTCTAAGATCTTTTTCGTTTTGGACTTGGTTACAGAAGGCAAAGAACATAATGTGACCCGTCCTTGTGTCTTAAAAACTTTACCCATGTCCATCTGCTATAGTCATATCACTAATCCATACTTCTTGCCACTAATGGATGCAGTTTTCACAGGTCCAAATAGATCTACATGCAGAATTTCTAATGGTCTAGAGGTAGAAACAACATTTTTGGTTTTGAAATAAGGTTTTGCAAACTTTCCTTTTTGACATGCTTCACACAGAGCATCTGAGCTGAACTTCAGGTTTGGAAGTCCTCTGACCAGATTGAGTTTGTTAATCTGAGATATTCTTCTCATACTAACATGCCCCAATCTATTGTTCCAGACCCATTGCTCATCGTTAACAAACAATAGGCATTTTACATCCTGACTTTTCAGTTCATAAAGTTTTATTTTGTAAATGTTGTTCTTTCTCTTTCCATTAAAGAGGATAGATCCATCTTTCTGACTAACTGATTTACAGGACTTTTGATTGAATATTATATCATAACCGTTATCACTTAATTAACTTTTGGATAACAAGTTATGTATTAATCTATCTACTAATAGAATATTAGTTATATAGGGAAGAGTATCGTTACCAATAGTTCCAGAGCCAATGATCTTCCCCTTCTAATTACCTCTGAAACCTACGTGGCCTCCAGATTTAAGCTCTAGGCTTTGGAACATATGATTTCTTCTCGTCATGTGTCGAGAGCGTCCAGAGTCCAGGTACCAAGATTGGTGTTTTATTCTTGCTATTAAAAAGATCTGCAACATAGACAATTTTATCCTTAGATACCCATATCTTTTCGGGTCCTTGTTTGTTAGAGTTACCAAAATTCTGTTTGAATTTTGGTTTAGCAGAAAAAGCATTACAAGTATACTTTATGTCATGTGCGTGCCCATAGGTGAAGTAAGAATACATGGGTGTGCGTTTAATTACCATATCCTTAACTTACTTAGGTTGGGATACTTTTCCCTTGTATCCTATTCCTTTTCTGCCGTTTCTGCTAACTCCATAGATCATTGAAGCCATCTTGCTTCTATCTATGTTTTTAACAAGAAATTTTTGAAAGCTATGATCATATTCCCTTATGATCTTATCGGAGTTACTAGGAACTTATGAGACAATTTCATTATATACATTTTGTAATTTATTTTCAAGTTTTGAAATAGTTTCTTTCAGCTCAGAGTTTTCTGATCTCAGTTTCTTAGTTTCTCCAGAGTAAGAAACTAGATCCTTTTTCAGGTTCTTGTTTATGACTCGAAGTTTGTGATACCTTTCTAGAATTTTTGACAGACTCTCTTCTTATTGAGATCTAGAAAAGTTAGAAAATACCTCTTCTGCCCCTGAGTCTGATTCTGATCCAGATGATTCAATATCATCTGACATGTTGGCCATAATGGCTATGGTGGCTCTTTCATCTTCTGATTTTGTTTCTGCTTCAGAAGAATTTGAGTCATCCCATGTTGCCATGAGACTTTTCTTCTTCTCCTTAAAGAACTTATTTTTAGATTTCTCCTTTTGAAGCTTTGAATAGTAACTTTTGTAATGCCCTTGTTCTTTGCATTCGTAGCAGACAATGTCTCTGTTACTTGACTTTTTGTATCCAGAAGATGGTTCAGACTTTCTGTATCCAGACGATGGTTCAGACTGATTCCCTGTTCTTATGGAATTTCTAAACTTCCTTTATCTGTGCTTCCACAGCTGATTGACTCTTCTGGAGAGAATAGACAATTCGTCTTCTTTTGATGAGGATCCAACTGAGTTTTCTTCTTTTGCCTGCAAAACTTTCGATTCATATTTTTTGTTAGATTTAAGGGCTAAAGACTCACCTTTCTTCTGGGCTCATTTTCTTCTAACTCTATCTCATGACTTCGGAGAGATCTGACAAGTTCTCCGAGAGAGATTTTGTTCAGATCTTTGGCCAGTTTAAGAGTTGTGACCATGGGTCTCCATTTCTTGGGTAAACGTCTGATGATCTTCTTTACATGGTCAGCAGTTGAGTACCCTTTATCCAGAACTTTTAACCCAGCCACCAGAATTTGAAATCTTGAGAACATTGTTTCAATGGTTTCATCTTCTTCCATTTTGAAGGCTTCATACTTTTGAATGAGCGTAAGATCTTTGGTTTCTTTGACTTGCGTCTTCCTTTCATGCGTCACTCTCAAGGAATCAAACATGTGTTTTGCTGACTCTCTGTTTGTGATCTTCTCATACTCTGTGTATAAGATAGCACTCAAGAGAATAGTTATGGCCTTGTGATATTTCTTAAATTTCGCTTTTGATGATCTGACATTCTTTTTCTATAAATCTTCTGTCCGCTTTCATCAACCTTATGTATGTACCCATCAGTCACCATATCCCAGAGATCAGCGTCATGAGCCAGAAAGAAACTTTTGATTCTGTCTTTCTAGTAATCGAAGTTCTCACAATCAAAGATTAGTGGTTTTCTGTTGATTCTATCTTTCTCATCATGGTAGTCATTGCTGATGTTCTGACTTGGTCCCACCATAGTGTTTTTCTTAGCTTCGATCTTTTTCTGACACGGTTAAGTGCTTGTACTCAGAACCAGGCGCTCTGATGCCAATTGAAGAATGTAAAAACACAAGAAAGGGGGGGTTTGAATTGGGGTTTTTAAAACTTAAATAAAATAACACATTAGTTATCCTGGTTCGTTTGAACTCAAACTACTCGATTCCACCCATCAAGGTGATATTGCCTCTCTCAACGAGGTCTTAATCCACTAATCAAACTTGATTACAAAGCTACTATGACAACCGTCAAAGTCTTTTTGAGTTTAAACCACATGCCGATTTTCTCAAGGAATTTCACTAAACAATATTGAATAAACGTGTACAAAAATGTTTTCTAATAAATCAGTATCGCAAGTGATGTTTTACATAATTTTGCTTTTGAATGTTTGAGGATGATGAAGACTGCTTCGTTACTGTGTGTGAAAATTGTGAAATATTTCTCCTTCAAACTTTTTTTAAATAGGTGAAGCATGTAGGAGCTTTTGGAATGTTGTTCATTGATAATTAAAGTTCTTTTCAAAAATAGAGATCCTCGTTCCCTTCCAGCCGTTACTTTTCAAATGGTAATAATTGATTTATAACGCTTCAGAATGTTCTTGCTTCAGAAGATGAAAGTTTCTGTTGCTTCTTTCTAGAATTTGTGAATCAGAAACACGGAGTCATGTTTGCAGCGTTAGAACTTCTTTAAGAGATGTTTAGAATCAGAGTTGAAATGGCTATTTAACTCAGCTTCTGAGCTTCTTCTATCAAAACTTCTCTGAAAACAAAATACAAATTTAGGGAGCATAATTGTTCTTTGAGTGTTTGTTATCATCAAAACTCTTACAAGGGTTGTAAAATCAAACTATGTTCTAACAATCACAACTATATGTTCGAAGGAAAGAACATATACGAGATAGTCCATAAGAAAGGACTCTATCGAGAATATCAGATATGCATGCCGGGAGTTAGTAGAAAACATAAGGAAGATATTGAGTATACGTAGAGTAAAATTACGCACATACAAACAAGGAAGAAACCAATCGAAGTAGGCTTCAACAAGGAATTCACACTGCAGATAAACTCCTGAAGAAAGAAAATCGATCAAAGGTGAAATCACTGGGATAAAATATACATGTATGGCCAGAGTTAGACACATATTGGAAAGAGACCAAACAAGGTATACTCTCACAAAGGACTCTTGAGAAAGGGATAACCTTGAATGACAAGGAGGATAGCCAAAGGTAGACTCTTGAGGAAAGAAATGTTGATCATAAGCGAATTTATGGGGGATTCACGTTCGTATTGAACCCGAATAGAACGTCGGTCGAAGGAGAGCGTGCAATTGGAAGAGAGATCAATTGTAAGGACTCTAGACAAGGATTGCTAAAACACGTTGTACTTTAAGAGATTGCAAATGCACGAGAACTACAATATCCCTCAGGCCAAAGGCGGGGTGCAATTCTCAAAGAGTGGAAATTATCTGAATTACCAAACACCAAGTATGGATCCTCAAATACTTGAGAAATAAGAAAGGTTATACACTGACTCTTACTCACACTCTGATGGTAATGCAAACATGGGTAAAAAAACCAAATACTTGCAAAGGAAAGGAAAGACCATGACTCATTGGGGAAAATGGAAAATACCAAAGACCTGACTGGTGGTAAACCAAAATAAACTTCGTTGGGAAAATAGTATAGGATCACCCTAAAGCAAGCTGCAGAGGTAATTTAAATCTTAGCACATGACAATTGGGTTATTCCGAAGTAAACATATTTGGATTATACCTAAATGCTTGTTTGAACTTTTTTGTTTTTGGTAGATGCAATATGATGATGCATGGTTAGTGATGCATTGGGGAAATATGGTAATAATTTCCCGATGAGAAGACATGGAACTTCCGAACAATTATCTTCGCACATCTAATCTCCTATACAGAAAAGTCAATCTGAACTTCATTGAGAGATTTCAAATATGGAACATCAACTTTCAAGGATCAAAATCACTGGGGAAGTAACTCTTGGAAGGAATACTGCAAAAATAAATTGCATTCTAGAGAAAATACTGAACTCTGGTCCACCTTTCAACTATTGGGGAACAGATTCCTTGCCTCCTGCCAAGATAAGGTGAACTTTGTTGGGAATAGAAACTTTCTCATGTAGAGTTTCTTGATGAAGACAACTTCAACTAGGGAATCCTAGAAATTATTAAATAAAAATAATTCTACTCAGACCACACTGGGGATATTGTCGTTGGTATGCACATCATCACTTGGGGAAGAAAAATCATACTTTGATCCCAGAAACTTGATATTCCCAAAAACTTGAGATTCAAAACTCCACTGGGGATATCTCCACCAATCATCTATCATTGGGGATAAAAGATTTCCATCCAACACATAACATGTGTACACCACACTAGGGAAACGGGAATTCATACAATATTCATTATCACCGAATTTTACTGGCGAAAGGAAATTTACTCCACTAGGGATAAGAGGAAAACTGATCAAAATAATCCTCGACACTCAGCTCTAATCGGGGAGAAAACTACATCTTCCACGGGGAATTAGAAGAGCTTTTGGTAGAATATCAACGATACCCATTACACTGGGGAAAACACTTCTTGTAAGATCCATGCCAACATGGACTTTCATTGGGAGAAAAATTATTCCTCCGGGCATAAATACGTCTTTATGGGGATACAAACCAGAATCTCCCACAAGTAAATAGAAATCCTTAAAAACTATGACATAGGAAGACCGCGCCGGAGAGAAAAGGTGCAAACTTCACTGAGGGGGAGAATACACTTCATGGGGAATATGAACGCCAACCTCATTAAGGAAGCAAAATGTCAACTTCAAGGGGAGAATGGGTGCCAACTACACAGATGATGCAAACGTCAACTTCACGGGGATATATCAAGAGCATTCAGTCAACAAAATAAAAGGATTCTCTCGAGAATCCTTGAAATGAACAGACGGTGCTGGGGAAAAGAGTTGCACAAAATCCTATGATGATTGCAACATTGCCTGAGCAAGTGTGCACACCTCAGTGGAGATTTAAGAAAATATATGCTTTTACTAGATATAATGGATTCTATTCGGAGAAAAAATACCTTCTATCAATAATCTCGTACTGGTCACAAACGGGCCTTCCTTTGTTTAATTGCTGGCACACTCTTGTCATAAAAGACTGATAATACCTACAAAAAGGGAAATTACAATAACAAGCCTCGGCTATGAAATGGCAACCTTATCCGTCATCCCGACACCAAAAAATTCAAGCAATTTCAAATATTCATATCATGTGTTGTAAAACTTCAATGTTTTTAAATACAAAGTTTATAAAAAATGTTGGACGTATTTTTGCAAACAAAACAGCAAAAGTAAAAACAAAGGAGCACAATTTGGATAAAAAGAGTTTTATTGATTGATTGGCTTGTAAATATGCATTTACATCAATATGAAATTCCTAAAAAGAGGTAATTATGTACAAAGCATACAAAAGTAAGTACAAAGATGGAAAAGTGAGTGAGAATTTATCAGGTACTGGCCCTGCTATGACTCTTATAACCTCAAAGCTCCTTAGTATCTTGCTTTCTGAGAAAGTTGATTGGAACAAATTTTTATCCTTCCAAGCTAACTGATTTTAGTATATAATAATAGCATAGATGAAACGCAGACCTTAGACATTTTCTTTAAATCCCTAACTTTAACCTGGATCGCCCTTTCGGTTTTTAATCCACCGAGATACCCATTTTTGCCTAAGTCTCCTTTTCAGGTTTTCGACTTAGCGGGTGTACATCAGTTCTTTTTCATTCTTTTATTTATATATCCCTAATTTTTCCCTGAATCTTTTATTCATTTTTTTGGTTCACCGGGATTCCCTTTTTTTCTTGAGACGTCAACTCAACGAGTCTGTTTATGCGAAGTATTTTTTAACAATGTCTGTGTTGACGGGGTGAGGGAAATCCTCTCCATCCATAGTTGTGAGCATAAAAGAGCCTCCAGAGAAAACTTTCTTCACAATATATGGTCCTTCATAGTTAGGAGCCCATTTTCCCCGAGCATCCGTATTATTGGGAGGCAAGATCCTCTTCAGCACGAGGTCACTAACTTGGAAATTCCGAGGACACACCTTTTTATCAAAAGCTTTCTTCATCCTCCTCTAGCATATCTTCCTGTGACAAATAGTTGTCAATCTCTTCTCGTCAATGAGATTCAACTGGTCATGTCTATTCTGAACCCATTCGGGTTTGTCCAACTAGACATCTATCATTATCCTTAAAGAAGGAATCTCAGCTTCCAAGGGCATAACTGCTTTTATGCTGTATACCAGAGAGAATGAGGTTTCCCCAGTCGAAGTGCGCACCTAAGTACGATAACCATTCAAAGAAAATGGAAACATCCCATGCCAATCTTTACAAGTGACAACCATCTTTTGCACAATCTTCTTAGTATTCTTGTTTGCTTCCTCAATGACACCATTCATCTTTGGACGATATGGCAAAGAATTGTGATTCTTTATCTTGAAACTGTCACACAACTCTTTCATCATATTTTAGGGAATCCCATAATGACAAATGATATTCTTTTTGATGAAATGATGTAACCACTTGCTTGGTGACATTAGCTTAGGATGTTGCTTCGAGCCACTTGGTGAAGTAATCAATAGGCACCAGAATAAAGCGATGTCCATTGGAAGAAGTTAGTTCAATCCGGCTAGTCATATCGATGCCCCATATGGAAAGGGCCAAGGAGAAGTAAAAATATTCAGAGCATTGGGAAGCACATGCATTTTGTCGGCATAAATATGACATTTGTAACAGATTCTAGAGTGATTATAACAATCGTTTTCCAAGGTAGACCAATAATAACCTGCTGTTAATATTTTCTTCGCCATGGTATGCCCACTGGAATGTGTCCCGAAGGAACCTTCATGAATTTCTTCTATGATCTTGTTTTCTTCGTGTCTATCCATGCATCTGAGTAGAACAGAGTAATAGTCTCTTTTGTACATAACACCTCCATTAAGGAAAAACTTGGCTGCATATTTCCGCAAAGTCTTCTTATCTATGATAGATGCATCCTCTGGATATTCTCTTATCTTAAAACCATGGTTTTTCATCAGCAGCCTCTTCTTTTATTTCGTAACTGAACGCTGGCTCATCCAACCTCAGAATGATGATAGAGGGGGCTTCATTTTCCCATCTAACTTTAAACATGGATGAAAGAGTATCCAAGGCATCAGATAAGTTGTTCTCTTCTCTTGGAATATGATTGAAAGTAATCTCATCAAAGTACGGGATCAACTTCATTACATGCTCACCATACAAAATCATATCCGGGTGACGAGTCTCCCAATATCTGTTGATCTGACCAATCCCAAGAGAAGAATCCACATATACTTTCAAGATCTTGATTCTCAAATCAATAGCAGCTTCAAACCCAAAGATGCAAGCTTCATACTCGGCCATATTGTTAGTGCAATCAAAGCAAATTCTGGCAGTGAGAGGAGTATGGAAACTTTCAGGAGAATTAATAAGAGAACCGACACCATTACCTAATGCATTAAAGGCACCTTTGAAAACAATGGTCCATCATGATCCTGTTTTTGAGTCCTTCCACTGGACCAGGGATGTTATAATCCCATATATACATGATGTCCTCGTCAGGAAGTTCAAACTTCATCAGTTAGTAGTTGTCTTCCATAGGTTGGTGAGCAAGATAATCAGCCAATACACTACCCTTGATGGCTTTTTAGGTAGTATAGTGGATGTCATATTCAGTTAAAATCATCTGCCAACGGGCTACTCTTCCCGTGAGAGCTGGCTTTTCGAAAATGTACTTGATTGGATCCATCTTGGATATCAAGAAAGTAGTATGAGTCAGCATATATTGTTTGAGACGCTTTGTTGTCCACGCGAGTCTGCAACAAGTCTTTTCCAGCAATGAGTACCTTGACTCACAATCAGTAAATTTCTTGCTCAAGTAGTAAATAACATGTTCTTTCCTACCCGTCTCGTCATGTTGATCGAGTACACAACTCATAGAATTTTCCAACATAATCAGATACGTTATCAAGGGCATGCCTTCCACAGGGGGAAAATGAATTGGAGGTTCCTGTTGATAAGTTCAAATTGTAGCTATTTTTGTATATACTTTTTGTTTCAATTATCGACTCTTTGTTGTTAATATCGTTGAATAAACCCGACTTTTATGTAAATACGTTAAGTTTGTGTTTATTTGTGTTTTTGTATACATAGTGTAACCTTTGCTAGTTTTAATGTCTTTTTGTAGGTATTTTTTGCATTTCTGGAGCATTGAGGAATAAAGTGTCGAAGGCACGGCTCCGGATGGGAGTTTTTTTGGAATAAAAGATCAGTTTTGTTTAAGAGAGCACGCTTAGCACGCAAAAGGCCGCTAAGCGTGAGTGCGCTCAACATATTTTGTAGCACGCTGCTTGCGTTTTGACATTTTGGCAGAACCATTGTTTTGAAGCCCGCTTAGCACGGATATCGCGCTTAGCACGGTTGAGGTCAGTTTGATGTGTAAAATAAGGAAGTCGCGCTTAGTGCGCCAGGCCCGCTTAGCGAGGTCTACTGAGATTTATTTTATAAAAGCAAATTTAGTTCATTTTTAGGTTATGGTTTGGGGATGTTTTTTCTCCCAACTCCATCAACCTTCATTTTTGTTAAATTAGGTTAGAAAACAACACTAGGGCTTTGCTTATGGATGATTGGAGGTGGATTTCTCATCGACCGAGACTGGCAAACCAACAAATTTTTGGTTTATCTCTTCTCCTCTCTTTGTATTTCTCTTTTGTTGGGTATTGTATGTATATTTTCTTTGAACTCATGTATATATGTTGCCCTTGGCGTTAAATAAAACTTGCTTTACAAATATTTGTCGATTGTTATCCTTAATTTTTGCTCTGTGCTAGGGATTTGAGTTGCTATAGACATATAATTCTTGAATTCTTATCTAGGATGATTATTTAATAGTGTCTGAATTCTAGAGATAGATTTAGTGTTGTTATTCACTTTGGGCGTTTGTGATTAATGACGCTATGTTGTTTGTGTCGCTCTAAGAGATCGTCGATGCAAGTGAGCATGGTTGACTTCTATGTTGTTGAGGTGATTTAGAGATCGCTACCGAGGTGATGCAGTCGACCTCTCAATTTGGGTTCGAAATGACTTAGTTTGTGAGTGACACGTGATGGCATTGATGAATATTGTAGTTTTAGAATAATAGGTCGATAGGTTTAAGTCTGTGAGAAGTAGTATATATGCAGGCTTGATAAGTTATTCCTTTTACCTTTTTATACATTTATTTTTTGTTGATACTTTTCCTTTCAACCCATTCAACCCGCAAACTCGTTAACAAGAAATTTTTCAAATGACATTTCAATTCACCAATATCAGTGGACATGATACGATATAACCTAAATATTACCCGATGAATTAATAACTTACTTTTTGCTTTCCGCTTTACTGCACCGACACTTGCAGATACTATTTTATTTTATCAAATTTCGCTTGGAAATTGTCATTCCACATGTTCGTTTGATCTTTTTTCAATAGCTTGAATATCGATTCACAAGTGGCTGTAAGATGAGAGATGAATCTATAAATGTAGTTCAACCTCCCGAGAAAACAACATACCTCTTTTCCTATTCTTGGCTCAGGAATTTCTTGTATTGATTTTATTTTATCAGGATCAATCTCAATGCCTTTTTCGCTTACAATAAAGCCTAATAACTTCCATGGTCTCACCTCGAAAGTGCACTTGTTAGGGTTCAGCCTCAGCCTGAACTTCCTTAATATTTCAAACAATTTCAGCAAGTGGATAAGATGCTCCTCTTCTGTCTGGGATTTGGAAATTATATCGTCAACATAAACTTCAATCTATTTATGGATCATGTCATGAAAGAGAGTGGCCATTTCATGATGATACGTTGCCCCTGCATTCTTCAAACCAAAAGGCATCACTTTATAGCAAAATTTTCCCTAAGGTGTAATGAAGGTAGTCTTCTCCATGTCTTCCGGTGCCATTTTGATCTGATTATAGCCAGAAAAACCATCCATGAAGGAAAACAATTTAGCTCGAGCAGTATTGTCAACCATAATATCAATATGAGGGAGCGGAAAATCATCTTTAGAGATTTCTCTAATCAAGTCCCTGTAGTCCACACATATTCTCACTTTACCATCCTTCTTAGGCACTAGTACGATATTTGCAATCCATAGAGAATAAGAGATAACTTTCAAGAAACCCGGATCAAACTGTTTTTAAACCTCCTCTTTAATCTTCTTTGACATCTCAGGATGAGTTCTTTGAAGCTTTTATTTAATCGAATGACACTATTCTTTGAGAGGCAATTTATTCATGACAATATCTGTATCCAGCCCTGGCATGTCTTCATAATACCAAGCAAAGATATCAACATACTCACAAAGCATTTCAACCAATCTTCGCTTGACACTATTTTCTAACGTGGCCCTAATCTTGACTTCTTTTCGAACCTCCTTGATACCCAAGTTGATCACCTTAATAGTGTCTTGGTGCGGCTGAATGACCTTTTCCTCTTGCCTTAACAATCTGGCTAGCCCTTCGAGAAGTTCACAGTCTTCTTCAGCTTCTTCATCAGCTTGATAGATTGGATTTTCAAAGTCATAATGAGCCATTGAAGAATCATTTTCGACAAAATCCGGGATTAATGGGGGAAAATATCTGCATGATTATGATTTTGTTTTTATTTTAGTTTTAGATTTAAAAAGAAAAATAAAAACAATTTCCAAAATCTTTGAAAAAAAATAAAGACAAGGAGCGAAATATTTGAATGCAAAAAAGACGTCATTTATTGATGATAATTTTGAAAAGAAAAACATTGTGGCCCTACAGCATGATCACTACGTCTTGGACAAAACATAGGATATATTTGCATGATAAAAATAAAAGAAAATTACTCTTCATAACGGGTGACTTCAATGACGTCTTTGGTAAACTAATTGGCAAGCTCTCGACCTGGAACAGTAGGACAAATCCACTTGTCCATTTCACTATCACTACCTCCTTCTTCGCTCACAACATGAGCTTCCTCATGGATAATACCACCACTGATGAACTGAATCGGAGGAGGAATACCTTAAATCTTGAGAGGACCAGCAGTTTGTGCGTTGCACCCAGCCACAAAGCCTAAACCTTTTTTCTTTTTGTGTGGGGAGATCCAACACTCTGCCCCAGCCTTCAGGATGACCAAACTCAATAATTGCTTGAGCTTGTCGGTAAGATACCATAAAGGCTTCCGACTTCTTAACCTCTTGACGAGGAGTCCTGACAACCTGCACGGTTTCAAATACCTGGAATTGAGTCTCGTGTATCTCAAACTCAACTTAAATATAGAGAAAGGTGCTAAGATGACTGACAATATAATCCTTTGTACCACAAATGATGACCACCTTCCTATTAACCTGGAATTTCAACTTCTGATGCAAGCTAGAAGTTACAGCATTGGCCCCATCAATCCACGGGTGCCCTAGCAAGTAGCAGTATGAAGGATTAATATCCATGATAAAGAAAGTCACGTCAAATATCTGAGGACCTATCATGATTTGAAAATCAAATTCCCCAAACACAATTCTCTTCAACCCGTCAAACGCCTTGACTATCAAATCGATGGGCCTTAACACAAGCCCGTCATAATCCAACTACATAAGAGAAGACTTTGGCAACACATTAAGGAAGGATTTCGTGTCAGCCATCACAAGGGATAAAGTAGTCCTCGAAATATACATTGAGATGTGAAGTGCCTTATTATACTTCCTTCCCTCAAGAGGTAGATCAAAATCCCTGAAACCTAGCCCATTACTCGCAGAGATGCTAGCCATGGTTCCTTCAAGTTAATTAACTGAAATCTCCTGAGGAACAAAACAAATCCCCAATATCTTCATCTGTGTGTTTCTATGAGTTTAGAATCCTAGAAAATGCAAGAATTGAAATCTTCGAAGGCGTCTGGATCAACTAATCGATAATCTTGCAGTCACTCTTCTTTATATATCTCATCAATTATGTGACATCTTTATCCATCTCAGCATCCAGACTCAGAACGGGAAGATTTTTCCCTAGTTTTTCACCATTAACCATAATCTACTTGCCTTTAATATTAGCCGAGGCATCTGTGCTGCTTTCTAGTTGTTCAGGTAGAGAGAAAATCCGACCGCTACGGGTAATCCTGCTTTCATTGACAATGTTGTGAACTTTAGGCTTCTCTTCTTCAGACTTATTTTCCTCAGGCTTCTGAGTAACAAGCTTTTTCCCTAATAGTAAAGTTCACCACCGTAATTCTAGTGAACTGCTTTGTCACTGACATATGGCACGTGACTAGGTACAATGATGGTTAGTGGTGAATTTTTGGTGGGAATTGGAATTAGGATAGGAATCCTCTTCGACGGGACATGAATAGTAACTACATCCACTTCATCTTCACCAACCTTAGGCTCAACAACCATGCAGTCAAACTGAAGAGTTCCTTTGGTAATAAAACTTTGAACTACATATTTCAAACATTGGCAACTCTCTGGCTGAATCAAACAATCTTCACATTGAAGACCACAACCCAAGAATACACCTTTCTTCGACAATTTCTCTTTCACAAACGATATAGGTGTAGTCATCTGATTTACATCCATGACCAGATTCAAACTTTCATCTTCCATAATGGCACTGACAGTGGTGCCCGCATGAGGTGGCAAAGGCTGATGAAGAATATTGGGTGTGGGTGCTGGCCCGAAATTAATAGCCTGAGAATCCAATAAGTCTTGCAGTTTGTGCTTAAAAGCGTAGCATTTTTCAATGGTATGTCCTTGTCCACCAGAATGAAATTCACACGTAGTATTAGCATTAAAATTAGCTGGCAATTTTTAAGGGTCGACTTTCCGTGTACGCAACTCATCCAATTTCGATTCAAGCAACTGAGGAAGAAATTCCTTATAGGACATATGAAGTGCATCAAACTTCCTAGGAGGAAGCCTCAGCTTTTGTTGATTGCCTTGTCTAGGCATATACGTCTGCCACTAAGGTGCAGCAACTAGGATCGTCACAATAATAATTTAATGATCAAAATCTTGATGAGTCCTACCTTTACCCTTCCATGCATAGAGCGCACTGGAATCACTTTTTTCTTCTTCTGGAAACCGCCAAAAGACTTCTTCACATTACCAATGTTAGCGCCAGAGACATCCTGAATCTTTCCCATCTTGATTCCAATTTCAATCTTTTCCCCATATGTTACTATTTCAGCAAATGTATCATATGTACTATAACTCGTATGATATTGCCCATGCAGGGTGTTGGTGAACATATCCATCAGTTGGTCAACATGAGTGTCCATCTTGACACCAATAGAAACAACATCTTCCTGAATCTGTTCCTTCTGTCTTCTGGAATTACTTCGAGTGTTATAATGATGAGAGTTTGTAGTAGCAATCTTCTGAAAAGAAAACCCGGACCAGAAATAAGAAAACCTATTGGAACCACCTGTCATGATAAGATATGCATGAATGCATGATTATGTATGCAATGTTTCATCATTTCCAGGTATATCCTGGAGCATTTTCATTAACATCAATAAGAAAAAGGACAAAGCAACAAGACAAAGCATCAAGAGACAAGATATCCGAATAAAAGAACTGCTCATAGCATAAACGCATTAATATTCATACAAGAGGTTCTCAACAGAGTGTACAACTACGAATCAAAGAGATCCCGTCCAACAAATCTAGCGGTGACCTCAACAACAAATAAACATTAAGAAATCTAAGATGACCTTCCATCAAACTCTGGATGAATGTGAAATTGATCCTAACTGAGCTTTAAGCTTTTCCAATTCGACTGTTGTCTGAGACAATTGGATATTTCTTCCTTCCAGTCGAGCCTCTACAGCATACCTCATATCATCCTTCTCTTGAAGTTGAAGCTTGAGGTCATCGACTTCCTTAACTAGCTAATCAATCCACCTCTGTGGGTTTTGGATTTCCAGTTCGAACCCCATTTTTTGTCAGCCAAGTTCTTAAGATATAGATTCTTCATCACATAGTTTCTTCTTCAGAGCTCTGATTTCTCCATTATGTTTTACTTTCAACTATTCATTAGCCAACCGGAGTCTTTCAACTTTTCGTTGAGTCTGCGCAAGTCTTTTGACTTGGTTTCTGGGTGTAGAGGAATCTTCAAACCTTAGCTTCTTTTCTTATTCCAACAAACCATACTCTTCCAGCAACTTGTCTTTCAGCTTAGCTTCATTCATCAACTTTCTCTTTTCTTGTGCAAAAAAGGAAATTTCCATATCCTTCTCTTGCCTTGATGACCTTAGCTTGAGATTTTTCTCTATAACATGCTTGTAATTCTCCATAGGCACAAATTTGGTCAAATCAGTATTTGGCTGCTTCATTGACGACTCATCAAGGGATGATTGAATAGTAGATGTTTCTGGAAGAAATTGACTATTAACTGATGGATCAAAAATATGTTGAGGATACAGAGGCTCCTCCCTTTGGTACAACAATAACAACACCTTTACTTAGTTTTGAATCTATTACGCATAGGCACCGAAAGCTAAACATCTTCTCTGGCCAAAGAAAACCTTCCATTTCTTATGAACATGACCCCAAGAGGCCCTTTCTCTTTCTAGCTGAACAAGATCTTCCCCTTTGCTGAAATAAACGTTTTTTTTTCTATTTCCCAATCAGTAGGTCCATTCATCATAACATACCCTAACTAGCAGCGTGCGAAAGTGGGGTTATACTTTATGCAACATTTCGTTCCCATGAGAGGAACGTTCAGAAACTCACCACATCTTGCAATGATCTCCTTCACACCCCTTATGTTATACCAAATTATGTCATAAGAAGTGAGTGCCATGATTCGTTGAGACTAGAGAAGAGAATTCGTGGAATTCACAAATGGTCCTCTTGTAGGGATACACAACATAAACCACTTATAGAGCAATGTAATACAACACATGACAAATCATTTCTTTCTATGTTGGTAATGAATTGCGTAATAGGTGTCAACAAGTATGGTTGGCAATGGATTGTCATTCATGAAGACACAGATCGCTGAATGATCCATAAAGTTTTCTGTGACCGGAAAGATGACTGTGCCATAAATGAATATTTCTAATAGTGTATTGAACACAATCCAATTATGATCCTTTGCAAACTTTTTGGCTCAAGATATCTGAAATCCCAAGGGAATACTACGCATGTCACCCTTTCTCGTCCAATCACCTTCCACTCCAATAAGGTTCAAATAAAGAGACTTAGAAATATATTTGTAATCGGGAACCTCTGGCACTCGGACAAAAGGAATACCTCTTGTAATCTCAATGTCAAGAATGTAAGCATAATCTTCAAGTATCGGTGCTAACTGATAGTCCTGAAAAATAAAGCAACGCAACTGAGGGTCATAAAACCGAAGAAGTGATGTCATAGCCCACATGTCGTAATCATCATTCACTAATGACAATCGATTCCCATATTTCTCTCTGAATACTTTCTCGTTCGTCCCTTTCACAAGAGCTAACACTTCTTTCAATGAACCATCAAATATCTTGAACTGATAACCGATAGTATTTCTGGTAGGCTCTCTAGTTGCTTCCATGTTGCTATCCATCCTTGATGCTAATGATAACTTCAGAATATCCTGGAAACGACATGCATATGTATATTAGACACATGTATTTTTTATTTTTCTGACATTTCTTTTGGAAAATAAATATGCCATGAGGCAGGTGCAATAACATGGAATTAAGGTTTTCCATAACACTGGGCATCTGTTGTGTCGTTTCTGAACATGCTAAGAATACCAGAGTCAAATAATCTAGAATATAAACCTAAAGAACCATGAATAGAACGGAACAAATAGTCACCAACAAAACACAATTACCATCAGTACCTGTAAAAATATTTCCTCCCCGCTCACAAGTGAAGACTAGGTCTGGGTAAGGTTAATGATAACTCAAAATCCCGGGTCCGCCTGAAAATACTATCATCATAACACCTACATGATAAATATAACATATCATTTGAACTTCATCTTAGCATGGATGACATGTCTTCACTAGTAGGACCTACGTCCACTAGCCGTCATGCTCCACTTTATTCCTAGTGTTCCTACTGTTTAACACTTACCCTGGGTATCAGGCCTTTTACCTCATAGTAACATCCACCCAACAAGGAAACACATAATTCAGCACAACAGAAACCATTATATGGAAAGCAATAAAGATGCAATAAAAATATATGCTCATATAATCATGTACAAATGAATAATTCAAAGCATAAAAAATAAACACCCAAGGAAAAGAAAACAAGAGCTAGGAGCGACTCTGGGATGGACCAACAATTGGTCAATTTGTCCCCAATGAAGTCGCTAGCTGAAACAACTGGTTGAACAAATCATTGATATGAAATCAATGAAGTCTCCATCGGATGCTTTTTATCCCACTATAAGGGAAAGGTAAACATTGACTAAACCTGAGAAGGGTGAAATTAAGGTCAAATAACCAAGAGATACGGGAAAGGGAGTCGATTACGCAAGGGGAAGGTATTAACACCCCTCACATCTGTGGTACTCCACGGGGTCCACTCTTGTTATTATAATAAAAAGGTGTGTTCAAATATATTCTTACGGGCTAAAAGGGAAAACAAAGGGGGAATGCATGCAAAAGAAAACACAGGGAAAAGAAGGAAATATTTACAAAGTTTCGCTTGGCTGAGCCCTGTAACCAGATGTGTATGTATCCCTTTTTAGGAATCAGAGTGTTGTAGTTTGGCTCAAAAGTTTTTTTTTGTGTTTTTTATGGATAATGATGCATTCACATCCTTACGATTAGGATTGAATTTCGTGCTTAAAGTTGTAGCTCATAAAGAGACTCATTATCGACCCCTCACACACTTAGCACTTCCAAGTTGTTCGAATTCGAAACAACACATCCTTATTGAAAATGTTTTTTAAAAGAAAAATAAAGTCCGAAGAAAAAAAGATCTGCATTGGTTAGTATATTTTATCTTGAAAAAGGATTTGAGAAGTTTTATATGTTTTATGCATTTGCAAAGAAAAATGTTTTAGTTTTAAGGATGCAAAAGAGGAAGAAAAAGTCTAAGGGAAACCATCCTAAATCTAATCCCTAATGCTATCATACAATGATGGCCCTAAGGTCAAGAATAAAAAGGGAAGCTCTAGTTAAGTTAGCATGCATGGATTACAATCCTATGTCTATCTCGAATCGCTACTAAAGGTTGAATCGAGAAATCCTAAGGGAATATGGCAAAGGTTCAAAACCTAAAGAAAAACAAAAAACACAAGGTGTGAACAAGCAAAAATGAAACCAAAACAAGAAAACAAAGCATGAGGAGCATCCACTCACTCAAGTAGCCCATACTTAACTGAGGTATCATGGCACCAAGGTAGGATAAGGAGAGGGAGACCTAACCATCATATTGTATTATTGAGGCAGGACAAAGGAAATTGCTCACCTAACCATGATATTGAATCATCAAGGTAGGATAAAGGGATGCTTAGCCAAGACATTAACTAATCAAGGCAAGCGAAAATGGGGGAGTAGTGGTTCTTAACCGTGATACTAAATCATCAGGGAAAGAAAGAAAGGGGTGTCGAATCATAACCAAGATATCAAATAATTGAGGCAAGAGAAGAACAAAAGTGAATCATCATAAGCGGCTAAGCACCTGACCAAGATATCATGAATTGAAGTAGAAGATAAAAGGTAGTAATGAGATCACATCAAAGCATCAACGTTTCACAAACACGAGCTAAAGACAAAGTGTGAGGGATTGGTTATATATCCCTTTTCCATCTGACCGACTCGATAACATGAGCAGCTCAGTTCAAAGCATCAATGCACGATGCACGCTACGAATGACACAGACAAGAAATGGTGGGGTCGATTGCGGACCCTCTATTGCCTTTCCTTCTTTGAGGACTTATTAATGGGGGATGATAATGAGATGCCTTCGTCAAGGTTTTTGGCATAAATGTAAACACATAAAATAGTAAACAAACACAAGTAAGAATTGCCTTAAACATGTCTTTAAATAAACCATATTTGCCTCAAAGGGATTCCTAGAACATGCATCTCTATCCTACTTATCATGGAAAGGAAAGCGGAAAATGATGCGGAAACATAAACAAGTATCAGTGTAATACAAAACGAACAAGAGTTCGTAGACAGCAAGCAAAAACATAAATACTCTGGAAAACTTTGTGCAAGCTAGAATCAATAACATAATAGTCAGAATATGTGTCGATCAATAAAGCACAATGGGAATGCGTGTCAGACACATCCGTAATAAACAAAACACCTGCACACAAAATAACATCCAGACAAAAAAATGAAACCAATATATATTTATCATGAAATGAGAATCAAAGTAAATCATGTTGGGTGCGAATCCACAAATAAAGTGGTATATCACGCTTTTTGATTAAATAATCAATGCATTAATTAAACAATCGAAAGCTCTTGAAGTAGCTTGCACAAGTCAACCAACACGTTAGAAATAACAAGGAAGCAAAATCAGAGTGATGCACCCTTAACACAATTCAATTTATGATTAAATCATGAAGAAGTAGAAATTAAATGCACATTGAAACCATAAATGTAAACTTCGGGAAGAATCGCATCACAAACATGACTGCACAAAAAGTCGGTATAAAACCGCTCCAAAACAGTACCGGTAGCTACCAAACTTACCAAGAAGCTCACATAAGCAATCACCGTGAATGAAATCACCTTGCAAGTGCTATTTACCATTCCACGGCAGCAGAATCGTTAAAACATAAATCACACGAAAATTTGATCCGAAATTGAGAAAACTTGGCATAAATGTCGTCCAAGTACCAGAACCAAGTACCATGAGCATTAACCATCAAAGAAATGTCGCCTTATGCTCAACTTACCATAACTGGGCAGCATTGCACCGTGCTAAAGAATTTCTCGGAAAACCGTGTCGACAACAGTGAAATTCAACTATAATATTCCACAAACGCGCAAGCAAGCATGAATATGCATTAAACAATATTTGAGAAGTCATTTGCAAGGCACTTGTAGTTCCCGAGAAGCAACATGTACATATATTGGTATTGAATAGAAATTAGTTTAAAAACTCATAAACGGATGCAAAAGCATTTACTGGTTCATGTATCATAGCTTAAAAACTATAAGAACTTTACAAATGAATAAAATCCACATAATTCAAGCCAAAAACAACACAATTCAAGTGTTAATGCAACTTATCGAATTTGAGGTTTTAATGCCAAAAAATTGAAATCATCAACAAATCGATTCAAAGGTGGCATTAACTCATGAATTTACAAATTCAACGTCATCAAAACTCCATAATCGATATTAAATGTAAAATTAAGTGTTTAATAATCAGTCACCAATTTACTGAATAAAATTCAAGATCCATATCAATTATGTAATTGTTCAACCAATTCCGAATTTCAACATCATATTCTCCTCAAGAATCAAGTTACAACAAATCTCAACAATTCAATTAAACACAAATTCAACTCATGTCCAATTCAAGAATCAAATATATTCCAAGATTTAAAGTTCAATTTATGTCATGATTATGTCGACTAAGTTTAACAATTCTCAACAACAAAATCAACAAGTAATTGAATCAAGTAGAGAAATCAAGATGTTGCCGAAAATTGATTGGAGAAGGTAAGGTTAACTAGAAATATGAACAAAGCATGGAGGAGGGATGCTAGAGAACTTGCGAAATGACGGAGAGAGTTGCGATCGGTAACTCGCAGCGGAGACAGGGAGAAGTCACGTTCGCGCGGCAGCCAGAGGGAAGGAGTATCGGGTTCACACGGTGGCTAGAGGGAGGGCTTACTGTGATGGATTGGAGCGGGGGAGAGGATCCGTGAGAGAGAGTGAAGGAGATTTAAGATTTTTGTTAACTTTTTGTTTGATGTTCTTGAGTTTCTTGATGAACTTGATGATGATCTTGAGAGAACTTGGAGAGAGTTTGTTTTGATCTTTAAGAGAAGAGAGATAAGAAATTTGAGAGGTTTGTGAGAAATGAGTGAAAGTTCTATTTGAAATCTGATTTTTGAAATATATATTCCCTCCAATTTAGCCTTAGATTTAAACTCGGATTGGGCCTTATTTTGATAGTGTCAGCAAATTTAATGCATAATGCAAGAAGAATATACAAGGTCATTATCGGTGCGAAATCTCGACTCGAGCCCTGAAGCAAAAATGAAGATGAAGAAATTTGTGATACGATTCTGAAAGAAAGGACACGATAAGAAAAAAAAACAAAGAAGTTATTGTTAGAACAAAGTTTGGTTCTAATCATATCTTAGAGTTTTTATGATAACAATGAAATAAATTTTGTATAATATATTTTATACTCTGATGTGCATGTTTTCTAATTCAGATGATGTTCTGACTCAAGCATTCTGAAAAGGGAAACATCATTCTATGTTGAGAAGAAAAAGGATAAAGAAGTTCCAAAATTTTTTATGTAAACACAAGTCTGAAGCAAACTCTGATGGAAGCACTCCAAGGAAAACTCTGATAAAAAGTAATCTTAAGCAACCTCTGACAAAGCTAGCTGAAGAAAAGATTTGAAAGAAGCACGCTGAAAGAAATATCTAATAATGCAAGCTGAAGCAAACTCTGATGAACATAAAATGAAGAAAACTCTACAGAAGAAGTGATATATCAAACTCTGATAGAAGAAAATTTAAAGCAAACTCTAGTGTTGCAGCACTGCAAGCAAACTCTTAAACTTCCAGAAACAAGCTCTGACAGTATCGTTGATAATTTAATGCTAAGACGACTAACGCACTCAAGTGGTACTACACACGAGAGCATTGGAAACATAAAGGTCAAGCTAAAACGCATCATTAATGCATACTCTCTCTTCAAGGTAGTAACGGTCAAAATTTGAAGCTATATATAGAAGACCATTTGTTTCAAAGCAAGGTTACTGATCCATGCAAAATATACTAAAGCTCGCTATTTTCATTCTTGTAAACTCTTCGTATATAGTGGGTAATTTTTAAGTGCTGGGCTAAAATCATAGTGATAAATCACGGTTTGTGATATAGCTTATTAGAAGCATTCTGATTCACTACTATTAAGAGATAATCTGTGTAATTATTCCTTGAGAGACCAGTTGGGTCAGATTTCTCAAGAGGGCTAGGACTAGTTGAGTCTTAATGGTGTTAGTCACTTGCAGTTGGCTTGTGCGTTGTATTGTTAGTCACAACAGTTTGGTTGTGCATTTGTAGTCAGTTTTTATTATAGTGGATTAAGTCCTCATTGAAGAGGCGAAATCACCTTGGCGGGTGGACTGGAGTAGTTTGAGTTTCAAACGAACCAGGATAAAATTACCTGTGTCCTTCCATTATTATTGCGCAAGAAAAAGGAAAAACTTATTCAACCACCACCCCTCCCCCCCTTCTAAGTGTTTTCTCACCCTTCAATTGGCATCAGAGCTCTAGTTCTGGGTCCAAACACCTAACAATGTCAAAAAGATCTAGAAGGAAAACACTATGGCAACTGAACAAGACAACAACAACTGCACCAAACCTCTTGTGTTTGATGGAGAAGACTTTGAATACTGGAAGCATATACTAGAAAGTTTCTTTCTAGGTCATGATGTTGATTTATTGGATATGGTCCTAGATGGTTACACATATCCAGAAGACAAAGACGGAAACAAGATTGACAGAAAGAACATGGATAAACAATAGAAATTAGATTTCAAAAATCACGACAGAGCCAAAAATATCTTTCTGAACGCTATCTCTAAAATGGAATATGAGAAAATCACCAACAGAGATACAACACATGACATGTTTGAGTCTCTAAAAATTACTCATGAAGGCAATGCTCAAGTAAAAGAGACAAAAACTCTGGCTCTCATCCAGAAGTATGAAGCCTTCAAAATGGAAGAAAATGAGTCCATTGAAGCTATGTTCTCAAGATTCCAAACTCTGATCGCTGGCCTGAGAGTTCTGAACAAAGGATACACCAAGGAAGACCATGTTAAGAAAATTATCAGAAGTTTACCCGGAATATGGGAACCTATGGTTCTTGCATTCAAAGTGTCAAAAGATTTGAATGATGTATCTCTTGAAGAACTTCTCAGTGCATTAAGAAGTCACGAGATAGAACTTGATGAACATGAGCCTCAGAAGAAAGGTAAGTCTGTCGCCCTTAAATCTATTAAAAAATGGGAAACTAACGCTTTTTAGGCAGAAGAAGGAAACTCCGAAGACTCTGCATCAGAAGAAGATGAGTTATCTCCGCTCTCTAGAAGGATCAACTAAGATGTGGAAGCACAGACAAAATAAGTTCAAAAACTACAAGAGGTCAAAAGATAAACCAGAATCTTCTGGACATAAGAAGTCAAGCAGAAGAGGTATAGTCTGCTAGGAATGTATAGAACCAGGACACTACATAAGTGATTGTCCTAAGCTACAAAGATAAAGACCAAAGAAAGGGTTTAGAAGAAAGAAAGGCATGATGGTCACCTGGGATCATTCAAAATCTTCTGAAGCTGAATCTGACTCAGAAGATGAGCATGCTAACCTTGCATTTATGGCTACCACAGCAGATGACGATGACTCGGACTCTGATTCAGAATCGAAAGAGGTATCCTCTGAATTCTGTAGAGCTGAACTTGTAGAAAGCTTATCAGAACTTCTTGAAAACTACAGTCAACTCAAAATCAAATACAAGAAACTCAAAAATAATCTTGCATCTGATTTTGAGAAACTTGAAACAGAAAACTATGAACTTAGAGAAAACAATTTTAAACTCAAAGAGGAAGTTCAAAAAGTTCAAAATATTTCTATTTCAGATTTTGCTTCAAGTTCAAGAGATATTCTTAAAGAATATGATTCTAGTTTTCAAACATTTCTTGCTAAAAGCATATATAGAAGCAAAATGGCTTCAATGATCTATGGTGTTAGTGGAAATAACAGAAGAAGAATTGGAAAGGAAACTCCCAAAGGGAAAGAAACATATAAACCTAAACCTGTTGAGGAAATGGTTATCACATATAAACCACTGCACAAACAATTTAGTTTTAGGCAAACACATGATATCAAATACACATCTCACTCTGAAATTTTTTATGCTAAATCAAAGTTCACAGAGAACTTTATAAACTCTAACCAAAAAGGACCCAAAAGGATATGGGTACCTAAGGAGTAAATAATATATGTTGTCGATGTACTTAACAACACAGTTGAAATACCAGTCATGGTACCTGGACTCTAGATGCTCACGACATATGACGGGAAGAAAGTCTATGTTCCAAATTCTGGAACTTAAATCTGGAGGAGATGTCAAATTTTGAGGAAATCAGAAAGGAAAGAGTATTGGTTCTGGAACCATTAGAAATGGAACAAAAGTGTTTTCTGCTTGGATATTCTGAACGCTCAAAAGGCTATAGGGTATACAACACAGAAACTCTGATTTTTGAAGAATCAATCAAAGTCAGATTTGATGATAAGCTTGGCCAGCAATAGCCAAAACAAAATGAAAATCCTGCAGGTACAGAAGATCATCTTATAAACTCTAAAGAGTAAGAAGCAAAGGACAACTTAGAAGATCCTTCTATTGCAAATGCTCTGGACAATCTAAGAATTTCTGAACAAGCCTCACAGAAAAGATTCCCCAAAATCACATCAGCACTTCCAGAAAATGTGATTATTAGAAAGAAAGAAGATCCCATCAGAAAAAGATCCTTCCTTAAACAATGAAGAATCATTGTTTGGATTGGCATCTCTGATTGAGCCAACCTCAATAGAGGAAGCTCTGCAAGACAATGATTGGATCCTAACTATGCAAGAAGAAACTAAATAAATTTTCCAGAAATGATGTGTGGGATCTAGTTCCAAAACCTAAAGGATTCAATATCATAGGAACAAAATGGGTATTTAGAAACAAGTTAAATGAGCAAGAAGAGGTTTTCAGAAACAATGCACGACTGGTTGCACAAGGTTATAGTCAACAAGAAGGAATTGATTATAACAAAACTTTTGCCCCAGTCGCCAGGTTAGAATCAATTAGATTATTAATTTCTTTTGTTGTTCAACATAACATCTCATTATATCAAATGGATGTTAAAAGTGAATTTTTAAATGGTTACATAGAAGAAGAAGTTTATGTCCATCAACCTCCGGGTTTTGATGACTCAAAATATCCAGAACATGTTTTTAAACTGAAAAAGTCTCTGTATGGTCTGAAACAAGCTCCCAGAGCTTGGTATGAACATCTAAGTAACTTTCTTTTAGAAAAGAATTTTACCAGAGGGAAAGTGGAGACTACCTTATTCATAAAAACACTTAAAATGATATTTTAATTTGTCAAATATATGTATATGATATTATTTTTGGAACTTCTAATGTCTTTCTTGGAAGAGAAATTGTTGAGTCTATGCAGGATGAATTTGAGTTGAGCATGATGGGAGAACTAAAATTCTTTCTGAGAATTCAAATAAATCAGACTCCAAAAGATACTTACATACATCAAACAAAGTATGTTAAAGAAATCCCGAAGAAATTCCAGCTATCAAAAATTAAAGAAGAAAAGACACAAATCCATCCTACATGCATTTTAGGAAAAGATGAGGTAAGTATGAAAGTAGATCAGAAACTCTACAGAGGTATGATTGGATCTCTTCTCTATCTGACTACATCTAGACCAGATATATTATTTAGTGTATGTTTATGTGCAAGATTCCAATCGGATCCTAGAGAATCTCACTTAACTGGTGTTAAGCGAATTCTGAGGTATCTGAAAGTTACTACTAACCTTGGATTGTGTTACAGAAGATCCAAAGAGTTTAAAATAGTAGGTTATTATGATGCTGACTTTGCTAGAGATAGAATAGAACGAAAAAGCACCTCTGGAAGCTGTCAGTTTCTCGGTGATAACCTTATCTCAAGGTACAGCAAGAAGCAAGCCACTATTGCACTATCAACAAGTGAAGCAGACTATATATTTGCTGCTGGATGTAGCACTCAGATGATCTGGATGAAGAGCCAGCTGGAAGAATATCATCTCTATGAAAGTAAGATTCATATCTTTTGTGATAATACCTCTGCTATTTGTATTTCAAAAAATTCTATCTTACATTCTAAGGCAAAACATATAGAAATTAAACATCATTTAATAAGGGACTATATTCAGAAAGGAATTTTAAGTTTAAACTTCGTAGACACAGACCACCAATGGGCTGATATTTTTACTAAACCTCTTTCTGAAGATAAATTTAAATTCATTCTAAAAAACATCAGTATGGAACTTTGTCCTGAATGAAATTTTTTTCTATATATGTTTTCAGAATGTTCTGAAATGAATGTTCTGATTAACAACTCTTCAGAAGTTAGAAGAGGAGTTACTTCAGAAACCATCTATAATATTCTGAAATGTGTCTAACGTTTAATTACAAAAATGGTTCAGAAGTTCATTACATTAAAACAGCTGTCACACACTATCCTCAGAAGTTGAAAGCGTGTTTCAACTCTGAAAGGTCACGCATGTGTGCACTTCTATTGAGACTCCATTCCTAGGTAACTGTTCAGATTTGATTAAATCTCACGCATCCGCTCAATGCCAAATCTCATTAATTGCTTGTAATTATTAATTTTTTTTAATTCAATTGTTCTAAATTCTTTAACTGTTTTATTACTTTAAAATTTTTTTTCATAAGCTATAAATACTTTGCAAAATTCCTTTTTTACTTTTTACTCTCTCTCTCTCTCTCTCTCTCAAGAGGAATCCAAACAGGATAAAACCAACAAAGAAATCAGAACTTGGATGATGAAACAAGAGGAATCCTCAACAGAAATCAAGAATTTTCTTCTTTCTCTTGTCTCTCGTAAATCTTAGTTTTATTTTTTCCCATTTTTTGTACTTCTGTCCTTTGACATCTTCTATATAAAAATCTTTTGAGTCTCTTTATTTATTTTTTTGCTTTTTGATTATGACAAAAAGGGGGAGAAAATGTGATTTTGATCTGATCCATGATAGCAGTTATGGGACTA
Source organism: Vicia faba (assembly GCA_948472305.1). NCBI lineage: Eukaryota > Viridiplantae > Streptophyta > Magnoliopsida > Fabales > Fabaceae > Vicia > Vicia faba. The sequence goes on along the minus strand of OX451741.1, from coordinate 964,208,177 downwards.
AATCTCAAACATTTCTAACAAAATAAAAAGTTTTTTCTTGTTTAAGAAATATGCAGGTACCTCAAGACTCTGAAAGACTAAGCTCTAAACATCATCTGGTAAAGATCTGCTAAAGAAACTCTGAAGAAAAGATCAGGAGCTCTTAAAGAAACTCTAAAAGAAAAATGTCCCAAAGCTCTAAAGAACAATCTCAAGAAGTTTCACTTATGCATTTAAGTTCTTTTATTATTTATTTCAGAAGAAGAAATATTTATCTCAGGGGGAGATTATCAATCTCAGGGGGAGATTCTCACTCTTGTACAAATTTTAAAAAAAATCAAAATCTGAATTGTTTTGTCATCATCAAAAAGGGGGAGATTGTTAGAATAATGTTTGGTTCTAATCATATCTTAGAGCTTTGATGATAACAATGAAACAAATTTTGTATAATATATTTTATACTCTGATGTGCATGTTTTCTAATTCAAATGATGTTCTTACTCAAGCATTCTCAAAAGTGAAACATCATTCTATGCTGAGCAGAAAAAGGATAAAGAAGTTCCTAAATTTTTTTATGTAAACGCAAGTCTGAAGCAAATTCTGAAGGAAACACTCCAAGGTAAACTATGATAAAAAGTAATCTTAAGCAACCTCTGATAAAGCTAGCTAATACAAAGATTTGAAAGAAGCACGCTGAAAGCAATATCTGATAATGCAAGTTGAAGCAAACTCTGATGAACATAAAATGAAGAAAACTCTGACAGAAGAAGTGATATAGCAAACTCTGATAGAAGAAAAGTTAAAGCAAACTCTGATGTTGCAATGCTGCACGCAAACTCTTAAACTTCCAGAGACAAGCTCTGATAGTACCGTTGATCATTTAATGCTAAGACGGCTAACACACTCAAGTTGTACTATGCACGAGAGCATTGGAAACATAAATTCAAGCTAACACGCATCATTAATGCATACTCTCTCTTCATGGCAGTAACGGTCAAAATTTGAAGCTATATATAGAATACCATTTGTTTCAAAGCAAGTTTACTGATCAATGCAAAATATACTAAAGCTCACTATTTTCATTCTTGTAAACTATTTGTATATAGTGGGTAATTCTTAAGTGCTTGGCTAAAATCTTAGGGATAAATCACGGTTTGTGATATAGCTTATTAGAAGCATTCTGATTCACTACTGTTAATAGATAATCTGTGTAATTGTTCCTTGAGAGATCAGTTGGGTCAGATTTCTCAAGAGGGCTAGGACTCGTTGAGTCTTAGAGGTGTTAATCACTTCCAGTTGGCTTGTACATTATATTGTTAGTCACAACAGTTGGTTGTGCATTTGTAATAAGTTTTGATTATAGTGGATTAAGTCCTTGTTGAGAGAGGCGAAATCACCTTGGCGGGTGGACTAGAGTAGTTTGAGTTTCAAACGAACCAGGATAAAATTACTTGTGTCCTTCCATTATTATTGAGCGAGAAAAACTAAAAACTTATTCAACCCCCCCTTCTAAGTGTTTTCTCACCCTTCAGTTATGACCATCGGACAACGAGAATTTCTACCTCAAACAAACTTATTTTCAGTTTCAGCTTATTTTACTATTCCACGTACAAAATAGACCATAAACGGAAGTCTTCGGAATAGCACTTAAACTTGAGGTCTTAAGAAAAGTTGTAGCAAAAAATTTGTGAACTCACGCTTAAAGAATCATCCTGATATGTTAAAAATCGAGAGAGTTGATTTTTATAATATCAAAAAACAGTCAGTTAGAAAAACGCTCCAGCACGCAATTTTCTCAGGTAATTGGCACTTTTGGAAATCTTCTGCAAAGAACTAGCTTCTGACCTGAACATACGAATCGAAGATAAAATCAAGACGGATTTTTCTCCCAAATAACCACTCAAAAAATTTGAATCGGGTGAAAGTTATGAATTTTTGAACGTCCAAAAATTAACGGTTCAACATAGTATTTTCATTGTTTTTCACTGTATAGCTTCAAAGTACTCGCGCATTCGGAGATCTTCCTCAATGAATTGGCTTTCGATTCAAACACAAAAGTTGGAGGAAATAACAAGACACTTCAAATTCTCTAAGAGACACTCAAAGATGTTATTCCAGTCAGAAGTTACGAATTTTTAAGCATCCGAAAACCAGAGAAACGATAAGTTCACTTTATACTGCATATCAAGTATTTTGCGCTTTAGAAAATCTTCCACACAAAATTAGCCTCCGACATGAACAGATGAAATGAAGAAGACCTCAAGATGGTTCCAAATACTGAAGAATCATTTCCAAACCATTTTAAGATCTCAAGTTATGAATTTCTGAGATTGAAACCCATAATACTGAATTTATGTCTGCACTGTCTCAGATCAAATGAAATACTTGACTTTTTGCACCATTCAGAGTGAGTCGAGACACATGAGCTTAATATGATGATGACTTTCTTGGTTGTTGATTGGATAGCTTGGAAAATGTTCAGAGTGCATTTAAAATTTGACAACCCTGATTTCCGCTTCACAATGTTGTTTAACGGAACAATCAATTTTTGCACCTCTTTCTTGTAGAGATATGCCTTAACAAGTTTTTATGAACTCAAAGAGGTAATCAAGTGTCAAGACTTTAAAAACAAAATAACATTGAAGCTCAATGGATTGAAGGCTAAATAGGGAAGAAACAACATCAAATAACATTCAAGAAATTAATCTATTAATATGGAAGAAGGATTTGTCAAGTATGGAACAAAGATAGGTTAAAGAAGTCAAGCAAACAGGCAAACAAATTCAAGAAGACTTAGACAAGTAATGATCAACAATGAAGCACAAACATGATGTTTATGGAATTTATGACTTATGAAAGAAATTAACTCAATATGAAGTTCAAGAGTAACAAAAGAATTTGATAAAACTCCATACACGAAACAAAGTCAAGCAATTTAATGAGCAAACAACAACATCATCCAAGATAGGAATCAATTGTCCTAAATAAAACACGATAAGTAAAGATCAATAAAGGAGACACTCATATGTCATGGGGAAGTAGAAAATTACTTCATAAAGAATAAATCATGATCACTATACTTTAAGAAATTCTATCAAGTTAGAAATCTCAAAGTTCAAGGTAAACTAGCAAAGCATACGATCAACATCATCCAATTTAGGAATCATTTGTCCATTCAAAGTAAGAAAAAGATGAAATAAGCTAAGAAAATTATACATGGATAAAATACCTTACATAAGAAGTAATACCATGATAAATTTAAGAATGGTCAAGAGGGGTGACCTAAAACTACATGCAAAAAGTTGATTTAAGAAAACTTGGCAAGCAAGCAAAGATGTAGTCCATAAGATGAGACAAGCATTGTAAACTATGTCATCAATAAAATTATCAAATATTGAGGTACTTAGGTGTTATCGGCAGTAGAAAATGCCACGTGATATCAAAGGGACATGGTTCAAAATCATGGAAATATATCATCGAGCAACAGTGTTCAAAACTCATGTAAGAAGAAAAATGTAGCTTCTAAAGTGTCACTATGTTAATTAGCAAATGAATGCTTAACCAAAATGATCATATAAACATGGAAGAATTGAGACAATATTATAGGATGAGATCAATATTTAAGCATAAAAAGTTGGATTGCAAACCCTTAAGAGCTTCACCAATCATTCACATCAAAACTAGCTCAAAGAAAGAGATTAATGTAGCTCCTAACTTGTCATCATGATGAAATAACAATTTAATATTAATCAAATAATAAAAGTAGAATTGGAAGAATATATTATGATTCATGGGGTCAGAATAATACTCAAATGATTCACATCAAATTAGGTCCATGGTTATCAAAAGAGAATTGCACCAATGCATTTCCAACCAAAGGCTCTAAGATGGACAAGTAACATCTTTTAAAAGACAAGTAAAGAAACAATGTTATAACTTTTTAAAGGTTCGCCAAAGTGAACTAAAGATTCTTAACATGTTATGAGAAATGGGAGAAAGAATAAATAATTTGATTCCATTAGGTTGCACAAATTGCATACCTTATATCTCAAGCAACTAAAACCAACTAGGCAAAATAACATGTTCAATGTGAAAGTAAAGAGAAATAAACCTTACGAGGTCAAGTGATTCTCAAATACAAAAGGAATTATAATTGAACTTTTCATCCCTCAATCATTAATAAATATTCAAAGTGTTGTACCCCAAAATTTGCCCTCCCATATTTCTCAAGACATTGCAAGAAAAATCTCCAAGTGGCTCAAGGTTGCTCAAGAGTTGGTCAGACAAGCTATCTCCTAAAGCAGTCAACCCCAAATTAGGGTTTTATGTTGCATCAAGATCCTTGAATAAAAATGACCTCAAGTTCTCCCCAATGTCCTAATATGTTCTCAAGGTCATCCATGTCAAATTTCAAGCCTTGCAGAGGAAGTTTGCTCAGTCAAATGCTCAAAGGGTCCAAAAATCGACTGTGTTAGGGCAAATGTCAACTGTGACCTATAAACAGTCAAACTTCAAAGTTTTTTGTAAAAATTCTAGTTTTGAAGGATATTTCATCATTTGATCAAGGTTTTATCATGATTCATGAAGGATTGCTCAAAATTCATCAAGACTCAAAAGTTGCTAAATTAGGGATTTGTAGGAAAAGTCAACTCAACTTTGACCAAGCATAACTTTCTCATACTTTATTAGAAATGACTCATCCTAAGCTCATTTTTAATAGTATGCAATTCCCTACAATCCATCTTCATATCCAAAGATCAAATAATTCACTCACAAGAAGTTATAAATTTGGACATTATAGGTCATCTTTGAAAGTCAACAAAAACACCTTTTTTTCCCAAGCTTATAACTTTAGCATGGAATATCAAATTGATATGAGACCAAAAGTGTTGATTATAGGATATCTCAATCTTTATAAAAAGTCCAAAAACACTTCCAAAAGTTCAAAATTGAAGAAGTTATGCATTGTTGAAGTTGGACTTTTTTGCAAAATTGCTAAAAGTCAACTATCCCCAAAACATCAAATTTTGTCAAATGGGCCCATTATTTTCCACTTGATTTGAGTTTGCATAGTTTCCCACATGTCCTAGCTTCAGCCATGAGCCCGTATTTCATTTTTATTATTTAAATTTGATTTTTAATTGAATTTATTTATTTTAAATCAAATAAAATCATAAAAAATCCAAAGCATTGATAATTCATGATCTCTTGGCTATTTCAGGCTCCACATTCAATCATTATCATCACCAAATTCGAATCAAACCAAATCATGTGCAAAAAGATTGAAATGAATCAAATTTGGAAGGTTTTTCATGGAGAATCAAATCAAATTTGCAATCATTATTGGAGCAAGATTTGAACCAAATTTGTTACCCTAATACACTGAGCATTACATAAGTAAGCAAAAGGGACGAAAATCAGGGTTGGAAACGGTGGAGAGAGGCAGAACAAAAAGTAAAAAAATCACAAAAAAGTGAGAAGTCGAAATCTAGGTTAGAGGCATTTTCAGAGGTCAAGACTTGTCCAAATCGCTTCATAGGCATTCACACAAGCTACTTGGATCAAAAGCAAGCATTTCCAGGCCCCTACGAGCACTATAAGTCTCACGAAACACAACCCTGTTCTTGAAATCGATTTGACTTGTTCTTGCATCATTTGAGAAAACTAATGGCATAATTGTGATCACAAGAGCATTTCCAAGCTTTTCATATTATTCAATTGCATTTATCTGGCTTATATGAAGAACCACCATTGTTAGGGTTCGTTTCTTGTTTTTGGGCGTTTCTGTTCCAGGTACAATTGAAGCACATAATGGACATGGTTGTGACCGGGAGGGTGAGACGAACACAACCATACCCTTGGAATTTATTTTTATGGCCTGAGAAGGATTTTTGAGATGAGCAACCTTGTAGCTACGGACTCCTGTCCGTTGGTATAGGTGGTGAGACTTTTGGCCACGGTTGGGAGGTCAGGGATGATGCGTGGCATCCATCCACTAGCTAATTCAAATCTTGGCGCGTTTTATTTTTTTTCTGACCAATAATTCTTGTTTTGCTATATTATACATGCTTTGCATTATATTAACAAACAGATCAACGTGGTGTAGTGGCAAAGCAAGCGTGCAAATTCCTTCAGGACCTGGGTTCGAGTCCCAGGTCCCCCACTTTCTCTATAATTTTGTCTTTCAGGTATTCCCATGCGCGCACAAGCTTGCAGTACACCATAGTCCTTCATCCACTCAAGTGCCAGATGGCCAAAGGCCAGATCTGGTGGTCCATGATGGGAGGTCCACCAAGGCACCAATCAATGCGCAAGCACCAGATCCCAAAAAGTCCACAAGGGCCAGCGTTTTTTGGGCTTTCAAATTGTTTCTCATACTCTCCAATCAGGCCCAACACCCCCTCTCTCCTCTATTTTTTTTTTTTTTTTTTATTAATTCTTTTATTATTTTTATTTAATTTCTAACCAATCACAAAATTCCTTTTTTCATCAAATAAAATCACAAAAAATATTTTTTCATCTCAAATCAAATTTTAATATTTTATTTTTCTTAATAAATTTATTAATTAATTAGGTTTTAATTAGAAAACTTTAATTCCTTTTTGTAAATAATTTTAACTAATTAGATTTAATTAGATTTAACCACTAATTCAATAATTTTAATTTCTTTCCTAAATAATCAAAAAAACTCCAAAAATAATTTATTTTTATTAATTAATTAATTTAATTTAATTTAGTAATTAATTTAGGTTATTTCTTTCTTAAAATAAAAACAACAAAAAATATATTTTCTTTAACCAAAAGGGCCAAAACCCTAAAAAATTTGCACTCGATTTAATTTCCCGCGCGCGTTACTTATTTTTACCCAATAATGTACCTGCTTCCGGATTGTAATAGTTAAATAGGACGTTTAATTATTTTTATCGATTTATTTTATTTTTCAAAAGGGTTTGTCTTTGGCGATGTAAATACCCGACGCCTTGTAATTAAAATTCCGCATTTTATTTCTGCAAATTATAACTGTTAGATGTTTGATAATAAGGTTTGCATGACAAGACTGAATGTTAATCCTAAAATCAACTTAGATCACCCCTAATATGTACAAAGATAAAAATAAACTGAAAACGGCACACTCGCACATGCGCACTCTTATGGTACACCCCCACTTGTTTTCCTTCGTACACGGTCATTGAGTGTAGGTCGTTTTAGAGGTCGTCCTCTTGTCTAAAAGATCATAGTTTCCTCGAAACGGTTGCCTCGGATATTGTTGCCTCAAACAAATGATCTAAGACATTAGGGTTACCGCTAAGGCATCCTAACATTGCTTTGGTGACCGTAAGTCCCTCATTCGAATTGACCCTCAAACTCCAAATGACGGTGCTAGCAACTCATTAATAGTGGGATAGTATTGTCTAAAGGAAATTAGCATAGAACGATTCCTTTCTCGAGTGGGTAGATGGTTCTTAGATACCTGCTCTTTCAAAAAAAACAAAACCTTTTTCACACTTACACTCCTTTTCGAACAAAGTTTTCAAAGCACTTCATTACGCTCTTGAGGACAAAAGCAAGAGTCAAATCGAAGTTTTAAAACAATTTTTTTTTTCAAACCCATAAGCACAAAGAGAACAATTTTGAAAACAATTGAGCAAGTACCTAAGAGCCCGTGGATAACCACAAATAGAAAGGGTGCTAATACCTTCCCTTTCTATAATCTACCCCCCGTACCTAGAAAATCTCGAAAAAGGAATTTTTCTATGCTTTTTTCTTTCCTTGTTGGATAAAATAAAAGTCGGTGGCGACTCTTGCTTACCGCGACATTTTGCAAAAACAAACACAAAACGCAAACTAGCATTCCAAAAACAGTCAGTTCTTCCCACGAAGAACTGGGGACTCTGCTGGGGAAATTTTAAGTGGGGTGTACCTTAGGAATAGTTATTATTGTTTTCAATTGCTTGACTTCTATGCTTTATCTTTGTGGATTAAATCGGAGTTACTATAGATCCTAACCCAGATCTGGGGAATACCCTTTAGGTAAGTATCAATAAATTGTGAGGGAATTGTACGGCGTAGACCGATACGGTTGAAGCAGTAGCTATGTTGGTGTGGCACTTTAGTATGTACTGATATCCCTTGTGGCGCAACGAGGAGAATATGGGTCTGCTAAGGGGTCATTAAGCACCAACTGACCTTAGCACCTTTAATTGACCAACTTGGCCATAGAACAGTAGCAGTATGCTACACTCATTGAGACTAAACTCTCGCGATGATTCCGGCCGCAAGAAAAGGTTGCTAAACTGGAATTATGACCGATCGAGGGTAGTCAGTGATATTGAGATCCTCTAGAACCCGGTTACTATTTTTAGGACAGGTTTGAACCAACTAAACTGAAAGAGGGTAATATCTAAACTCCTTACCAACCTGAAATCTAAGGGCTATCTGTGTGACTTGTTTGCCCTTACCATGTTTGCTATTTGTGAATACTTGTGGTGTGTCTCTTATCATAACATCATGCATCATGACATTGCATGCATCTTGCATCAAGAATAACCTATTTCAAAGACAGAGGGGATTCATCTTTGTTCTATTTTATAGGTCATGGCACCCATGCGTAGAAACACTATTCGGATCAACTTTGTCCAGATTCCCACTCAACTCAAGGATTTGGTTGCAAAGATGCCAGATACTTCTTCCTTTATCAGCAGACATGGGCACCTCCTAGGTTTGGTCACCTCCAAGATGGATGAACAAATGATGAGTGTATTAGTCTAGTTCATTGATCCATTATACCATTGCTTTAATTTTCTGGACTACCAGTTGGTCCCTACCTTGGAAGAGTTCTCTGATCTACTGGGTATCTCCATTCTAGAGCAGACCCCGTTTACAGGTTGGGAGAAGATCCTTAGGCCGGAAGAGATTGCTTCAGCCCTTCATCTAACAAAGGCTGAGGTAATGTCAAACTGGGAGACTAGAAGTGGTAGAAAAGGTTTCTTGGCTAAATTTCTGGTTGATCGGGCTAATCAGTTATGGGACAGTCTAGATTTTCAGGCATTTGAAGACATTCTGGCTCTTCTCATATATGGCTTGGTGTTGTTTCCTAACTCAGATTCTTTCGTCAGCGTGAATGCAGTGAAGATTTTCATATCCGGTAATCTTGTGCCCACTCTCTTGGGTGACATTTTGCACTCTCTTTATGCCCGTACTGCTCGGAAACGGGGAACCCTTATGTGTTGTGCACCATTGCTGGCGAGGTGGTTCATTTCTCACCTCCCCAAGTCAGTTTTGAAGAACAAGGAAGGCATGGCTTAGGCCTATAGGATTATGTCTCTCTCTCATAATGAAATCATTTGGACGATCAAGGGCATGGAAGACGTGGCTATTATTGATCGCTGTGGGGAATACCCCAATGTTCCACTACTAGGAACCCATGGAGGAATCACCTATAATCCATGTTTGGCCTTACGTCAATTTGGGCGAGCTAGGAGGGAAGGACCTCATGAGTTACTGATGCCAAGCATTGTCTTTGACTTCCAAGGGTATAGTGACGAGTAACGTCGCAGGTTCATAAGAGCTTGGGATAGAGTACACAGGTCTGATCCACACGAGCTAGGTGCGAAAACTTCTCTTCTGATGGAGCCATATCTCCGATGGGTTCGAATCCGTGCCCAAAAGTTGGGAATGTTGTACGAAGCCGTCTTGCCTATAACTCTTAAGGTTGCTGATGAAGAAGGGGTTCCTCCTACCATCCTCCATCCATACATGCCTACTGACATTGGGGCATTAAAGAGATCGTGGATGCAGCTGAGAGAAGAGCGGGATACTTACAGAGAGAAGTATCACGAGCAAGAGTAAAAGATCCAGAAGTTGACAAGGCAATTAGAGAATGAGAAGATCCTCAATGACTATGTCCGCACTGACAGGAAACGACCATGGGAGCATTGATTGTCTTTCAATTATTTCTAGTTTTGATTTATTTTTCAGTATTTCCTTTTTGTAACGCCTTAAAGGCATCTGTTGAACATTTGAATTCAAAGTTTATCTAATAAAAGTGTGTTTTATTTTGGTTTACAAATTTGAATCTCTAAAGTATTTGAAATCATATCATGCGCATTTCATTCCATGCACCTCATAACAGGTACCCTTACAGGTTTTCTCATCTTATTCGCTGTTTATTTCAGCACATCATGTCTGCTAAAACATCAACTGATCAAGCTATCAAGGCTCTATAAGCTCAAAACGCTCAATTTCAAGATATGTTCATGAATTTGGCTAAGGGTCAGCAAGATCTGAAAACCCTTATCTTAAAGGATAAGAAGAAGAAGAAGAAGAAGACGGTCCTCCTGAACATGGGTCACAGGTTTGGAAACAGGCTGCGAGATGAAGTCAATCTATCCCACTCATCTGGAGGGGGAGAGAACCAATAAGAAAGGAGGGTGCCTAGCCCTGTGGTATCTGACCACGAGACTAACTTTGACGAAGACCAGTATCCTCCTGCTGAGGATAGATATAAACAGCTTGAAGACCGGTTAAGTGCGATAGAGATTCAGAAGGTCCCTGGGTTGGACTTCGGTGATCTAGGTCTGTCATCTGGGGTGGTGATTCCCCATAAGTTCAAATCACCGGCCTTTGCTAAGTACGACGGGGTTTCTTGCCCAAAGCTGCACCTCTGTTCGTATGTTAGAAAGATTCAGCCATACACCACTGACAAGAATCTCTGAATCCACTTCTTTCAAGATATTCTCTCAGGGACTCAACTTGAATGATTTTACCAGCTGGAAGGAGCTAGTATCCATAATTGGGAGGACTTGGCTGCAGCTTTCTACAAACAGTACCAATACAATGCCGACCTCGCTCCTACGCGTACCCAACTTCAGGGTATGTCTATGGGTGCGGGCGAAGGTTTCAAAGACTATGCTTAGAAGTGGAGGGACCTTGCTGGAAGAGTGCAACCACCCTTGGCTGATAGGGAGATAGTGGATATGTTTTTGGGGACCCTGTCTGGTCATTATTTCATCCATCTGATTGGGAGTTCATCGTCCGGGTTTACAGAGCTGATTATGACCGGGGAAAGAATTGAGGCCAGTATCAAAAGCGGTAAAATACAGAAGGGTGATTCATCAAATACCGAAAAGAAGCCTTTTAAGAAGGAGTTATGTGTTGTTTATAGTTCAAAAAGCCGGAACAGGCCTGAACGCCGCCAAGCTGTTAATGCAGTTGTTATTTCAAGACCAACTGTTGTCGCACAACGCAACAATCAGCCAACGACCGAGAGGCTGCGAAGACAATTCACTCAGCTCAACATGACTTTATCTCAGATTCTGCCACAGTTATTGAAGACCAACTTGGTGATTCTGAGGGAGGCCCCGAAGAATCCCAACACAACATCACCGATGTACGATCCAAATGCCCATTGTGCTTTTCACTCTGACATCCCGGGGCATGATACGGATAACTGTTGGGTCTTGAAAAACAAAGTACAGGACTTGATTGATGCGAAGGAGATTGAATTCGAAGCACCTGAAAGACCTAATGTTGTGACTTATCCTATGCCCAAGCATGGAGTGAATGCTGTAGAAGAAGACTCGTTTGTGGTTTTTGTAAAAGACATTGTTACTCCATTGATGAATGTGAAGAAGAACCTTCTGTTAGCCGGTTTATTTCCGGGCTATGGCGAAGGTTGCCATCTGTGTGCCGTCCTACCTACCGGTTGCAATATTTTGAAGTCAGGTGTCCAACGCCTGATGGATAATAAAGAAATTCTGTTTGAGAAGACTTTTGTTCCTTTGGTTGCTACTGAAGAAGTTGCTATAATCACCATTTTCGACAATTCTTCCAAGGCTTCCTCGAGAAAGCCTGTTAGAGTTACATCTGTTCCAAGAATCGCACCATTGATCATCACTATTCCTGGGCCTATCTCCTATACATCCAATAAAGTTGTCCCGTGGCATTATGGGGCTGACGTATATTATCACGGAGTTAAGCAAGACTTGAGTGTTGAAGAGGCTGATACTGACGTCAGCAATATTGTTGGACCTGCCTAAGTCACCCGCAGCGGAAGACTTTTCTCCCCTGAGATCTCTCCGCCAGTTGTTTAGAAGCCTGTTGTCATTACGCCTTCTAGTGCACCTAATACTATCCCGGTTCAAGTTCCCATTCTTACCCCTGTTGCCGAGCCATCTGATACTCGGGGAAAAGGGACCACTGATGAGCCTTCCCGGACGGGGGCACCAAAGACAATTACTGTTGAAGCCTCTAGAAAAGAGATGGAGGAAATTTAGAAGATTATCAAAAAGAGCGACTATAATGTAGTCGAACAGCTGGGGAAAACCCCGTCTAAAATCTCTATGTTGTCTTCGTTGTTATGCTCAAAAGCCCATGCCAAGGCCCTGATTGCCTTCCTGAAGACTGCGCACGTGCCGCAGGAAACATCAGTTGATCAGTTTAAAGATTGTGTGGCTAGTCTGACAACGGATAATGGGTTAGGTTTCTCCGATGCAGACTTGCCTGCTAAGGGGAGGAATCACAATGATTCCCTGCATGTCTCCATTGAATGTAGGGGCACTACTCTAGCCCATGTATTGGTAGATACTGGTTCCTCATTGAATGTTTTACCTAAGAAAGCTCTAGACCGGTTGGACTGTGAGGGTTTAGAGTTGAAGCCAAGTAACATTGTTGTCAGGGCCTTTGATGCGTCAAAGAGAATGGTACATGGAGAAGTGGATATTCCAGTGAAGGTTGGTTCTCAGATCTTTGCTTCTACTTTTCATGTGATGGACATTAGGCCATCCTATTGTTTTTTGTTGGGTCGCCCATGGATCCACAAAGCTGGGGCAGTGACTTCTACGCTCCACCAGATGCTGAAGTACCCAGTCAAGGGGAAAATTGTGACGGTACAAGGAGAGGAGGAGTACATGGTGAGCCACCTCAACAGTTTCCGATATGTAGAGATGGATGGGGAGTTCATTGAGACCCCGTTTCAACATTTTGAAGAGGTTCCCCAGACATTGGCATCAACTGAAACTGTTATTGAAGATCCTCTAATGAAGATGGCTTCCCTCAAGGATGCCCGGGCTGTTATTGAGAAAGGTGGGTGTGCAAATTGGGGCCAACTACCTTATTTTTCACATAAAACTAACAAGTTTGGTATGGGTTTCACTGCAGAAGCTCAAAGGGTTGTTCAGAATGCACGGATCGGAAGACCTCCCTTGTTTATCAGCAATTCAGGAGTGAATGCCATTGAAGACGATGTTGAAGAATCTGATTTCAATAGTTGGATCTATCCTACTACTGATGGTGGACTAAGCAATTGGACAGCAAAAGACTTTGTCCCAATTTCTTTTATTACCTAGTAATGAGACTTTTGTTTTGAATTTGTAACAGACGATGTTTTAAACTTTACGGCCCGGTGTCTTACCCGAGGCACCGTGGCTTTGTTTGTGAGGGCTTTATGTGTGTCATCTACATATATCATTAATAAAAGCATTGTACATTTCTTGCATTTCAAATTTTGCGCTCCTTGTTTTTTTCTTCTTTTATTACATAATGCAAAACAGCTATTTTACACACACTCACATATACAGGTCTACATCCACTCTGGATCCCACTGATAATGACTCTGCTACTGCTGGTTATGACTTCGAAAGTCCGATTAACTTAGCCGAAGGTGAAGGTGAAGATGATTACAAAGTGCCTGGTGAACTTGCTAGACTGTTACTTCAGGAAGAAAGGGTTATTCAGCCGCATGAAGAGCCAGCGGAAACGATAAATCTGGGTACAGAGATAGACAAGAAAGTGGTCAAGATCGGTGCAAATCTGGAAGCTAGTGTTAAACAATGGTTGATTCAGATGCTGCATGCCTACGTTGAGATCTTTGCCTGGTCTTATAAAGATATGCCTGGGTTGGATACCGATATTGTGGTTCACCGATTGCCTACCAAGGAAGACTATCCTCCAGTGAAACAGAAAGTCCGCCGAATGCGCCGGGAGATGTCTGAGAAAATCAAGGCTGAAGTTATGAAACAGTTTGACGCCGGTTTTCTAGCAGTTACTTCTTACCCTTGGTGGGTGGCCAACGTGGTTCTTGTGCCAAAGAAGGATGGTAAGGTTCGAATGTGTGTCAACTATAGGGATCTGAACAGGGCAAGCCCCAAGGATGACTTCCCTCTACCTCATATTGACGTTCTGGTTGACAACACCGCACAAAATAAGGTCTTCTCCTTTATGGATGGTTTCTCCGGTTACAATCAGATTAAGATGGCCCCTGAGGATATGAAGAAGACAACCTTCGTTACTCAATGGGGTACCTTTTTCTACAAGGTCATGCCTTTAGGATTAAAGAATGCTGGGGCAACGTATCAGGGTGCCATGGTCGCTTTGTTCCATGACATGATCCATCATGAGATTGAGGTATACGTCGACGACATGATTGCAAGATCCCAGACTGAAGAAGAACATCTAGATCATCTCCAGAATCTATTTGACAGGTTGAAGTTGTACAAGTTGAGGTTAAACCCGAACAAGTGCACCTTCGGGGTGAGATCTGGTAAGTTGCTGGGTTTCGTCGTAAGCGATAAAGGTATTCAAGTGGATCCTGCGAAGGTGAAGGCTATACAGGAAATGCCAGCTCCCCGAACAGAGAAAGAAGTCAGAGGCTTTCTGGGACGTCTGAACTACATTTCCCGATTCATCTCGCACCTGACTGCTACTTGTGAGCCAATCTTCAAATTACTGAAGAAAGATCAAGTGGTAAGATGGAACGATGAATGTCAGGCCTCTTTCAAAAGGATCAAAGAGTCTCTCCAAGAGCCACCCATTATGATGCCTCCAGTTGAAGGGAGACCTTTAATCCTATACTTGACAATACTTGACAATTCAATGGGGTATGTGCTGGGTCAACATGACGAGTCTGGCCGAAAAGAGCATGCTATTTATTACCTTAGCAAAAAGTTTACCGACTGCGAGACCCGATACTCGTTGCTTGAGAAAACTTGCTGCGCTTTGGCATGGGATGCTCGCCGGCTGAGATAGTATATGCTGACTCACACTACTCTATTGATATCAAAGATGGATCCAATCAAGTATATCTTCGAAAAGCCTGCCTTATCTGGAAGAATAGCAAGATGGCAGATGATCTTGACTGAGTATGACATCCAATACATGACTCAAAAGGCAATCAAGGGAAGTGTGTTGGCAGACCATTTGGCACATCAGGCAGTGGATGATTACCAGTCTATGAACTTCGAATTTCCAGATGAGAATATCATGATAGTAACTAACTGTGAAGAACTTGGACCGGATGAAGGACCCGAGGAGGGATCCTGATGGTCTATGTACTTTGATGGAGCTTCAAACGCTTTGGGTAACAGCGTTGGTGCCGTAATCATATATCCTAAAGGCTCTCATACTCCATTCACCGCCCGACTATGTTTCAACTGCACCAACAACATGGCGGAGTATGAAGCGTGCATTATGGATCTTCGAGCACCTATTGACCTAAGGATTAAGTTTCTAAGTGTTTTCATGGATTCTGCTCTCGTGATCAGTCAGATCAAAGGTGAATGGGATACGAAACACCCTAATCTTATTCCTTACAAAGATATGTGTTGACGTTGCTTCCTCATTTTGAGGAGATAACTTTTGAACACTTCCCTAGAGAGGAGAATCAGTTGGCGGACGCGCTGGCTACGATGTCTTCTATGTTCAAAGTCAATTGGGACAACGAGGCTCCCCGAATCACCATTGAAAGATTGGACGAACCTGCACATTGTTGTGACATTGAGACTGAAGAGGTAGCGGATAAACCCTGGTTTCATGAGGTGAAGAGGTATCTTGAGGCTCAGGAGTACCCCGAGGGTGCAACTGTTAATGATAAGAAGTTCCTGAGGAGGTTCGCGGCGAAGTTCTTCATCAGTAATGGTATTCTTTACAAGCGTAATCATGATTCCACCTTACTGCGTTGTATGGATAAAAATGAAGGAGAAAGGATTATGGTAGATTTACATGAAGGTACTTTCGGAACTCATTCCAATGGACACACCATGGAAAAGAAAATCCTTTGGGCAGGATATTATTGGTCCACTATGGGAGCCGACTTATATCAGCATTCTCGGACCTGTCACAAGTGTCAAGTCTATGCTGATAAGGTGCATATACCTCCAGTTCCTCTGAACGTCTTGAGAGCTCTGTGGCCTTTTACAATGTGGGGCATTGATATGATCAGCGAGATTAGACCTACGGCATCCAACGAGCATCGTTTCATCCTGGTAGCTATTGATTACTTCACCAAGTGGGTTGAAGCAGCTTCCTTTGCTACTGTAACCAAGAACGTCGTGGCACGGTTCATTTAGCATAATATGATTTGTCGATATGGTGTACCAGAGAGGATTATTATGGACAATGGTACAAATATCAATAATAAGATGATCACCGAGCTCTGCAAGCAGTTCAAGATACAGCATCACAACTCTTCTCCTTACCGGCCGAAGATGAATGGGGCTGTAGAAGCGGCTAATAAGAACATTAAGGAGATTGTGCAGAAGATGACAGTGACATACAAAGACTGGCACGAGATGTTACCATTCGCTCTTCATGGATACCGTACCTCAGCACAGACGTCAAGAGGGGAAACACCTTATTCCTTGGTTTATGGCATGGAGGCCATCTTGCCCATTGAAGTTCAGGTACCCTCTCTTTGGATTATGAAGGATGCAGGTCTGAACGAAGATGACTGGATTCAGACCCGGCTTGATCAGCTGAATTTAATAGACGAAAAAAGACTTACTGCTATTTGTCATGGTCAGACGTATCAAAAGCGGATGATCAAGGCATTTAAAAGGAAAGTCAGACGACAAGAGTATCAAGTTGGGGACCTGGTTATCAAGCGCATCATACTGCCACAAGGTGACCCCAAGTGCAAATGGACCCCTACTTATGGAGGGCCATTTGTGGTTAAGAACATCTTCTCAGGCGGAGCTATGATTCTAACCACTATGGATGGTGACGACCTTCCTCACCCCGTCAATGCAGACATAGTGAAAAGATACTACGCATAATCAAAGACCCGCTAGGTCGACTGGCCTAGGCAAAAATAAGGGCTTCCCGGCGAACCAAAAGGGTTCAGGCAAAAATAAGGGATGAAAATGAAAAAACTGTACACCTGGCAAGTCAAAAACCTGAAAAGGCGGCTTGGGCTAAAAAGGGTATCCTGGTGGATTGAAAACCCGAAAGGGCAGTCCAGGAAAAAATTAGGGATCAAAGTGTAACACTACGTCTCATTTGATCACCTTGCAACCAGACTTCGGTATTGACTGTCAAGCTCGGACGACACTAATCAATCTGATCTACCTTCAACCAAGTAGAAAAATGATGAGATGCTCGAGGACATAGGGGAAATAACAGAGTTGGAACCCAATGGGATTACTCACATAGTTGCTTTCTTTAGTTTTTCACAAATTGTGTAAATTCTATTATTCGGCGGTGTTCCCTTACTAGGACGTCAGTCTCTTGTACAAAAACGCCTATTTACAGACTAAACTTCAAAAATCAATACAATTCATTTTCAGAGAAATTTCAAACTGTTTTTCCTTTTTCTGTTTTGTTTTGCAAAGAACGTCCAATGTTCACTTTTTATATATGCATTTGACATTAATTGCTGCTCACGAATATTTAAATGCAAAACAAAAGACCATTACCGGTAATATCAGAAATAGGGGCAAATAAGATTAGTCCAAGTTGTACAGTTGCTCTATCCACCAGGTACAAAGGTAGATTCAGATGAAGAATATGGCTAAGGTGCATTCACTCCCCGCAGAGTAAGACAGTAATGTTAACTCTCCCCAGCTGAGACTTGCAACTGTGAATGAATCGGTAATATTCTCCCCAAGCAGAGTTTATCTACCATTAGCACTGAAAGGTCTTAATATTCCCCAGCGAAGTATAAGAATATTCCCTGGCAGAATACAAGATATCCACGTTGGAGTTTGATTTTTCCACAGCGCAGTCTGAAAAAGCTTCCCCAGTAGAACTTGGAGAATCATCCCCAGTAAACTTTGGAAGATTGTCCCCAGCGAGTTCAAAGGATTATCCCCATAAGAGTCTAAAAGGTTATCCCCGGTGAAGTCACAACTGAAGAGTCATCCCCGGCGGAGTTCTTTCCTTTCAAAAACAAGAAGTTAATCCCCAACAAGATTCGGTATCACCAGCAACGGTAATTCGTCCCCAGGGGAATTTATCGGCAGAATCCTCTACAGAACATCTCGTCCCCACAGAGTAATCTCCTCATCAGTTTATTCCCCAACGGAGTTATCCTCTCCTGCAGGTTTATTCTCGCAATCATCTTCGTTTGTCATCCCCAGCGGAAATGAAGAATTCAACTCTTTTCTCCAGCAGCTATCCGAGATTTATTTTCCCCAGCTAAAACATTACATTTTCATACATCATGATACATGCATATATGCATCATATAACACAATCTCATTTATTTGAGAACATCATTGCTTGATACATATCATGCATTACATACAGCTAATCTTTACCTTTCAGGAAAGGTGCGGCCAAAATCTCATTCAAAGCTATGGAGCTTTTATCTCAGTTGAACTAATGACCGGTTCTTAAATCTCAACAGAATTATCCTCAGTTGAATTACAGATAAGGTTCTAAATCTTGGAAAAGTTCCTCTGTCGAAGTATGAACGAGTTCTTAAATCTCAATAGAATTATCCTCCGTTAAATTACAGATAAGTCCTAAATCTCGATGAAGATGTTTCCCTCAGTCGAAGTACTGACCGGTTCTTAAATCTCAATTGAATTATCCTCGGTCGAATTACAGATAAGGTTTTAAATCTCGGCAAAGTTCCTCCGTCGAAGTATGAACGAGTTCTTAAATCTCAACAGAATTATCCTCGGTT
The DNA here is from genome assembly GCA_948472305.1 of Vicia faba. NCBI lineage: Eukaryota > Viridiplantae > Streptophyta > Magnoliopsida > Fabales > Fabaceae > Vicia > Vicia faba. The sequence goes on along the minus strand of OX451741.1, from coordinate 964,189,297 downwards.
GAATTACAGACAAGTCCTAAATCTCGATGAAGATGTTTCCCTCAGTCGAAGTACTGACCGGTTCTTAAATCTCAACTGAATTATCCTGAGTTGAATTACATATAAGGTTCTAAATCTCGGTAAAGTTCCTCTGTTGAAGTATGGACGAGTTCTTAAATCTCAACAGAATTATCCTCGGTTGAATTACAGACAAGTCCTAAATCTCGATGAAGATGTTTCCCTAAGTCGAAGTACTGACTGGTTCTTAAATGTCAACTGAATTATCCTCGGTTGAATTACAGATAAGGTTCTAAATCTCGGCAAAGTTCCTCCGTCGAAGTATGGATGAGTTCTTAAGTCTCAACAGAATTATCTTCGGTTGAATTACAGACAAGTCCTAAATATCGATGAAGATGTTTCCCTCAGTCGAAGTACTGATCGGTTCTTAAATCTCAACTAAATTATCCTCGGTTGAATTACAGATAAGGTTCTAAATCTCAGAAAAGTTCCTCCGTTGAAGTATGGACGAGTTCTTAAATCTCAACAGAATTATCCTCGGTTGAATTACAGACAAGTCCTAAATCTTGATGAAGATGTTTCGCTCATTCGAAGTACTAACCAGTTCTTAAATCTCAACTGAATTATCCTCAGTTGAATTACAGATAAGGTTCTAAATCTCGACAATTCTCCTCCGTCGAAGTACAGACAGTTCCTAAATCTCAGCAGAGTTTTCTTAGTTGAATTACGGGCAAGTTCTTAAATCTTGACGAAGATGTTTCCCCCCAATTGAATTACGGACAAGTTCTTAAAACTCAGCAGAGATGTTCTTTCAGCTGAAGTACAGGCAAGTTCCTAAATCTCAACAAAGATTAGGCTCCCCCAGCGGAATCTTCTACAACAACAAGTATACAAGTTCTCTCTAAGGAATCTCTTATGCGGTCGACACTCCTGTAGATGGCATCTTTAAGCCCATCCTCCCGTCAGCAATCTCCAAATGGCATCTGTAAGCCCATTTCCGACATCACAAGGCTGATACCACTTCATGCGAGTGCAAATTTCTGGGCACTCTAGTGTTCAATCATCTTCCAACTTCGGATCACGAAAGGCACGAAAGCCAATCTAAATCCTCAGGTTTAAGAAGATTGAACAGGGGAAGATGTTGTACCCCAAAATTTTCCCTCCCTTATTTCTTAAGACATTGCAAGAAAAATCTCCAAGTGGCTCAAGGTTGCTCAAGAGTTGGTCAGACAAGCTATCTCCTAAAGCAGTCAACCCCAAATTAGGGTTTTGTGTTGCATCAAGATCCTTGAATACAAATGACATCAAGTTCTCCCCAATGTCCTAATATGTTCTCAAGGTCATCCATGTCAAATTTCAAGCATTGCAGAGGAAGTTTGCTCAGTCAAATGCTCAAAGGGTCCAAAAATTGACTGTGCTAGGGAAAAAGTCAATTGTGACCTATAAACAGTCAAACTTCAAAATTTTTTGTCAATATTCTCATTTTGAAGTATATTTCATCATTTGATCAAGGGTTTATCATCATTCATCAAGGATTGCTCAAAATTCATCAAGACTCAAAAGTTGCTAAATTAGGGTTTTGTAGGAAAAGTCAACTCAACTTTGACCAAGCATAACTTTCTCATACTTTATGAGAAATGACCCATCCAAAGCTCATTTTTAAGAGGATGAAATTCCCTACAATCCATATACATACCCCAAGATCAAAAAATGCACTCACAAGAAGTTATAAATTTGGACAGTATAGGTCATCTTTGAAAGTCAACAAAAATACCTTTTTTGCCCAAGCTTATAACTTGAGCGTGGAATATCAAATTGATATGAGACCAAAAGTGTTGATTATAGGACATCTCAAGCTTTCTAAAAAGTCAAAAAACACTTCCAAAAGTTCAAAATTGAAGAAGTTATGCATTGTTGAAGTTGGACTTTTTTGTAAAATTACCAAAAGTCAATTATCCCCAAAACTTAAAATTTTGTCAAATGGGCCCATTCTTTTCAACTTGATTTGAGTTTGCATAGTTTCCCATGTGTCCTAGCTTAAGCCATGAGCCCATATTTCATTTTTATTATTTAAATTTGATTTTTAATTGAATTTATTTATTTTAAATCAAATAAAATCATAAAAAATCCAAAGCATTGATAATTCATGATCTCTTGGCTATTTCAGGCTCCAGATTCAATCATTATCATCATCAAATTCGAATCAAACCAAATCATGTGCAAAAAGATTGAAATGAATCAAATTTGGAAGGTTTTTCATGGAGAATCAAATCAAATTTGCAATCATTATTGGAGCAAGATTTGAACCAAATTTGTTACCCTAATACACTGAGCATTGCATAAGCAAGTATAAGAGACGAAAATCAGGGTTGGAAACGGTGGAGAGAGGCAGAACAAAAAGTGAAAAAATCACAAAAAAGTGAGAAGTTGAAATCCAGGTTAGAGGCATTTTCAGAGGTCAAGACTTGTGCCAATCGCTTCCTAGGCATTCACACAAGCTACTTGGATCAAAAGCAAGCATTTTCAGGCCCCTACGAGCACTGTAAGTCTCACGAAACACAACCCTATTATTGAAATCAATTTGAATTCTTCTTGCATAATTTTAGAAAACTAATGGCATAATTGTGATCACAAGAGCATTTCCAAGCTTTTCATATTATTCAATTGCTTTTATTTGGCTTATATGAAGAACCACCATTATTAGGGTTCGTTTCTTGTTTTTGCGCGTTTCTATTCCAGGTACAATTGAAGCACATAATGGACATGGTTGTGACCGGGAGGGTGAGACGAACATAACCATGCCCTTGGAATTTATTTTTATGGCCTGAGAAGGATTTTTGAGATGAGCAACCTTGTAGCTATGGACTCTTGTCCGTTGGTATAGGTGGTGAGACTTTTGGCCACGGTTGGTGTAACACCCTCTAAAACCCCGAATAAAATTTCGCAAATAATTAAAATCATATTTTCAGAGTACATGTATTAACGAGGATGTCACAATTCTCTTTTAATAAAAACAAGTTCCTGTCATGCATAACATAGAAGCAACTCATACATGTTTACACAGTGGAATAATTTAATTAACAAAACCAATGTTATAATATTTTCAAAATCATCAGGGATTAACACCTGGAATATATCAACATCATATTATAACAAACATAAGGAAATAAACGAGTCTGACTAAAGCAGCTCGACAAACAACGTTCCCGGAGTTACAACTATCAGAGCATGACCCGGACAATACTTAAACGGAAATAAACTAGAAACAACAAGCCTTCGCCAAGCACCTGAACGAAGCTCCTCAATCTGAAATATTCAACAGTAAGGGTGAGCATCTCAACTATACATTTGATTATACGTTCATAACAATCAATTCAGAAAAACCATAAGCTTCACCCAACAGTTAGCATGTTTCATAGTTTACGAAAACCTTTACAATTCATATATTCATAATATATCACTTTTCATACTTATAATTAACATCAAACATCATTAATAATTTAGCAGCAATACATGCATACAATCAATTAAATACAACATTGGAAAATCATCCATTCATGTTATATTCAATATAATGCAACACACCCATGCATGTGGTACCATTTTACCGCCCCATTAAATCTCGGGTCACGGATAACTCACCGTTCCATTATATCACGGACACGGCTACCACCTCAACGTTCCATTAAATCGCGGACACGTATATTGGCCACCATGTTAATTCCACACAATGGGAATTAACAAATGCAACATGATATGTAAAGTATGTAACACTCAGCATACTATTAACATCAATCAACATATCATGCAACATCAACAACATCAATCATAACAGGATATGGATAGCATGTAATCACTCAGCATACTATTAAACATCAATCATATCAAGTTATATCATAATTCATGCTTGATAACATCATCTAAAAGCATGACAATAAAATCTACGTAGTGTTGGTATCATAACATTCAAACGTTATTCGATACAAGCATCAATCAACACTAGGAAATCAGTAAACAGCATATTCAAAACATATCAAACACTGCACATCAAAACAGGATCAATCCCGTACATAACAGCATGCACAGAAAACAAAATTCAGAAACCAACATAGGAGGTTTAACACGGGTACCCGTGTAAATCAACACTGCCCGTGTGGAAATGTGTCCAGAAACACGTTATTTTGCCAATACAGGGGATCAACACGGGTGCCCGTGTGAATCAACACGGCCCGTGTTGAAATGTGTCTGGAAACACAATTTTTTGGCAATACAGTGGATCAACACGGGTGCCCGTGTGAAACAACACGGCCCGTGTTGATGAGCGCGATCCCAAAATTCCTGTTCCTGCAGCAGCTCATATACCCATATTTTTGCACAAAAATACCTTTCTACGGCAGTGCAATGCAGTACAAAACATCCAAATCCACCATAGGAACCTAAAATCCCTAATTGATTCATAAAATTTGGGAACCTAAACCTTTTCTAACAAGATTCGACCCTAAAGTTATCAATCACTAAGAACATCATAGAAAATGGGGTTATCCTACGATTACCCAACCAATTGCATCTAAACCCATAAGCAAATATAAATTGAGTAGTAGCCCCCCTTACCTTATCAAATTGCAGCTTTGAACTCTTGAGCAATGTTCTTCGTTCTTCGCACCTTCAGAGCTCTGCTTCCCAAATTTCCCCAAATTCTGTTTATCGTGAAAAGTGAGGAATAACTTAAGTTCCAAAATATATATCCTTATTTCTTTTGCACCCCCACTCTTACTAACGACATCCAAGCCCAATAACTTTAAAAAACCCAATATTTTCTTATTTCTTTTATTTTCTCTAGTTTTCCTTCAATTATCCAAATATCAATAATTCTTTTATTTTATTAACTCCAATAAAATAATTTCCCAATTAAATAAATCAAATAATTAAAACTGGGGCGTTACAACTCTCCCCCACTAAAAGAGTTTTCGTCCTCGAAAACATACCTTAGACGAACAGTTCCGGATAAGCCTCTTTCATCTGGCTCTCCAGTTCCCAAGTAACATTTCCATCAGCTGGACCTCCCCAAGCAACCTTCACTAGTGCTATCTCTTTACCCCTTAACTGTTTCACTTCCCGATCTTCTATCCTCATAGGAAATGTTTCTACTGTCAGGTTATCTCTCACCTGCACATCATCTATTTGGATTACATGAGATGGGTCTGGAATGTATCTCCTCAACTGAGAAACATGAAAAACATCGTGCAAATTCGCAAGTCTCGGAGGTAAAGCAATATGATAAGCAACTTCTCCAACTCTCTCCGTAATCTGAAACGGACCAATAAAATGCGGAGTCAACTTCTTAGATTTCAACGCTCGACCAATACCCGTCATCGGAGTAACTCTCATAAACACATGATCTCCAGCACTGAATTCTAAATTCTTTCTCCTCTTATCATGATAACTTTTCTGACGACTCTGAGAAGCTCTCATCTTCTCTTGAATAAATCTGATCTTTTCAGTAGTCTGCTGAACAATCTCTGGCCCAATTATTGAACTCTCTCCAGATTCATACCAACACAAAGGCGTTCTACACCGTCTACCATACAATGCCTCAAACGGAGCCATACCAATACTCGAATGGTAACTATTGTTATAAGTAAATTCAATCAATGGCAAATAGCTATCCCAAGCTCCACCCTTCTCTAGAACACAAGCACGCAATAAATCTTCTAACGATTGAATCGTCCTCTCCGTCTGTCCGTCAGTCTGAGGATGGTAAGCTGAACTCAACCTCAATTTAGTACCCAAAGCCTTCTGCAATCCTTCCCAAAATTTCGAAGTGAACCTCGGATCTCTATCTGACACAATACTAGAAGGAACTCCATGCAAACTCACTATTTTCTCAATATACAACTGTGCCAATCTCTCCATTGAGTAATCCATTCGCACCGGTATAAAATGAGCAGACTTAGTCAATCTATCCACCACAACCCATATCGCTTCACAATTATTAGGAGTCCTCGGCAACCCGGATACAAAGTCCATAGAAATACTATCCCACTTCCATTCTGGAATAAACATCGGTTGCATAAATCCAGACGGCTTCTGATGCTCAATCTTTGATTTCTGACAGATTAAACATGCAGACACAAATTCAGCTATTTCCTTTTTCATTCCCGGCCACCAAAACAATTTCTTCAAATCATGATACATTTTTGTCGCACCCGGATGAATACTCATCCCACTGCGATGTCCTTCCTCTAATATACTCTTCTTGATTTCTGCAACATCAGGAACACAAACTCTATCGCCAAATCTCATAACATCATTTTCATCAATTCTAAACTCACCACCTTGACCTTGGTTGATCAATGTCAATTTATCAACTAAATTAACATCAGATTTCTGCCCGCTCCTGATCTCTCCTAGAATACCACTAGTAAGTTTCAACATACCCAAACGAACACACTTCGGAGTACTTTCACAAATTAAACTCAAATCTCGGAATTGTTCAATTAAATCCAATTCACGAACCATCATCATAGACATATGCAAAGATTTCCTGCTCAAAGCATCTGCAACCACATTTGCCTTACCAGGATGGTAATTCAAACCAAAATCATAATCTTTGAGAAATTCCAGCCACCTTCTTTGCCTCATATTGAGCTCTTTCTGATCGAAAAGATACTTGAAACTCTTATGATCACTATACACTTCAAATCTCGAACCATACAGATAATGTCTCCACAATTTCAAGACAAACACAACTGCTGCCAACTCTAAGTCATGAGTAGGATAGTTCCTTTCACGAACCTTCAACTGTCTCGAAGCATACGCAACTACCTGTTGATTCTGCATTAGAACACCACCTAATCCCATCAGAGATGCATCACAATAAACCACAAAAGATTCCACCGGATTCGGCAAAATCAGAATAGGAGCACTAGTCAATCTCCGCTTCAATTCTTGGAAACCTTTCTCACAATCAGAATCCCAAATAAACGCTTGTCCTTTACGAGTCAACTTCGTCAACGGCAATGCTAACTTTGAGAATCCTTCGATAAACTTTCTGTAATAACCTGCAAGACCAAGAAAACTTCTGATTTCAGAAACAGTCTTCGGCGCTTCCCACTGAGATACTGCTTCTACTTTTGTAGGATCCACTGCAATACCATTCTTAGAAATCACATGTCCAAGAAAACTAACTTCATTCAGCCAGAACTCACATTTGGACAACTTTGCATACAACTTCTTATCTTTCAACAACTCTAACACAATTCTGAGATGTTCCGCATGTTCTTCGTCATTCTTGGAATAAATCAGAATGTCATCAATAAAAACCACAACAAACTAATCCAGATACGGATGAAAAATCCTGCTCATATATTCCATGAAAACACCAGGTGCATTAGTAACTCCGAACGGCATAACAGAATATTCATAATGCCCATACCTCGTTCGAAAAGCAGTCTTTTGAATATCTTCCGCTTTCACACGAATCTGATGATATCCAGATCTCAAGTCAATCTTACTGAATACACTGACTCCAATTAGCTGATCCATTAAATCATCGATCCTCGGTAATGGATACTGATTCTTAATGGTTACCTTGTTCAATTGCCTGTAATCAATACACAGTCTCATAGAACCTTCTTTCTTCTTGACCAACAATACCGGAGCACCCCAAGGCGAAACACTTGGACGAATAAACTTCTTCTCCAGTAAATCTTCTAACTAACTCTTCAATTCAGCCAACTCAGACGCAGACATACGATATGGCGCCATCGACACCGGTCTCGTACCAGGAATCAAATCTATAGAAAATTCCACCTCTCTCTCAGGAGGTAACTCACCAACATCATCAGGAAAGACTTCTGGAAAATCACACACCACTGGCAATTCCCCACTCCTGACCTTTCCTGTTGCATATAACGAAGCAAGTAACACAAACACATTAGCACCGTCTTCCATTGCTTCTTGTACCTGCCTAGCAGTCATAGTCAAATTCTCGACACCAACTGCCTCTGGGAAAATCACCGTCTTAGCAAAACAGTTCAGATGAACCCGGTTGAATTCCAACCAGTTCATCCCAAGGATAATATCAATTTGTTCAAGCGGTAAGCACACTAAATCTATACCGAAACCTCTACCAAAAATCTCAATAGGGCAATTCCTACATACAAGTGAAGTTGTCACTGAACCCGATGCAGGAGTATCAACAACCATGCTACCTCGCATATCAGATATGTCCAGTTTCAACCTCTCAGCACAATCCAAAGAAATGAAAGAATGAGTTGCACCAGTATCAATAATTGCAACTAAAGGTGTGCCATGAATAAAACACGTACCTTTAATCAATCGATCCTATGGAGTAGTCTCAGATCCAGACAAAGCGAACACTTTTCCACCTGACTGATCCTTCCTAGGCTTAGGACACTGCGGACGAATGTGACCTTCTTCGCCATAATTGTAACAAGTAACAGACTTCCCTTTGCAATCAATAGACAAGTGACCAGTCTTTCCACACTTATAGCACTTCTTCTCATCACTCTTGCAATCTCGAATATGATGACCAAACTCACCACACCTGTAGCATCTGATAGGAGCCTTAGAATCTCCCCCACTAGGCCTTTTCCATCCACCTGATCAGAAAATCTACGAATACGCTGGTACCTGATTCCCTGCTTAATCTCATCTCGGAGACCATTCTCAAATTTGATATATTTAGAGAATTCTCCAGCCTCTACATTGTTGTAGTGTGCATAATACTTTGCCAGCTCAGTGAACTTAGTAGCATACTCACTAACAGTCAGATTGCCCTGCTTAAGCTCCAAAAATTCAATTTCCTTTCTTCCCCGAACATCTTCAGGAAAGTACCTCCTCAGAAAAGCCCTTCTGAAGTTAGCCCAAGTCAATGCCTCTCCATCCTGAACCATTTCAGTCCTTGTTGCAACCCACCAGTCGTCGGCCTCTTCTGCCAACATATGCGTACCATATCTGACTTTCAGATCTTCAGCACAATCAATCACACGGAAAATCCTTTCGATTTCCTTCAGCCACTTCTGAGCACCTTCAGGGTCATGTGTACCTTTGAACAACGGAGGATTGTTCCTTTGGAAATTCCCTAATTGCCTATCAGCACCAATCACGCCTCCACTTGGATTTCCAGCAAGTACACCAGCTAACATCCCCAAAGCCTCAGCGAGTGCAGCATCATTCCGTCCGTTACCTCTTCCAGCCATATTCCTGAGAATTAAAACATACTCCTCATCAGAATACAGTATCGACAGTGTTACCTTACACTAATCGCATACAAAAGGGATGACTGACTCAAGACTCTGGTCGCAACGACCGACTATGCTCTGATACCACTATTGTAACACCCTCTAAAACCCCGAATAAAATTTCGCAAATAATTAAAATCATATTTTCAGAGTACATGTATTAACGAGGATGTCACAATTCTCTTTTAATAAAAACAAGTTCCTGTCATGCATAACATAGAAGCAACTCATACATGTTTACACAGTGGAATAATTTAATTAACAAAACCAATGTTATAATATTTTCAAAATCATCAGGGATTAACACCTGGAATATATCAACATCATATTATAACAAACATAAGGAAATAAACGAGTCTGACTAAAGCAGCTCGACAAACAACGTTCCCGGAGTTACAACTATCAGAGCATGACCCGGACAATACTTAAACGGAAATAAACTAGAAACAACAAGCCTTCGCCAAGCACCTGAACGAAGCTCCTCAATCTGAAATATTCAACAGTAAGGGTGAGCATCTCAACTATACATTTGATTATACGTTCATAACAATCAATTCAGAAAAACCATAAGCTTCACCCAACAGTTAGCATGTTTCATAGTTTACGAAAACCTTTACAATTCATATATTCATAATATATCACTTTTCATACTTATAATTAACATCAAACATCATTAACAATTTAGCAGCAATACATGCATACAATCAATTAAATACAACATTGGAAAATCATCCATTCATGTTATATTCAATATAATGCAACACACCCATGCATGTGGTACCATTTTACCGCCCCATTAAATCTCGGGTCACGGATAACTCACCGTTCCATTATATCACGGACACGGCTACCACCTCAACGTTCCATTAAATCGCGGACACGTATATTGGCCACCATGTTAATTCCACACAATGGGAATTAACAAATGCAACATGATATGTAAAGTATGTAACACTCAGCATACTATTAACATCAATCAACATATCATGCAACATCAACAACATCAATCATAACAGGATATGGATAGCATGTAATCACTCAGCATACTATTAAACATCAATCATATCAAGTTATATCATAATTCATGCTTGATAACATCATCTAAAAGCATGACAATAAAATCTACGTAGTGTTGGTATCATAACATTCAAACGTTATTCGATACAAGCATCAATCAACACTAGGAAATCAGTAAACAGCATATTCAAAACATATCAAACACTGCACATCAAAACAGGATCAATCCCGTACATAACAGCATGCACAGAAAACAAAATTCAGAAACCAACACAGGAGGTTTAACACGGGTACCCGTGTAAATCAACACTGCCCGTGTGGAAATGTGTCCAGAAACACGTTATTTTGCCAATACAGGGGATCAACACGGGTGCCCGTGTGAATCAACAAGGCCCGTGTTGAAATGTGTCTGGAAACACAATTTTTTGGCAATACAGTGGATCAACACGGGTGCCCGTGTGAAACAACACGGCCCGTGTTGATGAGCGCGATCCCAAAATTCCTGTTCCTGCAGCAGCTCATATACCCATATTTTTGCACGAAAATACCTTTCTACGGCAGTGCAATGCAGTACAAAACATCCAAATCCACCATAGGAACCTAAAATCCCTAATTGATTCATAAAATTTGGGAACCTAAACCTTTTCTAACAAGATTCGACCCTAAAGTTATCAATCACTAAGAACATCATAGAAAATGGGGTTATCCTACGATTACCCAACCAATTGCATCTAAACCCATAAGCAAATATAAATTGAGTAGTAGCCCCCCTTACCTTATCAAATTGCAGCTTTGAACTCTTGAGCAATGTTCTTCGTTCTTCGCACCTTCAGAGCTCTGCTTCCCAAATTTCCCCAAATTCTGTTTATCGTGAAAAGTGAGGAATAACTTAAGTTCCAAAATATATATCCTTATTTCTTTTGCACCCCCACTCTTACTAACGACATCCAAGCCCAATAACTTAAAAAAACCCAATATTTTCTTATTTCTTTTATTTTCTCTAGTTTTCCTTCAATTATCCAAATATCAATAATTCTTTTATTTTATTAACTCCAATAAAATAATTTCCCAATTAAATAAATCAAATAATTAAAACTGGGGCGTTACAACTCTCCCCCACTAAAAGAGTTTTCGTCCTCGAAAACATACCTTAGACGAACAGTTCCGGATAAGCCTCTTTCATCTGGCTCTCCAGTTCCCAAGTAACATTTCCATCAGCTGGACCTCCCCAAGAAACCTTCACTAGTGCTATCTCTTTACCCCTTAACTGTTTCACTTCCCGATCTTCTATCCTCATAGGCAATGTTTCTACTGTCAGGTTATCTCTCACCTGCACATCATCTATTTGGATTACATGAGATGGGTCTGGAATGTATCTCCTCAACTGAGAAACATGAAAAACATCGTGCAAATTCGCAAGTCTCGGAGGTAAAGCAATACGATAAGCAACTTCTCCAACTCTCTCCGTAATCTGAAACGGACCAATAAAACACGGAGTCAACTTCTTAGATTTCAACGCTCGACCAATACCCGTCATCGGAGTAACTCTCATAAACACATGATCTCCAGCACTGAATTCTAAATTCTTTCTCCTCTTATCATGATAACTTTTCTGACGACTCTGAGAAGCTCTCATCTTCTCTTGAATAAATCTGATCTTTTCAGTAGTCTGCTGAACAATCTCTGGCCCAATTATTGAACTCTCTCCAGATTCATACCAACACAAAGGCGTTCTACACCGTCTACCATACAATGCCTCAAACGGAGCCATACCAATACTCGAATGGTAACTATTGTTATAAGTAAATTCAATCAATGGCAAATAGCTATCCCAAGCTCCACCCTTCTCTAGAACACAAGCACGCAATAAATCTTCTAACGATTGAATCGTCCTCTCCGTCTGTCCGTCAGTCTGAGGATGGTAAGCTGAACTCAACCTCAATTTAGTACCCAAAGCCTTCTGCAATCCTTCCCAAAATTTCGAAGTGAACCTCGGATCTCTATCTGACACAATACTAGAAGGAACTCCATGCAAACTCACTATTTTCTCAATATACAACTGTGCCAATCTCTCCATTGAGTAATCCATTCGCACCGGTATAAAATGAGCAGACTTAGTCAATCTATCCACCACAACCCATATCGCTTCACAATTCTTAGGAGTCCTCGGCAACCCGGATACAAAATCCATAGAAATACTATCCCACTTCCATTCTGGAATAAACATCGTTTGCATAAATCCAGACGGCTTCTGATGCTCAATCTTTGATTTCTGACAGATTAAACATGCATACACAAATTCAGCTATTTCCTTTTTCATTCCCGGCCACCAAAACAATTTCTTCAAATCATGATACATTTTTGTCGCACCCGGATGAATACTCATCCCACTGCGATGTCCTTCCTCTAATATACTCTTCTTGATTTCTGCAACATCAGGAACACAAACTCTATCGCCAAATCTCATAACATCATTTTCATCAATTCTAAACTCACCACCTTGACCTTGGTTGATCAATGTCAATTTATCAACTAAATTAACATCAGATTTCTGCCCGCTCCTGATCTCTCCTAGAATACCACTAGTAAGTTTCAACATACCCAAACGAACACACTTCGGAGTACTTTCACAAATTAAACTCAAATCTCGGAATTGTTCAATTAAATCCAATTCACGAACCATCATCATAGACATATGCAAAGATTTCCTGCTCAAAGCATCTGCAACCACATTTGCCTTACCAGGATGGTAATTCAAACCAAAATCATAATCTTTGAGAAATTCCAGCCACCTTCTTTGCCTCATATTGAGCTCTTTCTGATCGAAAAGATACTTGAAACTCTTATGATCACTATACACTTCAAATCTCGAACCATACAGATAATGTCTCCACAATTTCAAGACAAACACAACTGCTGCCAACTCTAAGTCATGAGTAGGATAGTTCCTTTCACGAACCTTCAACTGTCTCGAAGCATACGCAACTACCTGTTGATTCTGCATTAGAACACCACCTAATCCCATCAGAGATGCATCACAATAAACCACAAAAGATTCCACCAGATTCGGCAAAATCAGAATAGGAGCACTAGTCAATCTCCGCTTCAATTCTTGGAAACCTTTCTCACAATCAGAATCCCAAATAAACGCTTGTCCTTTACGAGTCAACTTCGTCAACGGCAATGCTAACTTTGAGAATCCTTCGATAAACTTTCTGTAATAACCTGCAAGACCAAGAAAACTTCTGATTTCAGAAACAGTCTTCGGCGCTTCCCACTGAGATACTGCTTCTACTTTTGTAGGATCCACTGCAATACCATTCTTAGAAATCACATGTCCAAGAAAACTAACTTCATTCAGCCAGAACTCACATTTGGACAACTTTGCATACAACTTCTTATCTTTCAACAACTCTAACACAATTCTGAGATGTTCCGCATGTTCTTCGTCATTCTTGGAATAAATCAGAATGTCATCAATAAAAACCACAACAAACTTATCCAGATACGGATGAAAAATCCTGTTCATATATTCCATGAAAACACCAGGTGCATTAGTAACTCCGAACGGCATAACAGAATATTCATAATGCCCATACCTCGTTCGAAAAGCAGTCTTTTGAATATCTTCCGCTTTCACACGAATCTGATGATATCCAGATCTCAAGTCAATCTTACTGAATACACTGGCTCCAATTAGCTGATCCATTAAATCATCGATCCTCGGTAATGGATACCGATTCTTAATGGTTACATTGTTCAATTGCCTGTAATCAATACACAGTCTCATAAAACCTTCTTTCTTCTTGACCAACAATACCGGAGCACCCCAAGGCGAAACACTTGGACGAATAAACTTCTTCTCCAGTAAATCTTCCAACTAACTCTTCAATTCAGCCAACTCAGACGCAGACATACGATATGGCGCCATCGACACCGGTCTCGTACCAGGAATCAAATCTATAGAAAATTCCACCTCTCTCTCAGGAGGTAACTCACCAACATCATCAGGAAAGACTTCTGGAAAATCACACACCACTGGAAATTCCCCACTCCTGACCTTTCCTGTTGCATATAACGAAGCAAGTAACACAAACACATTAGCACCGTCTTCCATTGCTTCTTGTACCTGCCTAGCAGTCATAGTCAAATTCTCGACACCAACTGCCTCGTGGAAAATCACCGTCTTAGCAAAACAGTTCAGATGAACCCGGTTGAATTCCAACCAGTTCATCCCAAGGATAATATCAATTTGTTCAAGCGGTAAGCACACTAAATCTATACCGAAACCTCTACCAAAAATCTCAATAGGGCAATTCCTACATACAAGTGAAGTTGTCACTGAACCCGATGCAGGAGTATCAACAACCATGCTACCTCGCATATCAGATATGTCCAGTTTCAACCTCTCAGCACAATCCAAAGAAATGAAAGAATGAGTTGCACCAGTATCAATAATTGCAACTAAAGGTGTGCCATGAATAAAACACGTACCTTTAATCAATCGATCCTATGGAGTAGTCTCAGATCCAGACAAAGCGAACACTTTTCCACCTGACTGATCCTTCCTAGGCTTAGGACACTGCGGACGAATGTGACCTTCTTCGCCACAATTGTAATAAGTAACAGACTTCCCTTTGCAATCAATAGACAAGTGACCAGTCTTTCCACACTTATAGCACTTCTTCTCATCACTCTTGCAATCTCGAATATGATGACCAAACTCACCACACCTGTAGCATCTGATAGGAGCCTTAGAATCTCCCCCACTAGGCCTTTTCCATCCACCTGATCAGAAAATCTACGAATACGCTGGTACCTGATTCCCTGCTTAATCTCATCTCGGAGACCATTCTCAAATTTGATATATTTAGAGAATTCTCCAGCCTCATCATTGTTGTAGTGTGCATAATACTTTGCCAGCTCAGTGAACTTAGTAGCATACTCACTAACAGTCAGATTGCCCTGCTTAAGCTCCAAAAATTCAATTTCCTTTCTTCCCCGAACATCTTCAGGAAAGTACCTCCTCAGAAAAGCCCTTCTGAAGTTAGCCCAAGTCAATGCCTCTCCATCCTGAACCATTTCAGTCCTTGTTGCAACCCACCAGTCGTCGGCCTCTTCTGCCAACATATGCGTACCATATCTGACTTTCAGATCTTCAGCACAATCAATCACACGGAAAATCCTTTCGATTTCCTTCAGCCACTTCTGAGCACCTTCAGGGTCATGTGTACCTTTGAACAACGGAGGATTGTTCCTTTGGAAATTCCCTAATTGCCTATCAGCACCAATCACGCCTCCACTTAGATTTCCAGCAAGTACACCAGCTAACATCCCCAAAGCCTCAGCGAGTGCAGCATCATTCCGTCCGTTACCTCTTCCAGCCATATTCCTGAGAATTAAAACATACTCCTCATCAGAATACAGTATCGACAGTGTTACCTTACACTAATCGCATACAAAAGGGATGACTGACTCAAGACTCTGGTCGCAACGACCGACTATGCTCTGATACCACTATTGTAACACCCTCTAAAACCCCGAATAAAATTTCGCAAATAATTAAAATCATATTTTCAGAGTACATGTATTAACGAGGATGTCACAATTCTCTTTTAATAAAAACAAGTTCCTGTCATGCATAACATAGAAGCAACTCATACATGTTTACACAGTGGAATAATTTAATTAACAAAACCAATGTTATAATATTTTCAAAATCATCAGGGATTAACACCTGGAATATATCAACATCATATTATAACAAACATAAGGAAATAAACGAGTCTGACTAAAGCAGCTCGACAAACAACGTTCCCGGAGTTACAACTATCAGAGCATGACCCGGACAATACTTAAACGGAAATAAACTAGAAACAACAAGCCTTCGCCAAGCACCTGAACGAAGCTCCTCAATCTGAAATATTCAACAGTAAGGGTGAGCATCTCAACTATACATTTGATTATACGTTCATAACAATCAATTCAGAAAAACCATAAGCTTCACCCAACAGTTAGCATGTTTCATAGTTTACGAAAACCTTTACAATTCATATATTCATAATATATCACTTTTCATACTTATAATTAACATCAAACATCATTAACAATTTAGCAGCAATACATGCATACAATCAATTAAATACAACATTGGAAAATCATCCATTCATGTTATATTCAATATAATGCAACACACCCATGCATGTGGTACCATTTTACCGCCCCATTAAATCTCGGGTCACGGATAACTCACCGTTCCATTATATCACGGACACGGCTACCACCTCAACGTTCCATTAAATCGCGGACACGTATATTGGCCACCATGTTAATTCCACACAATGGGAATTAACAAATGCAACATGATATGTAAAGTATGTAACACTCAGCATACTATTAACATCAATCAACATATCATGCAACATCAACAACATCAATCATAACAGGATATGGATAGCATGTAATCACTCAGCATACTATTAAACATCAATCATATCAAGTTATATCATAATTCATGCTTGATAACATCATCTAAAAGCATGACAATAAAATCTATGTAGTGTTGGTATCATAACATTCAAACGTTATTCGATACAAGCATCAATCAACACTAGGAAATCAGTAAACAACATATTCAAAACATATCAAACACTGCACATCAAAACAGGTTCAATCCCGTACATAACAGCATGCACAGAAAACAAAATTCAGAAACCAACACAGGAGGTTTAACACGGGTACCCGTGTAAATCAACACTGCCCGTGTGGAAATGTGTCCAGAAACACGTTATTTTGCCAATACAGGGGATCAACACGGGTGCCCGTGTGAATCAACACGGCCCATGTTGAAATGTGTCTGGAAACACAATTTTTTGGCAATACAGTGGATCAACACGGGTGCCCGTGTGAAACAACACGGCCCGTGTTGATGAGCGCGATCCCAAAATTCCTGTTCCTGCAGCAGCTCATATACCCATATTTTTGCACGAAAATACCTTTCTACGGCAGTGCAATGCAGTACAAAACATCCAAATCCACCATAGGAACCTAAAATCCCTAATTGATTCATAAAATTTGGGAACCTAAACCTTTTCTAACAAGATTCGACCCTAAAGTTATCAATCACTAAGAACATCATAGAAAATGGGGTTATCCTACGATTACCCAACCAATTGCATCTAAACCCATAAGCAAATATAAATTGAGTAGTAGCCCCCCTTACCTTATCAAATTGCAGCTTTGAACTCTTGAGCAATGTTCTTCGTTCTTCGCACCTTCAGAGCTCTGCTTCCCAAATTTCCCCAAATTCTATTTATCGTGAAAAGTGAGGAATAACTTAAGTTCCAAAATATATATCCTTATTTCTTTTGCACCCCCACTCTTACTAACGACATCCAAGCCCAATAACTTAAAAAAACCCAATATTTTCTTATTTCTTTTATTTTCTCTAGTTTTCCTTCAATTATCCAAATATCAATAATTCTTTTATTTTATTAACTCCAATAAAATAATTTCCCAATTAAATAAATCAAATAATTAAAACTGAGGCGTTACAGTTGGGAGGTCAGGGATGATGCGTGGCATCCATCCACTAGCTAATTCAAATCTTGGTGCGTTTTATTTTTTTTCTGACCAATAATTCTTGTTTTGCTATATTATACATGCTTTGCATTATATTAACAAACAGATCAACGTGGTGTAGTGGCAAAGCAAGCGTGCAAATTCCTTCAGGACCTGGGTTCGAGTCCCAGGTCCCCCACTATCTCTATAATTTTGTCTTTCAGGTATTCCCATGCGCGCACAAGCTTGCAGTACACCATAGTCCTTCATCCACTCAAGTGCCAGATGGCCAAAGGCCAGATCTGGTGGTCCATGATGGGAGGTCCTCCAAGGCACCAATCAATGCACAAGCACCAGATCCCAGAAAGTCCACAAGGGCCAGCGTTTTTTGGGCTTTCAAATTGTTTCTCATACTCTCCAATCAGGCCCAACACCCCTCTCTCCTCTATTTTATTTATTTTGTTTTATTAATTGTTTTATTATTTTTATTTAATTTCTAACCAATCACAAAATTCATTTTTTCATCAAATAAAATCACAAAAAATATTTTTTCATCTCAAATCAAATTTTAATATTTTATTTTTCTTAATAAATTTATTAATTAATTAGGTTTTAATTAGAAAACTTTAATTCCTTTTTGTTAATAATTTTAACTAATTAGATTTAATTAGAATTAACCAATAATCCAATAATTTTAATTTCTTTCCTAAATAATCAAAAAAACTCCAAAAATAATTTATTTTTATTAATTAATTAATTTAATTTAATTTAGTAATTAATTTAGGTTATTTCTTTCTTAAAATAAAAACAACAAAAAAGATATTTTCTTTAACCAAAAGGGTCAAAACCCTAAAAATTCGCACTCGATTTAATTTCCCGCATGCGTTACTTATATTTACCCAATAATGTACCTGCTTCCGGATTGTAATAGTTAAATAGGACGTTTAAATATTTTTATCGCTTTATTTTATTTTTCAAAAGGGTTTGTCTTTGGTGATGTAAATACTCGACGCCTTGTAATTTAAATTCTGCATTTTATATCTGCATATTATAACTGTTAGATGTTTGATAATAGGATTTGCATGACAAGACTGAATATTAATCCTAAAATCAACTTAGATCACCCCTAACATGTACAAAGATAAAAATAAACTGAAAATGACACACTCACACATGCGCACTCTTAGGGTACACCCCACTTGGTTGCCTTCGTACACGGTCATTGAGTATAGGTTGTTTTAGAGGTCGTCCTCTTATCTAATAGATCATAGTTGCCTCGAAACGGTTGCCTCGGATATTGTTGCCTCAAATAAATGATCTAAGACATTACGGTTACCGCTAAGGCATCCTAACATTGCTTTGGTGACCGTAAGTCCCTCATTTGAATTGACCCTCAAACTCCAAATGACGGTGCTACCCACAAATTAATAGTGGGATAGAATTGTCTAAAGGAAATTAGCATAGAACGATTCCTTTCTCGAGTGGGTAGATGGTTCTTAGATACTTGCTCTTTCAAAAAAAACAAAACCTTTTTCACACTTACACTCCTTTTTGAACAAAGTTTTCAAAACACTTCATTACGCTCTTGAGGACAGAAGCAAGAGTTAAATCAAAGTTTTAAAACAAAAACTTTTTTCAAACCCACAAGCACAAAGAGAACAATTATGAAAACAATTGAGCAAGTACCTAAGAGCCCGTGGATAACCATGGATAGAAAGGGTGCTAATACCTTCCCTTTCTATAATCTACCCCCTGTACCTAGAAAATCTCGAAAAAGGAATTTTTCTATGCTTTTTTCCTTTCCTTGTTGGATAAAATAAAAGTCAGTGGAGACTCTTGCTTACCGCGACATTTTGTGAAAACAAATGCAAAACGCAAACCAGCATTCCAAAAACAGTCAGTTCTTCCCACCGTATCACACAAAGCATCTGAAAAATTAGATCAAGTTATCATTCAAAATAAGGGTTAGGGTTTCACAAGATAGGCACACATTAGGCACGAGAAGAATCAATCAAACAATGATTTTAAAAGAATCAAGAATTCAAATAAAATTTATATAATATTTAATTATAAATGTTTCTATAGTGTGACCAATGATTTGAGTCAAAAATATGTTCATAAACACTCAACTGAAACCCTAATAGTCAAGGCAAGAATTAAAGGACACCTTTCCCAATTAAATCAATAAAAAATAAAAAAGTGAAGTTATAATTCAAACAAAAATAATAAATATTATCTTCAAACATTCACAAGTCATAATCAAGACTTTACATAAATTTATGATTGAAGGAAGATGGAAAACAAGATCAAAAATTGGGAACTAGCACCAAAAGACATCCATTGAAGCATGCTTGACGAAATTATTTGTAACATAAGGAAATCAATCAAGAAAAAATTAAATAAAAATAAACAAGTCAGATCAAGACAATCAATAACATCAAAATATTTTTTGGAATTTTTTAAGTTAGAGAAAAATTGCAAATAAAATCAAAGTATCAAGACTAGTTGAAAAGTAAACCAAACTAGACACCTTAAACAAATAAATTTGTAAAAAAAAAGGGAAAATCAGAAAGTAAAAACAAATAAAAATCATCTAAATGACCTTAAGGCATGTAAGACCTCTAAACATAAATTTTTTGCATTTTATAATTTAGTACAACATTGAAAATAAAATCAAAGTTTCAACAAAATTGGGAAAATGAACAAAACAAACACTCTACATAAACACATTTCTAAAACAAGGTAAATTAATTGATAAATTTAGGTAAAAAAACAATACAATTAACTCAACACGTTAAGGATTATAAAATTTTTTTTTTCATTTTTCAGATTAAGTAAATATTAAAAATAAAAATTTAAGAAAAACCTAAACAATTATTTTCAACTAAATAACACATTTAATTAAACTAATTTAATAAAATAACACAAAAGTCCTAAAAGAATGATCCAAAAGAAAGACACTGATGAACCAATAGCAACGCGACACTTGTTCTCCTTCAACCCTCAAACACTTATGCGAACCAGAAAACGCGACCATGCTAAAAACCTAAGTCAGTTTTGTCATCTAATCTCCAGACAACAATATCTCACGCTACAGTTCATGAAATTCATTGAAATCAAAAGCAAAGTTATAGTATGAAGAACAAGGAACAACATAGCATCAAGAAATTTCAAAAATAAACAAGGAATCACAGAGATATACAAGCAGCAAGGTCACAAATTTATATAATTTTTAAAAAGTTCCAAAGATGTAGAACATCACATAAGCTCAGTTTCAAGAAAACAAGTTAGGCCATACATTTTAGGCACTCAGATGAAATGTGGTTGCTCCTAATATGGCAAAAAGATTAATAAATATTTGAAGGTTACCACGTGTAAGATGGTACCACTACCTTCTTCAATCTCCCAGCTTAAGAAGCCCTATTAGTATTTGTAATACGGTGGGAGAACTAACTTGGTTTTGCATTTTATCACAATTGTTGTGGATAACAAGAGTTGCCACCAACTTTTCTTTTATACAATAAGGAAAGGGTGAAAAGAACAGGAAAGACCTTCGAGATTTTCTTGAGTTCAGGGGGTAAATAATGAAAAGGGAAGGTGTTAACACCCTTTTCACCTGTAGTTATCTACGAGCTCTTAATCGCTTAGCTCACTTTGTTTTTGAAAATGCTTTGTGGGTGTGTGTTTGAAAAATATTTTTGAAAAGTTAAACTTTTTAATGATTCTCGTATTTGTCCTCGAAAATGCGTACAAAGTGTTATGAAAATATTTCTGAAAGTGTTTGTGAAAAATATGTTTTTGTTTTGTTTGTGAGCAAACAATTAGGAACTATCTACCTACTCAAGTTATTTATTATACTTTTACTTCACCTTTATATAGTGTTATCCGTACCATTAGTTAGTAGGAAGCCCTATCATTAGATGTGAAGGGACGGGCGTGGGTCATCGTTCAGTCATAGAAGGTAACTCGTAGGGTCGCTTTAGCTATTTTGTAAGGGACTAGATCATTTATCGAAGGCAACATTCGAAAGGCTCATTGAGGGACTACGATATTTTTAATGAATTTGATAAAAAAATGGTTTTAGTTTGATGAATTTAAGGTTTATAAGTGAAAATTGTAAGAAAGTAAGGGGTTTAAAAAAAGTTACCAGGGCTGGGTGTTGAACCCATGCCCTCTACCCTTTCAAGAAGCACCTTTACCATTAAACCAAGAGCTCCTTGGTGACAAATAAGGTAAACGAGCGCCTTTTGTAATCTATAAAACAAATAAATCACAAAAAATGTCAAAATACCAAAAGGTTGGGATCGAACCCACGCCTTGGCGTAGTAAGGTCTTTAACGTGCGTGCTTCAACTGCTGGGGCTGTAATACATCCGCTCATTATAGTGAAATAATACATATATAATATAGAAATCATTCATGAACCTGAGAGATGTCGGAGCCCTAACTCTGATCGTCTTCTCCGGTATCTCTTTTTACCAACCTGCAAAAATCAAAGATGTTAGCAAACCAAAAGCACCCTACCCCTTAAATCGAGGGATGCGAGTTCAATGGGACAATTGTTTTGGATTAGAACTCAATGGTTTGAGAGGAATAATGAAAACAATGTGGATCGTACCAAACATGGAAAACCATAATTTTAATTGCATGGGACCCTTATGATGATTCATTATTGTACAAACAGACCCCAGAAACACAATGATATCATTAGTATGTCTTAAACAAACGAAAAATACAATTTTAAAAAAGTATGAGATCATAGATGTATGTGATGGTGTTTCATGCATTTTGGATCATTAGATTTGATCCATTCTTACTCTGTAGGATTGTTGGAAGTGAACGAGATAGTTTATTTGCCTTGGAAACGGTTGTGATAAGGATTTGAAGGTTGCCCTAAGCTTGAATTTTTTTTAGTTTTTGGAGGTGATTCTTGATATAAGGGTTTCGTCTCCTTGATGTTTGAATAATGCATCATATATCTCATAAAATTAGGTCAAAGATATGGGCTTGGACTTTGTGTAAGAAGCCTTGTATTTTATCTTACTTATTTTTGAATTAATAATGAATAAATCAAAAATAATAAAAATAAAATAGACTAAGTGGTACATGAACAAGATATTAGGTGTATAAGGAGTGTAATACACATTTGGACTCTAAAGCAATGGCCCAATAGCCCAAAATATCACGTTTGTTCAATTTGAACTTCATGCATTTGCTCAAAATTGCCTAACTTTTACTGGTCATAACTCTCACAATTTATATCCTTTGAAAGTGATATAATACTTTTTGGAAAGCCCAAGGTGTCCTCTACAATATCTATGTTGATCATTTTTGCATTTGAAGACTTTATCTTTGTGTAAGTTGCCTTGACAAAAAGTGTCTTTTTGTTGACTTTTGAAATGACCTATAATGTATTGATCCATATCTCTCAAATGAAGCATTTTTTTGGATTTGAGCTTAGAAATACATAGTTGTATAGAATTGAATTTCCTCAAAATGAGATTTGCTTTGGGAAAAATTTATGAAGCATGTGAAAGTTATGCTTGGTCAAAGTTCAGTTGATTTCTCATTAAGAAAACCCTAATTTGGCAACTTTTGACTTTTGATGACTTGAGAGTTTTCCTTGATGAATCATGATAAACCCTTGATCAAATGATGAATATAAATTCAAAATATTTATGTTGACCAAAAATCTTGATGTTTGACTGTATGTTGACCATAGTTGACTTTTTGTTCAATACAATTGATTTTCAGTCATCTGAGCCATTAACTGAGCAAACTTGTGATGCAAGGCATGAAACTTGGTATGAGAATTCTTGGAGACCTATAAGAGACCATGAATTCCATTTGAGAATTTAGAAACCCAAATTTCCTTGTGAAAGATGAATCCCTAGTTGTGGACCTTTTGCTTAGGAGGAGAATTTGTCTGATCAATTCTTGTGCAACCTTGAGCATTTGAGAACCCTATGAGAATGTTTGAAAGAAAATGAGAGGACAAATTTTTAGGTACAACAGTCTTAATCTTTGAATTTTCGAGGTGATGAAACAAGTGTAAAATAAATAATGGCACAAGAGAAATATGAAAACTTGAGAAACTCTAAAAAATGAACAAGGATGCAAGATCTGATTTTGAGGAGGAGAGAGAGGCGTGATTAGGGTTTTAGTGAGTATCAGGGGTTTACATAAAGTGTATGGAGTGAGTGAGATAGCTAACCATGGTCAGAAATTGATAGCATTTTTGGTGGCTGCATTTAGGGTTGCTTTTGATAGCATTCTTGGTCGTTTTATCCTTAACCTAGGCTCAGAATTCGAACCCTAAAAGATGGTACAAAGAGGTAGTAGGATGAGTCAGGTACAAGGAATTTGCTATTATGAGAAAATTGGTAAGAAAAAGAATAATCAAGGCCGTGAGAGTGTATGGATGATTTAGGCATGTGCATTGAGCTTAGTACACTAGCAAAAACGTATTGGGCCAAGTGAAATTATCTCAAATGGTAAGGAAATGAGAAATGACCGATTTGATGCATGAAAGTGACATAAATGGTGCTCAAACTCCTAAAATCCATAATTTGCTCAATCCTATGAATTAATTCATGAACTAGGACTTTTTGGAAAGGGAATTTGATTATGTACAGCTTAAATGACGGAAGAATTATGATTTGAGTCTATTAAGGTCCCAAAAAATGGCCACGAAAAATTTTGGGCTCATGAAGGTGACCTATAATTTTAACAAAATGTAGAACTTCCCAAGAATGATCCTTGTTCTTCCACCTTGAATAACTCATTTTCCTTTCACTTTTTGGACTTGAGTTCATAAGAACAAAGTTTTACATTTTCTTCTCCTCTTTTCAAAGATACCAAGTTTGCACATTTCTGATCAAGAATGAGAAAGTTATGACCATTTGAAAATGGCAAAAATCACTTGAAAATCTCAAAACTTAGTGAAACTTCTAAATTATCCAATATAACTTCCTTGAAAAGTTAGCCACAAATTCATCAATTATCTTGAATTTCTTCCACCAATGACCATGTAACATCAAAATATGATCTTTGACCTCTTTGTTGACCAAAAGTCCACTTGGTAAAGCTTTGACTTTTGTCACAAACAACAAATTCCTCAATTTTTCCACTATCAATGGATCTTCTGATGAAATGATAATGAGAAATGGAGTACATATGTATTTTTTGACACAAATAACACCACATAACTTCATGCCTTACACATAAATTCAATCACATCCTGATTTTATCCAAAACCCTAGCTGAGGACCACATGGTTAGGAGATGTTGATTGATGATTAAAACCCTAATTCCTCTGGTCATGATGGAGAATCTCTTGACCAATGATGTCTTGTATGATTATAAGATGATAGTGCTTCCAAGATATTGCCCATTCACATACCCACAATAATCAAAACTCTAGCCCGAGGACCAAAAGATTGGAGAATGTGATTATATCCAAATCTCTTGCAAATTTCATCCATCTAATGAAGTGATAGACATATTGAGATGTCTCGAGGTTTAAGAAAACCTTGTAGCTTCCTAAAACTGAGGATACCAATGATAAAACACCTTGATCCCATGATCATAGAGCCAATGATGTGTATGAGATGTATATGAGATAATGATGGATCTTAGGGGGAAAAATTTTGGTATAACAGCTGCCCTTATTTAAGTGTCTTCTATCAGGAGATACGAGGGTTAAAATCTTCATCTCGACGCGATTGAAGATACTTAAATACAAAAATAAACTCTATTTTGGCCCTAAGATACCATGCAATGCTTTTGATTATGCATGGAAAAAATGAACTCCATAGGGGAAATCAGACACCACTGGGAATAACAAAATAATGTAGATGAAGCTACGACACAAGACAGACTAAGAAAGCGAGCTCAAACAGGAAAATGAATCACTGGGGAATGACACGACTCTAGGGATAACTATGAATAGGCAAAGCAAACATCATAGTTAAAGAAACAAAATGTAAAGTAAGAATTTTAATGGGGAAATCCTTAACAATGCAATAAACGAACCAATCAAGGACATAGTCTTTAAGAAAAGATTACTAACTTGATTGGGGAAAGTAACTTAACTCTGTTGAAGGATAATCAACTCAGCTGGGGAAAAAAGGACTCAATTTTACTGGGGTAAAGCCCAAAGAAGAGACAACATAACATCATCTCAATAAAGAAGGATAATACCGACTTATGGATGACGGTAGAAAAGCTCAACTCTATTAGGGTAAAGCCCAAAGAGGAGGTAATACAAACTCTATTGAGGACAATAGCCTAAATGGGCAATATATGTCATAGGAGGTGAGTACCATCTATCAAAGATCTGATAGGCTAACGATGGTAGACAACAAAAGGACATAAGAATGGCTACCATCTATCAAAAGTATGATAGGTTAACAACGATAAACAAACAAAAAGTGGAATGAACACCATTTATCAAAGTTTTGATAGGCTAACGATGGTGAACGACCGACAGTATAAAAGTGAGTACCGTCTATCAAAGATGTGATAGTGTAACAATGGTAATCACCAAGGGGTGGACTAAATATCATTTATCAAAGATCTGATAGGCTAACAATGGTAAACAACCAAAGGATATAAGCATGGATACCATCTATTGAAGATGTGATAATGTAACAATGGTAGACACAAAAAGTAGGATGAATATCATCTATCAAAGGTCTGATAGTTTAACAATAATAATCACTAACAGGTGGACCGAGTACCATCTATCAAATATCTGATAGACTAACGATGGTAAAAAACCAAAAGTTATGATAGTGAATACCATATATAAAAAATGTGATAGTTTAACAATGATAAATACAAAGAGGTTATGAATAAACCAAAATTTTAAGCAAGGTAACAATTGCTTAACAAGGACCATAGCTCAATCTAGGAACAAACTAGAAAGAAAAGGTCAAATTAAGACTCTAACCCGTGAGGGACAAGCTCAAATGGGAATTAATTACATTCAGGTGATGATCTGGGGAGGAAGGTGTTGTACCCTAAAATTTTCCCTCTCATTTTATTCAAGACATATTCATAGAGGTCCCCAAGTGCTCAAGATTGACAAGGAATTGACCAGACAAATTCTCCTCCTAAGCAATAGATCTCCAACTAGGGTTTCATTTTTCATAAAGAAGTTTTGGTTTCAAAGGCCTCAAGTGATTTCCATGGTCCCTAATATGTCCCCAAGAATGCTCATGCCGATTTTCATACCATGCATTACAAGTTTGCTCAGTCAATTGCTCAGATGATTGGAAATCAACTGTATTAGGTCAACAGTCAAACTTAAGGATTTTTGGTCAACATCAATATTTTGAAGTGATATTCATCATTTTATCAAGCGTTGACCATGATTCCTCAAGCAATGCTCTTAAATCATCAAGAATAAAAAATTGCTAAATTAGGCTTTTTATAGGAGAAGTCAACTGAACTTTCACCAGGCATAAATTTCACATGCTTCATCAACTTTTCCATAAACAAATCCCATTTTTAAGAAAAATCAATTCCCTACATCTTTTCGTTTATTCTCAAGTCCAAAAGATGCATCATTTGAAAGATATGATCTCATACATTACAGGTCATTTTCAGAAAATCAACAAAAGACACTTTTTGTCAAGGCAAATTACATCAAGATAATATCTCCAAATGCAAAAATGATTAAAATATAAAACGTAAAGGACATCTTGGGATTTCCAAAAAGTCCAAGATCATCTTTAAAAGATGAAATTTGAGCAAGTTACGAAGTGCACAAGTTGGGCATTTTTCAAGAAAATGCATGAATTTACATTGAGCAAATTTGTGATTTTAAGTTATTGAGCCTAACTTTTTGGAGTTCAAACAT
The DNA here is from genome assembly GCA_948472305.1 of Vicia faba. Lineage (NCBI taxonomy): Eukaryota > Viridiplantae > Streptophyta > Magnoliopsida > Fabales > Fabaceae > Vicia > Vicia faba. Next base: position 964,161,593 of record OX451741.1, on the reverse strand, counting down.
ACTCATGATATGTCCAAGGACACCTAAATCTATCCATGCATTTTTTTTATTTATTTGAATTTTTATTCATTTAAATATGAATTAAATCTAATAAAATATGAAAACTAATAGGCTAGTGCATATGGGCTTGACTTGATCCATCATAAAGCCCAATAATTCGTGCAAGATACATAGAAAGTGTTTAGGTTCATGCAAAATTCAAAAAGGGTAATGTTTTACCCAAAAATTTGCCCTCTCATTTTCTCAAGAAATCACACTGGGTTCTCAAGTTTACTTCCATCCAATCCCGAGCTTTGAATTACAAATTTTTCAAGAAAATCGCCTGCAAGGAAAAAATGGTCATTTTCACATTAAAAGGTCAAGCTTTTACTTTTGGATCAAAATCAAATGTCTGAAATCATATTTCATCAAGACATGTTGGAATATGAAGTTTGTATCATCAAAAAGTTCAAAAGTCAAAATTTACTATGGAAAAGCCAAATTTCTAAGTACTTGGGATTTTTTCTAAAGTATTTAAGAAAAAATGACACTTCAGAACTTCTGAGCCAGCCTCCAGGCAGGTGCAGTCAGAAGTTATGAACATGGTTCAACATATAGTCTTCAGTCAGAACATAGCTCTTCAGTATCTACACAAGTTCAGTCAGAGTTTGCTAGGGTAATCAAAGAAGGTTACTGGAAATTCTGGGAAATCCTTCAGAACATGCTGGAGTCAGAAGGTAAGAGGATCAGAAGATTGGATGTTACGCTGAAGCAAAACTTTTAATCCAGAGTTTTCAAAAGTAAATCAAAGAAGGTTACTGGAAAACCTGGGGAATCCTTCAGAACATGCTGAGGCAACAAGGTACAAAGATCAGAAGTTGGATGTTTATCCTAAATGTAACTTCTGATCTAGAATTAAGCAATATTGCAAAATCTCACATTACAAGATTTCTGATTTTGACAAATCTCATCATTATTTAATGCTCATTAATGCTCACAACCACTTTTGAGTCTTTGTCCAAAGGATCTCTCCACGTGTAGCATATAAATACTTTTACACAGAATTAAGTATGGGTCCATGCGCTACTTTTCGCTTGCAGGTTTACTTTTCCTTAATCCCTGCTTGCTAATCCAGCCTAAGCTAAAAAAAATTGTCAACTATCACACCTTTTTTGGAACTTTCTTCAAGAACAAGTCAGCATCTAACGTGTGATGTTGGCGCTACTTGACATTTCAAACACATAAAACTTTGCCTATAAAGAGAACACCATTGGTCACTGAGAAGGGGTCCAAAAAATTGGGGAAAGAGGTCAAAATTTTGAGAAAGAAAAGCCTTGAATCCCTGCCAAAATTCCCAGAGTTCCAAGAACTGTAAACACAACACATAAATCCTTGTTAACTTTTGATTCCGTGCATTCAAAACTCCACTTGTTCTCAATTATTTCTTGACTAAAACAAAACATCCACACAGTTTCTGATCCATACATTAGAAACTACCTAAACTTTTGTGTTCATATTGCTATACATTTTCCATCCGTCCACTCAAAGAAATCAGAACATGACCTCCTTGCCATCCCTAGAAGTTGAAAACTTTCAACTTGCTGAGTACGTGAAGAAGTTGTTCAGAGCATCATTAGAGTTGAGATTAGCTCCGGTTCACATAACTTCTTCCAGCGGCAAGGTATGTTTTTGCTGACCCTCGCCACATTACTTAAGCATTACCAGATTTACATGCTCAGATACAATGTAGATATCAGGTTTTTGGTGTCATACATATTCTGAAATTTCATGCATTATGTCTGCCTAAGTAGGGAATAAATCAGTTTAGAGCTTCTTGAAGAAACTAGAACTCAGAGTTAGGATTAGCAAATGCATGCTTGCCTCTGATTTATAGTTCTAATATTTCTTATCTTCTGAAATGCTATGACACCTGCTATAACTGTTCTGTGCATGTCTTCTGTTTTGTGGAGAAAATAAACAAATTACAGATGTTCTAAATAGCATAGAGAGAGAAACCAAATTTTTCCAGTGGTCTCAGAACTTCTGAAGTCTGTTTTGTTGCCAGTTGTATCAGAACTTCTGAACACTACTATGTTCCCAGTGGGTTCAGAGCTTCTGACCTTATTCATTTTCACTAAAAGGTTTCCGTTTTGCAGCGTGCCAGGGTCAGAACCTCTGACTTCATTTTATCACCAACACGCTGATTCCTTGTTTTCTTCTTTTTTCATTATTTTGCTATCACTCTTCATTGCATTAATCAGCAAACATCAAAAGTATTTCCTTCACACTTTATTTTATTTCTTAAAACAAAAGACCAAAAATAGTTTCTTAAAACAAGACAAGTTTGTTACATATTTTCTTGTACATTCTTATGCACTTCAATATGGTTGTAATAGTAATTTAGGACTTATTTTACTTGCAACCCAATTCATAAATTTGTACCCCCATCCCCAAAATGTTGTAATAGCGTAGGACTTTATATTTCCGCAATTTATCGCTTTCAAATGTAAATGCTAGTATTTAGGCGTGTATGGCAAGATAAAATCAACAAGTAGATAACCCTAATCGAGACTAAATGCATGAAATCAAACACACTTGCACACATGCACCCTTAGGGTAATCTCACTTGTTTCCTTACAAAAATGGCCATGTTATGCATGTGGGATGTCTTAGCACAAACAATCGAAATACAAGATCATAGTCCCTCGATGACGCTATAAATGTTGCCTTTTAAAATGATCTTAGTCCCTAAAAGAAAAATGCTAAGTCATCTCACAACATTGCTATCATGGTCATACGATGACCCAACACCCGTCCCTTCACATCCAACGATGGGGCTTCTTACCAAAACAATGGTAAGATAGCAACATCTAAAGGAGGAGGAAAAGAACATCTAAGACCTTTTGAGTAGGTAGGTTCGCTCTCAGTTACTCACTTGCTCACAACAAAAACATTTTATACACCAACACTTCCATTTGAAACATTTTCAAAAGACAACACTTTGTACGCGTTCTTATAGAGACGAGAGCCATTACAAAGGAAACCCTTTGCAAAACCACATTCAAAAAACACATCTCACAAACACATCTTTGAGCTATTTTCGAAACAAAACTTTGTATGTGTTCTTATAGAAACTAGAATCATTTAAAAGTTATATTTTCAAAATACTTTAAAAAAAAACCACACCACAAAGCACATTCAAACAAAAGCAAGTGATCTAGCAAGTAACTAAGAGCCCATGGAAAACCATGGATGAAAAGGGTGCTAATACTTTCCCTTTTTAATAATCTATCCCTCAAACTCAAGAAAACATCTCTAAAGGTCTTTCCTGTGCTTTTTCACCTTTCCTTATTAGATAAAAGAAAATTCGGTGGCGACTCTTTCTAAATGCAACATTTGCGATAAAACGCAAAAAACCCTCAAGTCAGTTCTCCCACTGTATCATAAAACTGGAGACTCTGCTGGGGATTATATAAAAGTGGGGTTACCTTATGGCTAGATCACATTTATTTGCTTACATTGTTTGACTTGTTTGCTTTACATTATGGTTCTTTATTTGAGTGTTAAATCCTCTACCCGGATTTGGGATACATTATAGGTAAATAGCAATACGTTGTGGAAACTGTGTAGGGTATACTGAAATGGTCTAAGCAATAGCTATGTTAGTGTGACATATTTGTGGGTACCGGTAGCCTTTGAGTCAATCAAAGAGAATACGGGGCCGTTGAGTGATGTCATGAAGCACTAATGAACTTCTAGAACCCTTTACTTGACCAACTTGGCCTTTAGGATGTAGTGAGATGACCGGCTTTGGTTCATTCTAAAGTTGGTAGATACTCGATACTACACTCATTGAGGTTTGGTTTCTTGGGATATTTCAGTCGCCATTAAAGAGGCTTGAGCTGAAACAATGACCAAGGAAACAATCCGGTGATATTGAGCTCCTTAGAACCCGATTACTATTACTAGGACAGGTTTAAGCCAACTAAACTTCAAGAGGGTACTTACCTATAAAACCCCATGCAAGCCTAAACTATGAACTTGTTTGCTTTGCTTGTATATGCATATTTGCACGTAACATCATGGACATCATGAGCATCATATACATCACTAACCATTTCAAGGATTTTGGAGATTTATCTTTGTTCTTGTTTTGTAGGATATGGATTCACTTCGCAGGAAAACTATCCAAGTCAACCTTTTAAGAATTCCTCCACAACTCAAGGAGCTAGCTTCAAGGATCCCTGAGAACTCTCCATTCACCGAGAGGCAAGGTTGTCTACTCAACTTGGTCACCTCCAACACAAATGAGAGTATGATGAAGGTGCTCTTCCAGATCTTTGATCCTTTGCACCATTGCTTCACATTTCCTGACTATCAGCTTGTGCCTACTTTGGAAGAATTCTCTCAACTCTTGACGATTCCCATTCTCAATCAACTACCTTTCAACGGTACGGAAAGAGACCCAAATCCAGAAGAGATTGCTCAAGCTCTGCACTTGCAATCATCTGATGTCACAACTTATTGGGAAACTAGAAGTGGTGTCAAAGGCTTCTTAGTAAAGTTCCTGTTTGAGAAAGCCCAAAGTTGTTGGAATTCCTTACACTTTCAAGCCTTTGGAGAAATTGTGGCTCTTCTTATCTATGGGATGGTCTTGTTCCCCAATCCTGACCAACTCATAGATGTGAGTGCCGTCAAAATCTTCATGTCACGCAATCCGGTGCCTACATTGCTAGGGGATATCCTACACTCATTTCACACTCGCACAATGAGGAAAAGAGGTGTCCTTATGTGTTGCACTCCTCTCCTGGAAAGATGGTTTATTTCTCATCTTCCCACTATGCTAAACAAGGGATTAAACAGCGCTTTTTTAGGCCTTTAACAGCGCTTAAAAGCGCTACTAAAACCTCCGCTGCTAAAGGTATAGACAACGCTTTTAATGTGGAACTTTAGACAGCGCTTTTATCAAGCGCTGTCTATTCCCCCCCTTTAGCAGCGCTTATCCTTATTATTTTTTAATTTTTTTTTCAATCACTTTAGACAACGCTTGGTAAAAGCATTATTTATTCCCCCCCTTTAGCAGCGCTTTTCCTTATTATTTTAAAAAAAAATTTTCAATCACTTTAGACAGCGCTTTCATGAAAAGCGTTGTCTATTACCCCCCCCCCCCCCTTTAGCAGCGCTTTTCCTTATTTAAAAAAAAAAATTTGAATCACTTTAGACAGCGCTTTCTTGAAAAGCGCTGTCTATTCTCCCCCCCCCCCTTTAGCAGCGCTTTTCCTTATTATTTTTAAATTTTTTTTTCAATCACTTTAGACAGCACTTTCATGAAAAGTGTTGTCTATTACCCCCCCTTTAGCAGCGCTTTTCCTTATTTTTTTTTTAAAAAATTTTCAATCAATTTAGACAGCGCTTTCATGAAAAGCGTTGTCTATTCCCCCCCCTTTAGCAGCGCTTTTCCTTATTATTTTTTAAATTTTTTTTTTCATTTAAAACAAAACGCTGCCTATCAAATTTAATCTCACCATTTTTGCACCAGAAATTATAGCTTCATTATAACATTTTAAACAACAACAACATCAATATACCACAATGAAACAATATTATAACAACATCAATATTCATCTCTTAAATCCTTTTTGCACAATATACACAACAACAACATTAATATATACCACAATGAAACAATATTATAACAACATCAATATTCATCTCTTCAATCCTTTTTGCACAATATACACAACAACAACATTAGTATATATAACAATGAAACAATATTATAACTACATCAATATTCATCTCTTCACTCCTTTTTGCACAATATACACAACAACAACATTAGTATATACAACAATGAAACAAAATCAACGATGAATATATAACTCTATCTTCTACATCGAGCTGCACCTATATAACCAAAAACAAAATCAAAAAATCAAAATTCATACAAGTTACCAAATAACAACAACAAAAACAATAATATTGTAAAACAACTATAACGACATATATTATATTCTCAAAACTCAAAGTTATACCTTATAATAAAACTCTCAACTCCATAACAAATTGGCACCAATCCTCCATAAGTTCATCCAATTGATCTTTTGAGTATGAAGCACACTTGAATTCATCAAAGTACTACATAATAATATAACATAGTATGATTTAATTAAAATACTAAGTCATTTTATGAGAAATATGAAAATAATTCCTAAGTTAGAAATTCATATCGTGGATGGAATCTCTAATCGGTCCAAAAGAATAGTTTCTTTCATAAACCTCAACATAAAATAACCGCAATCTACACCATTGCGCTGACGAGGACACTACACATGGAAAGAAAATACGGATATACATTAAGATATACACCTTAACTTGTTTTATCAAGTATCATCGCTATATAATCAAAACTGTGAAAATCTATACCTCCACTTTGATCCAAGAAATATTGTTGACTCTACTCCTTGGTACTTGAATATCTCTTTGTGCTCGAAAAATTTGTAGAATGCTATAATAAAATAATAACGAATATTTAGAACTATCGAACATAAATAATTAAATATACACAGTAATATTTTGGAACAATGTCACTTACGTGTCAATCGTCTTCTTCATATCTGGGTATGTTGTCCAATCATTGCCCAATGAATCTAGATAATATACAATTTCTCTCACAGGATTAATTGCAACCAATAACCAGTGTCCACTGGAATATTAAACAAAGGTTAGATGGAAATTTTCTTCACAACGTTAAAAAACGAAAAATTATAATAGAGGTAATTTAGAATGAAAATCTTACTTGGGGCCAGTATTATATGGTAAAAAGAACAATTTTTCTGTATCTTTGATGGCCATAAATAAACTGAGCACAAATGTTATTACTTCATATGGTTTTGAGATTATTGACCCTGCATGGACAATGTTGGGATTTATGAAAGCGAATCTGGACTCCAATCCACGCGGGCGAATCAACTTGTCATACAGAAACCTTAAATAAAAACATCATTAACATTAATTATTCATTGAAATGAGTAAATAAATTTTGCAATTAATTAAACAAAGTTGATTGGAGTATACCTGATGTATGTATTGATAACAACCATGCCTAATGTCAAGTGTCCAAAAACTTCTTCCAAATCCTCCTTACCAATTGTTGTCATGCCTTCAGAACCATAAATCCCTTCATGCAGGGGTATAAGAGAAGTACCACCTTGCGAAATTGTTGTGAAGCTTATAAATGTCTGAAGGCACGACCTATATTGTGAAGTAGTTTTCTTTCTAGCCCCGGTCCTCTTAGCAACACTCTTTGTTTCTGTGGGAATGTTGCTAATTACAGGCTCCTTACCCCTACTTACAACTTCAATCTCTTTAGCAGGAATAATCTAAATATCATAAAATTAGAGTGGTCAAGTATAGGACGACAAATTAACATTATCTAAGAATAAATATCATATAATTTTGTTGTACCTGTTTTTTTGCTGTCACTGACTCCTTTGGCTGCGTAATCCCTTTATCTTTTGGTTTGGGTTTTGTAGGAGTCTAACATTACCATGAAAAAATAATGTAAGTAAAACAAACGTAAAAAATTTGAGTACTAAAAGGTTCATAACGGTTTTAATTATACCTCATCATCTATGCGAACAAGCCTTGAAGGCCATGCAACAAACGCTCCTATTGCCTCTCCCACCAATGTCGCATCCGAAACTTCATCTGGGATTGGTAATAACGCACCCTCCTCTAAAACAATATCAATCGACACTTTCAAATATCCAGAAGGGAGCGGTTTATGATGAAGTACTTCTCCCAAAGTGTTATGGACTTTTCCCTTGCCAACCATGCGATAAGTTGGTGTCTCTAAAAAGAGTTGACAAGGTGAAATGCCCTAAAATCAATAATAAATATGACATCGTTAATGTGTATATATGTCAGTTAAATGAATTACACTAATTTAATTTCATAATAATATATGTAAGTACCTCGGGAATACTCGGTTGAGCTGCACAATTGACACTAGCTATGTCACTAGCTTCTTTAACACCCGAAGCTTCCCTTTCTGATTGGTATTGTCTTGCTTTTTCCTTCCTCAATTCAAGAACTTCAGCTTCTAATGCATCCAACCTTGCCTGCAGTTCTTTATTGCTAGCATATTTTGTCTTTGGATTGTTCTTTTTCAAGGAGGTTGGAGTAACCCCATGTCCTTTACCCCTCACCCGAGCAGAATACTCACGAACATCTAATGCTCGACTAAGTATGCTCCTGCAATCATCTGGTGGAGATGTAGACTGAGAAAGACTCTCCTGAAATTCATATGAATATTGGAAAAACATGAATACTATATGTTAATAAAATTTTGATTTAATTAGAATTAATGTTATACTTACGCATTTTTCAAAAATTTGTTGTACATCTTCTTTGAGAACTCCATCCTTACCCACACGGGCAACCTTCCACAAAACATGCTCCGGAAGAGATGTTTCCGAACTACTCTCCTCTTTTAACTACACATTAACACAAAAAACAAGCTCAGTTATAACTATTGATGAACAAGTATATCATTGCAATTTGTAAATACTTACTATTTTTTGTTCTAATCGTGCATATCCCAAACGCCCTTTTTTGTATGTATATGTGGGAGATGATGCTCTTAGACGATTTACTTCACTTACACTCTGAAACTTTGGGGTTTTCCGTTTGGCTTTAAAAACATCCCATTCTTTAACTGAAATCACATTCGCATATTCTGCTGGACGCTCTGCATCAACAAATTTTTTTCCGGCATCTCTAAGATATTTTCTGTTTAAATATGTTCTAAACCCTCTTAGTATTTTGTCGGCCAATCCAAGACAATAATCTTTTCTTTTGTCATCAATGTTGAAAGACCTCTACAAAAAACATACACAAAGTGCGTTAGTATAAGTAATTTAAAGACATAATTTAAAGTACATAATCGTAATTTAAAGACATAATTTAAAGCACCTGTATCTCACTCCAGATTTTGTTTTTAGCATCATTCAGCTTATCATCTCTCCATTCATCACAAGTTATTGGAATTTCTCTCCTTACAAGTGTGCCAATGTAACTTGTCAATTTAGAACCGTTAGGCTCAATTAATTGGTCATTTGGACTCCAATGCACATCATATTTTATACCCCTATCTCTATCACGAATGATATTCTTCATAATATTTTTTCCTCTTTTTATTTCTTTTTCCACTCCCTTACTGGATTTTCCTCCATCATTGTCTCCATCATTAATAGAATCATCGTGAGGGTGCTCCTCGTTACTAGCCATCTAACCTGTAATAAAGAAAAACATTAGTATCTAATGACAAATATTTAATTCCAAATATATAATTCCAAATATCTATTCAGTATATAAAATGACAAATATCAATTGTGTATATAAAATGACAAATATCAATTGAGTATATAAAATGACAAATATCAATTGAGTATATAAAATGACAAATATATAATTTATTAGAAGTTTTCTAACTGTTAACAGGTATGGAGGAATATATATTACCTCTTTCACTAACATCTCTTTCTTTTCTTGGTTGGATTCCGAATTACTTGTCTCTTAAGAACGCGGACGGAGGGATTGATCCAAATTCCCTCATCATGATCTTTTCTGATATATGATTCATTCGTTGTAGTATCATCATCTCGATCGTTTCTAATATACGACTCATTCTCAACATCAACATCAACTTGATCCACACTTTTATCATCAATCACTTTGTTAGATAAAAGCACTATAGACCATTTCGTACTCTTCGGGTCTATGACATAGAACACTTGTTTAGTTTGAGAGGCTAGAATTAAAGGCTCATCTTTGTACCCCACCCTACTAAGATCAACTTGCAAAAACCCTGACTTATCCATTCGTATGCCACTAGTATGTACCCACTTGCAACCAAAGATAGGAATCTGAAACTTCTCATAATCAAACACCCAGATGTGATTGATAACCCCGAAATATGACAAATTTTCATATTTGGGGTTTAAGTCCTTCATACCAGAAATGTGCATTGCTTCACATACCACAGTGACACCACTATTTTGCATGGTACTTTTCTCATATTGTACTTTGGTATAAAATGTGTATCCATTAATTATGTATCCTCTATAAGAGAACACAATCAAACTTGGACCATATGCCAAACATCTCAACCTGTCTGATATTGAAGCGGGATCTGAATGAAACTTTGAATATATATGATCCTTAAACCACTGTATAAAACTTTGATTGTGCTCTCGTACTATCCAATTTTCATTTCTACTTTGATTCTCACCTTGGAGTATAGCCTTGTGCATTTCAACAAACGGCTCAACCTCAGTGTCATTGTGAAGAACATACAAATGCACTTGATCCCGTTCATCCCTTGATACTGTCACAATTTCATTTCCAATTAATTTGTTACCTTCTTTTTTTTCGAAAAAATGAGATTTGGGGAGTCCAATGGATTGCACATTGGACAAAAAATCAGTACAAAACTCAACCGCTTCTTCAACAACGTATCGCTCAATGATACAACCCTCTGGACGACTTCGGTTTTTCACGTACCCTTTTAATATTTTCATATAACGTTCAACAGGGTACATCCATCTCATATAAGCTGGTCCACACAATTGTGTCTCTTTCACAAGATGAACAACAAGATGTACCATAATGTCAAAAAATGATGGAGGAAAATACATTTCAAGGTCACATAGAGTAATAACGATTTCTTTTTGTAATACTAGTAAGATCTCAGGATCGATCACCTTACTACAAATTGACCTGAAAAAAAAACACAATTTAGTTATAGCGCTTCTTACTTTTTCTGGCAAAATAGAACGTATACCTATTGGTAGAAAATGTTCCATTATGACATGGCAATCATGTGTCTTCAGACTCTTTAACTTGAGGTCTTTCATGGACACGAGTCTTCTAATGTTTGAGGAGTAACCTTCTGGAACTTTAACTTCACTCAGAAACTTACACAATATTTTCTTTTCCTTTCTAGATAGAGTATAAGAAGCAGGTGGTAGATATGTTCGTCTTCCTTTCTTCACGGGTCCTAATTCAGTTCTTATTCCCATCTCTACCATGTCCTCTCTTGCTTTAAGGCCATCCTGAGACTTTCCTTTTATATTGAGTAACGTACCAATAACACTTTCAAATACATTTTTTTCAATATGCATAACATCAAGAAAATGTCTTACGTACAAAGATTTCCAATATGGCAATTCAAAAAAAATTGACCTCTTCTTCCACCCACCTGTGACAACTTTATGTGCAAAAGGCTTGCCAAACTGAATACTCACATCTTTCACCTTTTCACAAATTTGATCACCTGTTAATCCAGGTGGAGCTCTACGTTGTTCGGTATTTCCATTGAACGCTTTTCTCCATCCACGATATTGATGTTTTGAATTTAAGAATCTACGATGACCGAGAAAGACATTCTTTTGACAAAGTTTCAATCGTGTCGTATCGGTTCCATCTTCACAGATAGGACACGCTTTTTCACCTTTAATGCTATACCCGGATAGATTTCCATATGCTGGAAAATCGTTAATTGTGCCAAACAACATCGCCCTCAAATTGAAACTTTCTTTCCTATATCCATCATAAACCTCCACACCGTTCTCCCACAAAATCTTCAAATCTTCGATTAAAGGTTTCAAGTATACATCTATGTCATTCCCTGGTTGTTTAGGCCCAGAAATTAACATAGATAACATCATGTATTTGCGCTTCATACATAGCCATGGAGGTAGGTTATAAATCATAAGAATCACAGGCCATGTGGAATGTGAGATACTTTGAAGACCATGCGGGTTCATTCCATCCGTAGATAATGCCAAGCGAAGGTTTCTTGTTTCTCCTCCAAAATCAGGATAATCATTATCAATTTTCTTCCATTGTGGTGCATCTGCCGGATGTCGAAACTTTCCATCGATAATTCTTTCATATGCATGCCAAGTAAAGTGTCTAGCATCGGTTTCACTACGAAACATGCGTCTAAATCTCGGAATAATAGGAAAATACCATAAGACTTTCGCTGGAGATAATTTTTTCTTATATCGAGATAAACCACACTTTGGGCACTCATTCAACGATGCATATTCGTTTCGAAACAAAATACAATCATTTAGACATGCATGTATCTTATCATAGCTCATGACAATAGAGCACAACATTTTTTTGGCCTTGTAGGTTCGATTAGGAAGAACACTATCCTCAGGAAGCATATCTCTCAAAAGGGCTAATAACTGTGTGAAACTTTTATCTAACCATCCATTGCGCGCCTTTAAGTTGTACAATTTTAATACCGCAGACAATCTTGTGAATTTGGGGCAATCTTTATACAACGGTTTCTCCGCATCTCTTACCAACCTCTCAAATATTTTGGGACAATCTTGAAGATCTTCTTCAAGTGCTTCTGCAATCTCTTCAACCCGATCACAATCATATGTATCTGTGGCATTGTCGTATGAAACATAGGTCGCATTACTTTTCACCCTCGGTTCAACATTCTCGATGTTTTTCTCACCATAAAATATCCAACACGTATAACTTCGATCAATTCCGCGCATTAGTAAATGCGATTTAAATCCATCTGCGTCAACCCGGCCCACATAACAACAACCCAGGCAAGGACATTTCATTCTATTCGGGTCTTCAGCATGTTCAACAACAAACTTAACGAACTCTAATACCCCATCCTCGTACTCTTTTGACAATCGATCGGCACACATCCATTTTTTATCCATGGTTTTAACTATTATCTAAGTTAAAGAGTCTGTGTTGTCAACAAAAATCAAACATGTGATTAGAACAATTCTAGAAATGAGGATTGTTGTGGTCCTATAACATATTCAATCAATGATCGTCAACGTTACAATTTTAGAGACATTAGCTTAGTTGTGAACTCATTATAAGATTCATGATTTGTGTTATTTTTTACTATTACTAAGTTGAATATTAGATGGGGGATTTACATGATGTGATTCCTTTGTTCCTTGCAGGCATGTCTACATGAGCTAAGCATACATTATGAGAAACAAAAAAGAAACTTTCTATGCTTCCATCACTGAAAATCTTCTATCATAACAGATCTTTCTTAAAGACTAAATTGATCGACGATTTTTAATTTCAGAAATCATTTCAAAACATCGATAATTCTAACACCTAAAGTTTCTTGCGATAGTAAATATAAGCAGCAGTAAGACCAACAGCAACAAGAGCAATTGCACCGTTCAACATTTCAGGCTCCAAATTCTTAGCAAATGGTAAAGACTTGAAAAACAATGTAGGGAAATTAAGTGTCATGTTGAATGGTAACTCCAACATTTTGTACGAAATTTTGTTAATTTGTTAATCAACAACACCATGCTATATATATATACATTTGTACATGAACATTACATAAGATATATTTCTTAAACTAATTAACTTTACTCTTTCTAGCTATTATATAATGAAGCAAAGAATAATCCCAAACGTCTCAAGAAGGATAACATATTTTGTTAGACTTTTACAATATTTCTTAAATAGAATTATGGATATATTCTAGTTGAAAATAATCATCTACAGATGTAATTGACACTTCAACATGTTAAAAGACATTATACTTTTATTAAATTAATTAACTCTATCAACATGTTAGAAGTTGTGCGGTAAATATTAAGAGAAATTGTAGGATACTTTTCATGATAGATTAGTTATAGGAGATTAGAACTTTATTGTTAAAAAGAATTGTATGAGATTGAAATTTTATTCTTAAGAGAATTATAGATATATCTTTTGATGATGGATTAGTTATAGGAGATTACAACTTTAAATTGAAGCACCACTTATTATATCTTAGATTTAAAAAAAAATCAAAATAAAAGTTTCAAAAGAGAGAATAGAAACCATAATACCTAAGGTTCCTCGACTTTTACTCGCGGAGATTGTTAATTTTCTATTTCGCCGTAAGAAGAAAAACAATAAGAAGATGAAGATTCCAGCAAGAGCAGAAGAAGCAATCAATGCTAGTAGAATTCTCTTATTCAAATTCTGGTGATGCACTATTCTAACATCTTGATTTCCTGTATCATTCATTGTAAAAACAATACATCAAACTCATTAGTCTCGTTAAACCAACTCAGTTAATTGCTGTGCAGAAATATAAGATATATTAAAATTGACATAAAATAAAAATGCTGATGAGTATTTCAAGATTAGAGAGATTAGCTCCCGGATCCAAATTCTCAACCCTAAAATCACTATTTTGATTGAAACTAGAGTGAAGAATATAAATGCCCAAACTATTAGAGACAAACTCAAGCTCAGAGGGAAAATTGGAGGGAAACCAGTAACTGAACATAAATATGATGACTTGACCAACATGATGATGCTCATACGGTTGTATGAAATGGATAGAATAGGAGATTACTACACATGGTCAAACAAGAAAAGTGAGAGGGATATCTACTCTAGAACAAATAGAGTCTTGTCCAATGTTGTTTGGCTGCAAAGTAACATGGAGAAAACTTTAAATATCATGTCTCCTAGTGCGTCAGACCGTTCTCTACTATGTTTGAATTGCTATGAGAAGACCTATAGGAAGAAAGCTAGCTTGAAGTTCCATATTACTCATAGCACCAAAAATTGTTTCATTCCCGTAGTTCCATATGCCATAGACAGTCTTAACAATAACCAGCTTGAGCAAGGAGGCTTTCTACCCTTTAACCTTCCCATGCGCAATAGTCCAGCGAAGCTCAATATCCCAACTTTTTGGATCATGGGACTGATGAATCTAGGCCAGAATATTACTCCAGATATGATTAAGCTTATGACAATCAAACAACAAATTCATAATAGATTCCTCTTTGCTGCAGAAGGCACAATCCTTATTAGCAACCATCCCAAATTTGAACAATCTACATCTAGTAGCTAGCCTTTGATGACATGCAAGCCAAAAAAAACCTTCGATCTGGGTCTAGCAGGATTATTTTTAAGCAGCCTATACCAAGACACATCAGGGAAATTACATAAGGTGAGATAAACCTCTTTCATTCTGAATTTCTATTTCAGGTTCATATCTGCCCAAACAGTTGGATTATTAACAATAAAATCCTTCTGCTCTAAGATTTTCCTCATGATCCAAGTGCTATTTGTTTTGGATTTCACCTCTTCAATGCTTTGGTCTTTGATGTAGTAATAATTAACCATTGAGAATGAATCTGTAGGAAACAAAGGAGACTACAATTATTATCCAGCAAATGAACTTAGAGATCATGTCATTTTATAAAGCTTTCCAAGAGATCATGTCATAAGCCTTCTGCATGTCTAACTGCACCATACATCTAGGAGGGCCACTATTCCTGTTGTACCCTTTAATCAATTCAAACACTAAAAGAATGTGACTATGGGTTTGCTTCCCTGGGATAAAAGTAGCCTGATTTGGGCTGACAATTTTACAAATAACATGCCCTAATCTAGCAGTCAAAATTCTGGATATAATCTTGCAAACAATAGTGCAGACATAAATTGGACCATAATCCCTTATACTCCTAGAAGATTTACTTTTAGGGATGAGAGAAACAACAATGCAATTGAAAGCTTTATACAGGTACCCTTTGTCAAAAAATTCATGGACCGCAGCAGTCAGATCTCCTTTTATAATATCCCAGTAGTGCTTAAAAAGCCTGGAATTAAAACCATCAAGTCCTGGAGCAGACAGGTCATGAATTCCTTTTAGGGCAGAAAAGATTTCTTCCTCCTTAATAGGACTGATCAAACCATCACTCTACACCCTACTAAGTTGGGGGCCCAACTTCATAACACTCATATCTATGCTCCTCAAGTTCTCATATTTCCTCCCCATCAAGTTACCATAAAAACCTAAGACTTCATTCTCAATATCTGATTGAGTAATTGCCATAGTACCTCTTTAAGTAACATGTTCAGGTTTCCATAATTTTTCTTAGCTTTGACAAATGCATGAAAAAATGAAGAATTACCATCACCATCTTTAAGCCAACTAATATTTGCCCTCTGTCTCAGAATAGCTATCTCAGTATCATTCCATCTAATCAGCTCCTCTATGCAATTTTTAACACCCTCAATCAAATGTCTGTTGAACATGTCTCTAAAAAGATTAATTTGAGCTTTTTCAAGATTTTCTCTGGCCTGGGCTATCTTCTTCTTGGATAACATCAGATATTTTTGCATTTTGTAAATCAATAGTGTAATCGATCTGTAGGGTTATGAGGAGGTTTTGAGCAATAGATAAAGGGAACCTATGAGAGGTAGATCTACGTATGTGCTATGGAAGAAATTGCAAAGACTACAACCCATTTTGAAAACCCTGGTAAACCCCTGTCAAACTTGAACAACAAAGTTGTAAAGGCTAGAACATAACCATTGCAGGCCCAGAAGGAACTCATTAATGATAGAATGAACATCCACAAAATTGAGAATGTAAAAAAGTTGAATGAGGAGCTTATAAAATGGCATGAGCTAAAAGAACATGTTTTGATTCAAAGGGCAAAAATTGATTGGCTAAAGTTTGGAGATGGGAAGAATTCTTACTTCCATGCATCAATAAAAGCAAAACAAAAGTATAAAAGCATGAGAATGCTTTGGACGACAAAACAGGGGCTGGAAGGCAGAGGGATACAAAACCTAAAAATAAATTCTTGGTGAAATGGAAAACCCTTAACCATGGACACATTGTTATTTAGAATCTTAGATTACAATTATCATACCACAATAACATTCCAAAATCCAAACGGAAAAATTAGAAATTGGAGAACAACAATGAAGATTTCAAAAAAATCAATTAAACTCTAAGAAATTTTACCTTATAGTGAAACTGGTTTTGTGAAACTTCTTCTTCACGAGGAGATGGTGGTAACGAATCCGAAGCGAGTTGGAGAAGAAGATGAACCACGTGCCTCGTATAACCGTAGAATCCGAAGCTTGCAACGATACAATGAATTAGGAAGCGAGTTGGAGAAGAAGATGAACCACGGTTAGACGGTGAGGAGGGAGGAGACGAGTTAGACGAAGATGAACAGTTGCGTGTATAAAGTGGGGTTTTATATAAAGTGGTGTTCCTGATAACCAATTTAGGGATTTAGAAATTATTTAATTACCTTAGACAGCGCTTTCAAGAAGCGCTGCTAAAGGTATTACCTTTAGCAGCGCTTTAAGGCTTTAGCAGCGCTTTAGTGTAATGCCTTTAGCAGCGCTTCTTGAAAGCGTTGTCTAAGGTATACCCTTTATCACACCTTTAGCAGCGCTTTTAGTAAGCGATGTCTAAGGTATACACTTTAGCAGCGCTTATTCTTATTTTTTTATTTATTTTTTTATTGAAAACCTATAGCAGCGCTTAGGGAAAGGAAGCGCTGGCTATGGTAAAGCCTTTAGCAGCGCTTTTAGTAAGCGTTGTCTAAGGTATACCCTTTAGCAGCGCTTATTCTTATTTTTTTATTTTTTTTATTGAAAACCTATAGCAGCGCTTAGGGAAAGGAAGCGTTGTCTATGGTAAGGCCTTTAGCAGCGCTTTTAGTAAGCGCTTTCTAAGGTATACCTTTAGCAGCGCTTACTCTAATTTTTTAATTTTTTTTCTTCTGAAAACCTATAGCAGCGCTTATGGCATAAGCGCTGTCTATGTGGCGCTGTCTAAATTCAATTTTGGCATAGTGTCCCCAACCAGTCTTAAAGAATGAGCAAGGATTAAGGTGGTCACAAAGGTTAATGACGCTCAAACATTCAGATGTTCATTGGTGCTCTCTATCCAAAGAGAATGTTATCATTGTTGATTGTTGTGGGGAATTCCCTGATGTCCCTCTAGTCGAAATTAGGGGAGGCATCACCTATAACCCATGCTTAGCTCTAAGACAGTTTGGTTATGCTCGAAGGGATGGCCCGCATGAGATGTTGATTCAAGGCTTGGTATTCGACTACGACAAAGACGATCAAGGTCTTCGCCAGAGATTCATCAGAGCATGGAGGATGATTAACAAGATGGATAACAAGACTTTGGGACACAAGAATTCAATCCCTCTTGAGCCTTACCTCAAGTGGGTACGAACTCGTGCTCAAAGTCTTATGATGCCTTATCCTTCCATTCTCCCGGTGATCGTTGAGCCTGTTAAGGAGGGAGAAGTTCCATACACTATCCTACATCCTGACATGCCCACATATCATGAAGACCTACAGAGGGATTGGATACAGCTCAAAGGAGTGCAAGATACTTTTGAAGCCCAATTCTATGCAAGCGAGAAGAAGGTTTTGGAACTCACTAGGCTACTTTTCTAGGAGCAGACTCTAAATGCCTACATTGCACCAAAGAGGATGCGCACTACTTTTTTATCTTAGAGTGTTGTATTATTTTTCCCAAGGGGCATTGATGTACTCAAACTCTATCTTAGTAATATAACATGTGTTTCTTTTTGTCTAAAACGAACTTGAATCTTTAAAAATCCTTGAAAACATTACATATGCACATATCATTCATCATGACATAAACAGGTCTTTTGCAACGAGTTTCCTCATCTCTCTACTGCTTATTTCAGTAAGATGGATCTCGAATAGACAGTCAAAGATCTTCAAGTTCAAAACACGCAGTTTCAACAGTAACTAATGACCCTAGCCAAGGGGCAAGAAGAGTTGAAGACTCTGTTAGCTGAAGAAAGAAAGAAGAAAACAAAGAAGGTCACTGGGTTTTTGAACATGGGGAGAAGGTTTCAGGGACAGACTAGAAGAACTTTGAATTTTGCAACAACATCTGGTGAAGGAGAAGGGAAAGGAAAAGAAATAGCGGTTCCGTTGGAATATGAAGAGGAGGAAGAAGGGGAAGACTACTCCGAGGAACAATATCCTCCAGCAAATGATAAGTACAGACATCTTGAAGAGCTTTTGAGCGCTATGGAAATACAAAAAGTGCCAGGTCTAGACTTTGAAGAATTGGGACTAGTGTCGAGAATTGTGATCCCACCGAAGTTCAAAGTGCCATTGTTTGAAAAATATGATGGGGTGTCATGTCCTAAGATGCACCTCCGATCATATGTGAGAAAGATCCAGCCGCACTCCACCGATAAAGACCTATGGTTGCATTTTTTCCAAGATAGCCTATCTGGAACACAACTCGATTGGTTTTACCAATTGGAAAGGGCCAACATCCACAATTGGGAAGATCTTGCCGCAGCTTTCTACAAGCAATATCAATATAATGCTGATTTGGCGCCTACCCGTACTCAGCTTCAGAGAATGGCCATGGTTCCCAATAAGGGTTTCAAGGATTACGCGCAGAAGTGAAGGGATCTAGCTGGGAGAGTGCGACCTCCTCTATTTAAAAGGGAGTTGTTGGACATGTTCTTAGGCACTCTATCAGGCCCTTTCTTCAGCCATTTAATTGGGAGCTCATCTGCTGGATTTACTGAGTTAATACTGACCGGAGAAAGGGTGGAAGCTGGCATAAAAAGTGGAAAGATTCAGAAGGATTCATCTGCCTCTACAGTTGTGAGGAAGCCCTTCATTGGGAAGAATGAGGCATCTGCTGTTTATCCACAAAGGAACCAAGGGAGAGCCGAACGCCGACCAATGGTAGCGGCTATTATGATCCCAAAGCCTACATATGATCAACTAAGAAGTAACCAACCGAGGGTGGAAAGGCCAGTCCGGAAATTCACCAGAATCAATATGACTCTAGCCCAAGTTTTACCACACCTTCTGAAATCTAATTTGGCAACTTTGAAAGAAGCTCCCAAAAAACCCAACACGGTGTCCCCTCATTATCACCCAAATTCTCGTTACGCATATCATTCCGAAAGTCTGGGTCACGACACTAACAACTGTTGGGCCTTGAAAAACAAAATTCAAGACCTTATAGAGGCAAAAGAGATTGAGTTTGATGCGCCCGAGAAGCCAAACGTCATTTCTTCTCCTATGCCTAGACATGGTCACCACACTAATGCTGTTGAAGAAGATTTGTTTGTTACCACACTTGATGAAATCTTGACTCCACTCCCAATCATTAAGATAAACTTGTTGAAAGTCGGTGTATTCTCGAGTTGTAATGAAGACTGCCATCTTTGCTTATCCTCACCAACTGTTTGCCCTTTGTTGAAAACAAGCATTCAACGCTTGATAGACAACAAAGAGATTTTGTTTGAAAGTACTCCTGTTTCACCTGTTCCTGTTGAATACATTTCAATCATAACCATCTCCGCCAATTCTTCCAGGGTCCCCAAAAGACCCATTAGAATTACATCGGTTCCAAAAACTACTCCTCTTATAATCATAATGCCTGGGCCAGTCCCGTATGAATCAGACAAAACTGTGTCGTGGAATTACGGTGGGGACATCTACTACCATGGCATCAAACAAGATGGGCTGGCCACCGAAAAAATAAAATACGAAGAAGAAGACTCTGAAATTAGCAATATTGCTGGAACTAGTAAGATTACCCAAAGCAGTAGAATCTTCTCTCCAGAAATTGCCCCCCCAAAGGCAGTTTTTGGACTCGTGGCTGCTCCAAAGGTTACTTCTGTACCAATAATCATATCTTCGAGTGATCCTATCGACAAAGACGACACAACCCCTGTTTTTATCCCTACCAACACTCCTACTGCTGAAACTCGAGGAAAAAGTATTCAAGTAGAGCATGTCCGTACGAAGGCTCAATCCCTGACTATCTGCGAGGCCTCCAAGAAGGAAATGGAGGAGATCCTGAAAATAATAAAAAGGTTCGACTACAACGTAGTTGGACAGTTGGGGAAAACACCCTCAAAAATCTCCATGTTGGCATTGTTACTATGTTCCGAGGCACATGCAAAAGCCCTGGTGAAGTTCCTAAAGACAGCCCATGTGCCTCAAGAGACGTCTGCTGACCAATTCCAAGATTGTGTGGCCAATTTTATGATGGATAATGGCCTAGGCTTCTCAGATGCTGATCTGATACCAAGGGGAAGAAAGCACAATGAGGCATTACATGTCTCTGTGGAATGTAGAGGTAGAACTCTGGACCATGTCTTGGTGGACACTGGCTCATCATTGAATGTCTTACCAAAGAAAGCTCTCGACAGACTAGACTGCGAAGGACTAACATTGAAACCCAGTAACATAGTCGTAAGGGCATTTGATGGCTTAAAGAGGATGGTACACGGGGAGGTGGATATCCCCATAATGGTTGGGACTCAAACTTTCAACTCAACTTTCTATGTAATGGACATCCGTCCCTCTTACTCCTGTCTGTTAGGACGGCCATGGATCCATAATGTCGGTGCTGTCACCTCTACATTGCACCAGATACTGAAATATTTGGTCCAGGGAAAGATTATCATTGTCCACGGAGAGGAAGAATATATGATTAGCCACCTCAATTCCTCCAGGTATGTGGATTTGGACGACGAGTTCATAGAAACTCCTTTTCAACACTTCGAAGAAGTCCCCCAAGAGGTAGAAGTAACCAAGGATGTGTCCCAGATTCCCAAGATTATAAGACCTCCACTCTTGATGTCATCTCTGAAGGATGCCAAGGCAATAGTAGAGGAGGGTGGATGCACCATCTGGGGAAACTTCCAGATATCCCGTATAAATCTGACAAGTTTGGTTTAGGGTTCACTTCAAGTGCTCAGAAGGTTGTACACCGTGCCCGTGCTGGAGGGCCCCCTTGAAGATTAGCAACCAAGAATTGAATGCGGCAGAATACGGTGAAGAGGATTGCAGCTTGGAGGATTGGATATTTCCTACTGTCAACGGAGGACCTCGCAATTGGGAGGCCAGAGACTTTGTCCCAATAACTTTCATCCCTCAGTAATTTATCTTTACATTTCTATTGGACTTGTAATATTCACAAACAATTCGCACATTTAAAACCTTATGTCTTGCACGAGGCATAATGGTCCATTTGTAAGGGTTTTTATTTCATCTTCATATGACATTCAATGAGTCATGAACGTTTTTTCACATACAAACTTTTGTGCTCATTGTTTTTCTTTTACATTTTATTTTTAAAGGATGGCTATACCCTTACACACACCCACACTAAAAAATGCACGTACCCCTCCATTCATAATCCCATGGGTAACGATACTGCTATGGCCTTTTGTGACTCTGAAGATCTAATCCACCAAGCCGAAGACGAAGGTGAGGAAGATTGTGAAGTACCAGGGGAACTGGCCAGACTACTACAACAAGAGGAGAGAGCCATTCAGCCTCACGAGGAACCTGTGGATACAATCAATCTGGGTACCGAGGAGGATAGAAAAGAGGTCAAGGTGGGTACCAATCTGGAGCCCAATGTCAAGGAGCGTCTGATTCAGCTGTTGCATGATTATATTGAGATCTTTTCCTGGTCATATAAAGACATGCTAGGAGTTGATACGGACATCGTGGTACATCGCCTTCCTACAAGAGAAGATTTTCCGCCAATAAAACAAAAAGTCTACCGCATGAGACCTGATATGTCGGAAAAGATCAAAGTAGAGGTCATAAAGCAATTCAATGCTGGATTCTTAGATGTCACTTCCTATCCTCAATGGGTTGCCAACATTCTTCCCGTACCTAAAAAGGACGGAAAAGTACGAATGTGTGTGGACTATAGAGATTTGAATAGGGCCAGCCCTAAAGATGATTTTCCACTCCCCCACATAGATATCCTGGTTGAAAATATGGCCCAGCACAAAGTGTTTTTCTTCATGGACGGATTCTCAGGTTACAACCAAATCAAAATGGCACCTGAGGACATGGAGAAAACAACATTTGTCACACAGTGGGGCACATTCTGCTACAAAGTGATGCCATTCGGACTGAAGAATGTTGGGGCAACCTATCAGCGCGCCATGGTAGCTTTATTTCATGAACTGATACATCATGAAATAGATGTCTACGTAGACGATATGATAGCCCGGTCACAAACAGAAGAAGAGCACCTTGATCACTTGCAAAAGTTGTTTGAGAGATTGAAGAAGTATAAACTAAGGTTGAACCCGAACAAGTTCACATTCAGAGTACGGTCCGGTAAACTCTTAGGTTTTATCGTCAGTAACAAAGGTATTGAGGTCGATCCTGACAAGGTTAAAGCAATACAAGAAATGCCTGCTCCTCGTACTGAGAAGGAAGTCAGAGGATTCTTGGGGCTCCTGAACTATATTGCCAGATTCATTTCTCACCTAACATCTACTTGTGAGCCAATCTTCAAACTATTGAAGAAAGATCAAGTAGTCAAATGGAATGATGAATACCAAACTGCTTTCGACAAAATCAAAGAGTACTTGTAAGAGCCTCCTGTTTTGATGCCATCAATCGAGGGAAGACAATTGATCATGTATCTGACCGTTTTAGAGAACTTAATAGGGTGTGTATTGGGGAAGCATGACGAGTTTGGCCGAAAAGAGCACGTTATTTACTACCTGATCAAAAAGTTTACCAATTGTGAAACCAAATATTCACTGCTCAAGAAAACTTGCTAGGCTCTGGCATGGGCTGCTCGCCGGCTAAGACAGTATATGCTGACTCATACTACCTTGTTGATATTTAAGATGGATCTGATAAAATACATCTTCGAAAATCCTGCTCTGTCTTAGAGGATAGCTAGATGGCAGATGATCCTAACAGAATATGACATACAGTATACTACCCAGAAAGCTATAAAAGGCATTGTATTGGCTGATCACCTTGCTCACCAAGCTGTAGAAGACTATCAGTCCATGAAGTTTGAATTCCCGGATGAAGACATCATGACATTAGACAATTGTGAAGAAATCAGACCATATGACGGACCTGAACAAGGATCCCGATGGACCCTGTTCTTTGATGGGGCATCCAATGCACTTGGTAATGGTATCGGCGATGTACTCATATCTCCGGAAGGGTGTCATACTCCTTTTACTACCATACTTTGCTTCAATTGTACAAACAACATGGCGGAATACGAAGCATGCATCTTTGGTCTCAGAGCTGCCATAGACTTGGGACTCAAATATTTAGATGTATTTGGAGATTCAGCTTTGGTCATCAGTTAGATCAAAGTGGAATGGGACACTAAGCACCCAAATACTATCCCTTACAAAGAACATGTTTTGACATTGCTACCACATTTTGAGAAGATTACCTTCGAGCATTTCCCACGAGAAGAAAATCAGCTAGCAGACGCTCTAGCCACAATGTCATCTATGTTTAAACTTAATTGGGATAACGATGAAGATGTGAAAAACACAAGAAGGGGGGATTGAATTGTAAAACTTAAATCAAATGTTTAGACAACACTGTATTTTTATCCTGGTTCGTTTGATCTCAAACTACTCTAGTCCACCCGTCAAGGTGATTTCGCCTCTCTCCAACGAGGTCTTAATCCACTAGATTCAAAGGATTAAAATAGCTGCTTTAACAACAGTTAAAGCCTTCTTGAGTATAACCATAAACCGGTTTATCTCAAGGAAATCTTTTACAAATAATATGAACAGGAATGTGTCTAACATTTTCTAATAAAACAGTATATCACAACTGTGATAATTACACAATTTAAGCTTGGAGTAAAACTGAATTTGCTAAAGCGTTTGAGTAAGCGTGGTTTGAAGGCTTGGCAAATTATGTGAGTGCATGCGTGCGTCTTTTCACACACAAACTTGTTTATATAGGCAAGGCAAAGATACGTTGTCCATAAAGCACTTTCAATGATAATAACGCACTTTCCTTTTTGAGAAGATCTAGTCTTGAAGAGAGCCGTTAGCATTTAATCTGTCTTGAATACTTAGTAATGCTTCATAGTCTTCTTTGCTTGTGATAACGCTTCAGAGTGTTCTTTGCTTTAACTTATGACAACGCTTCAGAGTGCTGATGACTTGGTAGAGATCTTTGATCAGAGTCAGAGTGTATATGTTTATGCGCAGATTCTGGTCATCAAGCTTCAGTGTATGATCTGGGAGTTTCAGCGTGTAGCACATGTTACTGATCTTCTGATGCTGACATATTACTGATTTTCTGATGCTGATTCCATCAGAACTTCTGTATATACAAAACATAATTTTAAGAAGCATATTTGTCTTATATATAGATCTTACAATTTATTTATTCTTTGTATTTTGTTATCATCAAAACTCTAATTAAAGGTTGTAGAATCAAACTATGTTCTAACAATCTCCCCCTTTTTGATGATGACAAAAACCAGATTTTTTAATTAAAAATAAAGAATAAAAAGTATAGAATTAAGAAGAAAAAACTCCCCCTGAGTTGATTACTTCCCTTTAATTCCATGAGTCTTTGAGCATCAGAACCTTACTGTATCTTTCCTCAGAGTTTTGTACCTGTTCAAGATTTTCAGAAGAGAAAAAATTTAAATGGATCAGAATGTTTGAGACTTATGTCTCAGTAATCCGTTAGTGAAAAATATCATTCTTTCTCCCCCTTTTTGTCAGCTATCAAAAAGAACAAATAATCAGAGCTAAAATGAATTTATATTAAAGACCAGAAGCAATGATAAGTTCAAAACAATGTAAAAATATTACAGATAAACAAGTTTTTAAAAATGAGGAATTTCTAAGAAGGAGGAGGTAGACGCGTGAACAAGGCCTCCAACATGCTCTTGATCTGGGTGTTGGTTTCCTGTTGTTGGGTTAACATGCTTGGGATTGCATCAATTTTGTTGTCCTGCTTGTCCATTCTTTCCTTCATCAACATATCAGATCTTTTCAAGTCTTCTAGAGTCTGCCTTTCAAGGGAGGAAGCTTGAGGATCTTCAGAAACAGGATGCTTCTCAGATATTTCTGCAATGTCCTTTTCTTGACCCCGTTCTTCAGCAGGAATCATCTGCTCTTGAGTATCATGTTGAACTTTAGATGCTGGACGATGTTCAGACCAGGGAGCATTGTCCAGAGGGAGAACTTCTTCCTTAAGCAGCTTGCTCAGAACAGGACCTTCAATTTCTTTCAGCAAATTGCTGAAGTTCTGTTGAGCTTGTTCGTAGCTCTGTTCTTGCAACTTATAAGTTTCAGAGCATACCCATCTTCTGAACTTTTTCCAAAGGTAGTCTGATGCAGCAGGATCAACCAGCTCAAGACTAGCTTGTTTCAAAGAAGTGATCCACTTCTGTACTTCTGTTTCAAATGTCAATAAGCTGGTACCAACATCTGGATGTTTTGGTTTTGGGATAGCTATTTTGTGGGTTATGGCAGCAAGACGTTCAAAAACTGTTAAGTCAATGACAATCTTGATGTTGTCTTCTGGATTGTTCTTTGGTGAGGGAGTGGGAGAGTCAGGAATTATGATTGGACTTGATGGGGAGTTTGGTGGAGTTGATTATGGTGAAGAGGGAAGTTGGGGAATATTCACAATGGTACCGAGGGGCATACAAATGGCCAGAGGTTCTGTGATTCCAGGAATGGGAATGGTATCAGAATCAATAGTTTGGTTTGATTGATCGTTATGATGTTCTGGTTCAAGGGATTCAGAAGGTTGAGCCTCAGAAGTTTGAACTTATGGGTGAGATAGTTAAGTTTGTGGAGAAGGTGGATTAATTTCAGGTTGAGGAGATGAAGGTAGTGGTATTTCTGGTAGTGGAGAGAGGGGAATTTCTGGTTGTGGTGAGAGGGGAATTTCTGGTTGTGCTTTTGTGGTTGTTTCAGGGTTTGGATTTTCTGGCATGGGAGCAGAAGTATGTTGGTCTATATCAGATAGAACTTTTGTAAGTTCTTGTTGGGTTGCATCAATATTTGGATTTTGAGGTTGGGAGCGAGATCTCCTAAGAGTTAAGGATTCAGAGGGGTCAAAATCAATGTCAAAGTCATCAAAAGTTTGTGGTGTGGGGTTTTCAAATTGAGTGGGAATTGGTATAGATGTTGATACAGCAATTAAATCTAAAACAATTACAGAAGAAGGATTACCTCTCTTTTTAGGAGTCTGCTGGGATGATCCTTCTGCTACAACTTTCCTTTTCTTGGTTTTCTTCAGCACAACTTCTGGAGCCTTCTGCTGCAGATCCTGAATGTTCAAATTTGGTGCTGTTCCATCCGCCTTGCAAGCATCCAGATATCTGACTATTATATCTGGTTTAGAATCAATCTCTGAGAACAGAGGAAAGTTATCCAGAGGGACTCTTCTGCTGGAGATTGCAGCAAAAGGAGTGATGCTGGGTTCCTTCTTGATGTTCTCAATCAACTTCATTTTCTTCAGATTCTTTGCATTCAGCTGTTTGCCAACAGTAGCTTCCAAAGAGTTGATTTCCTGAGCCTCTTTAAGATGATCAATCAGCTTATTCTCTGTTAGAATATCTGATATAAGTCTTCCTAGGGGTATCCAGTCCCTCTTTGTGTGCTCCTCTTCTCTGGTTTCTTTAACACTTGTCCTTAGATGGTTAAACAGCAGATGAGCCAGATTTACCTTAATCTTCTGAGAGATGAAGTAGATCAGAAATTGCTGATCAATATTGATGTAGTCAGGAGAGCTGGTAGGCTTCCTGTGGTTTATGCATCCCAGAATGATGTTGGCCCATATTCTGTGATGGTCTTTTAAATCCCTTATCTTGCTGGAGGGAAGCCCCAAAGTGAAGATTTCTCTAGCAATTAGGGCAACATCAGCGCATCTTTCAGCCATGTCAATGCAACGCACACCACCACCACTGTAGCCTATTAATCTTGCAATGAGGTCCTCAGTAATAACTATCTTCTTCCCCATAATGTATGAAGTAACTTGATGGTTGGAAGATGAAGCATGAATCCAAAATTCCTTTACCAGAATTGGGAATGTTGGACCCACCAGACGGTCAAAATATCTTTCCCAGCCTTGAGCTTTAACTTCTTCAGAGAGATTAAACACATTATCTTGAAGACTATTGAAATCCACGATCAATTCTGAGAGAACTTCTAGATTTTTGATGGGTGTGAGAAGCGTTCTGTAGGGTTCTTCGTATTGTTCAGAGGAATCTGTTTTCTAAGCACTGGAAGTAGGAATTCTTGAAGAAGCCATGTTCACACGAAGGTTTTGTGAAGAAATTGAAAGGGTTTTGAGAAAGTATGCAAACTGAAATCAGTAAGATTGAGAAAAAATGAAAGTGAAGGTAAAAGAGTGTAAATGGTGAGAAGTGTGTTTAAATAGATTTCTAAACAATTTTGAAAACATAAACGGCAATAGAGAGAAATTAAATATAATGATTATGAGCATTTAATGATAGCTGATTTTAGGGGATTTAGAAAGATATTGGAACGGTTACCCATAACATGTGTCTCAATGCATCCAATCAGCGCTTTTGCCTTTTCAGAAACGTGAACGCGTGTTCAGCCTCAGAAAGTAGCTGATGACTGGATGACACTTGTTTGCTTGAGTGAACTGCACATTTCTATCCTTGAAATGAAGCGCTCAGATCTTCATGGATAGATTCTGATACATTCTGTACTTCTAAAGATCTGGAGAAAGATTGATCAGTAGTTCACGGAAAAATAAACACAGTTCTAAAGGTTAAGATATGGAATCAAAATAGTTTTATTCTGGGCAGAGCTTCATGCTGAGATGTTTCAGAATGAAGTTGAACCTATCTTCAGAAAGAGGTTTTGTGAAGATATCAGCCCATTGATGGTCTGTGTTAATAAATTTTAAATTTAGAATCCCTTTCTGAATATAGTCCCTAATAAAATGATGTTTTATTTCTATATGCTTAGCCCTAAAATGCAAAATAGGATTTTTACTGAGACTAATAGCAGAAGTATTGTCACAGAGGATAGGAATGTTACTCTCAAATATCTGGAAGTCCTCAAGTTGACTTTTCATCCAGAGCATTTGTGTGCTGCATCCAGCTGCTGCTATGTATTCAGCTTCAGCTGTTGATAGAGCTATTGTGTATTGTCTTTTGCTGGACCATGAGATCAGATTTTCTCCTAGAAACTGGAAGCTTCCAGAAGTGCTTTTACGTTCTACTCTGTCTCCAGCAAAATCAGCATCACAGTATCCTATCAGGCTGTAATCACTTGATTTTCTATAAAACAAACCCATATTAGTAGTACCTTTCAGATACTTGAAAATTCGCTTAACTGCTGTTAAGTGGGATTCTCTAGGATCTGATTGGAATCTAGAACAAATGCAAACACTGAGTAAAATGTCAAGCCTTGAAGCCGTCAGATAGAGAAGAGAACCAATCATACCCCTATAGACCTTATGTTCTACCTTTTTACTTACCTCTTCTCTTTCCAAAATGCACGTGGGATGCATTGGAATCTTTGATGGCTTACATTCTGAGAGATCAAATTTCTTTAGAAGTTTCTGTGACATATTTGCTCTGATGAATGTAAGTTCCTTCTGGGGTTTGATTAATCTGAATGCCCAAAAAGAATTTTAGTTCCCCCATTAGGGTCATCTCAAATTTTGCCTGCATACATTTAGCAAACTTTCTTCCCATAGAGGGTTTAGTGGATCCAAATATGATGTCATCAACATAAATCTGACATACTAAAATGTCATTCTTAACTGTCTTACAGAACAAGGTTGTGTCCACTTTCCCTCTGGTGAATTCCTTTTCTAACAGGAAGTTACTTAGTCTTTCATACCAAGCTCTGGGAGCTTGTTTCATACCATAGAGTGACTTCTTTAGTTTGAAAACATATTCTGGATTTTTGGAACTTTCAAAACCAGGGGGTTGGTGCACATATACCTCTTCTTCTATATAGCCATTTAAGAATG
This sequence comes from Vicia faba, assembly GCA_948472305.1. Lineage (NCBI taxonomy): Eukaryota > Viridiplantae > Streptophyta > Magnoliopsida > Fabales > Fabaceae > Vicia > Vicia faba. The sequence goes on along the minus strand of OX451741.1, from coordinate 964,131,962 downwards.
CACTCTTAACATCCATCTGATATAGAGTGATGCCTTTATTAACAGCAAATGAGATTAAGAGTCTGATAGATTCTAACCTGGCGACTGGAGCAAAGGTTTCTGTATAGTCTATCCCCTCTTGCTGACTATATCCTTGTGCTACCAGCCGTGCTTTGTTTCTGATGACTTCACCTTGTTCGTTTAGTTTGTTTCTGAACACCCATTTTGTACCAATGACGTTGAATCCTTTTGGTTTAGGAACTAGATCCTATACGTCATTTCTTGTGAATTGATTTAGCTCCTCTTGCATTGCTAGAATCCAGTCATTGTCCAGAAGTGCTTCATCAATTGTTGTTGGTTCAATTAGAGAAACCAGTCCCATGAGGGATTCTTCAGAGTTTCTGAAGCTAGATCTTGTTCTGATTGGATCTTCCTTTCTTCCTAAGATTATTTCTTCTGGGTGATCCATGCTGCTTCTGGATGGTCTTTTCTGGAGTTAATCAACAGAAGGTGCTGGATTGCTTGATGTTACTCTTTCTGATGTTGAGGGAGTGTCTCTGTTGAGAGCTTCTGATGATTTGTCTTCAGTACCAGTGAGTTCAACTTCCATACCTGCAAGGAATTCATTCTGCTTTGACTTTTGAGAGTCAAGCTTATCATCAAAACGAACACTGATTGACTCTTCCACAATCTGTGTTTCTGTATTGTATACTTTGTACCCTCTTGAGCGTTTAGAATATCCTAACATAATACACTTTTGTGCTTTAGAGTCAAACTTGTTAAAATAATTTTTTGTATTCAGAATAAAACATGTACATCCAAATGGGTGAAAATAGGAAATGTTGGGCTTTCTGTTCTTCCACAATTCATATGGAGTCTTTTCCAGAATAGGTCTTATGGAGATTCTATTCTGAATGTAACACGTTGTGTTTATTGCCTCTTCCCAGAAGATCTTAGCAACGTTAGTCTCGTTGCTCATGGTTCTGGCCATTTCTTGCAATGTTCTGTTCTTTCGTTCTACAACTCCATTTTGCTGGGGAGTTCTAGGACAAGAGAAATCATGCATAATGCCTTTATCATTAAAGAATAACTCAAAATATTTGTTTTCAAACTCTCCACCATGATCACTTCTAACTTTGACGATTCTAAGATCCTTTTCATTCTGAACTTGGTTGCAGAAGGTGACAAACACAGAGTGTGACTCGTCCTTGTGCCTTAAGAACTTTACCCATGTCCATCTGCTATAGTCATCTACGATTACTAACCCATACTTCTTGCCACTGACTGAAGCAGTTTTAACTGGTCCAAATAAGTCAATGTGCAGAAGTTCTAATGGCTTGGAGGTGGAAACAACGTTTTTGGATTTGAAAGCTGGTTTTGCAAACTTGCCTTTCTGACATGCTTCACACAGAGCATCTGAATTGAACTTCAGGTTAGGAAGTCCTCTGACCAGATTGTGTTTGTTAATCTGAGATATTCTTCTCATACTAACATGTCCCAATCTTCTGTGCCAGATCCATTGCTCGTTGTTAACAGACAGTAGACATTTTACATTCTGACTTTTTAGTTCAAAAAGTTATATTTTATAGATGTTGTTTTTCCTCTTTCCATTAAATAGGATAGTCCCATCTTTCGGACTAACAGCTTTGCATGAATTTTGATTGAAGATTATATCATAACCGTTATCACTTAATTGACTTATGGATAACAGATTATGCATTAATCCATCAACTAGTAAAACATTACTTATAGAGGGAAGATTTCCATTACCTACTATTCCAGAGCCAATAATCTTTCCTCTCTGATTGCCTCCAAAACCTACGTGGCCTCTAGGCTTAAGTTCCAGGCTTTGGAACATATGCCTTCTTCCCGTCATGTGTCGTGAGCAGCCAGAGTCCAAGTACCATGATTGGTGTTTTTGCTTTGCTGCTAAAGATATCTGCCACATGTAATATTTTATCCTTAGGTACCCATATTTTCTTGGGTCCTGATTTGTTAGTTTTACCGAAACTCTGGTTGAATTTTGGTTTGACAGAGTAATCACTACTTGTATATTTTATGTCATGTGTGTGCCTATATATAAAGTGTGAATCAAGTGGAGTACGTTTTATAACTAAATCCATGGCATTTTTTGGTGTAGGTACCTTACCTTGATATCCTATCCCTTTTCTGCCATTTCTGCTAACTCCATAGATCATTGAAGCCATTTTGCTTCTGTCTATGTTTTTAGCTAGAAACTTCTGAAAGTTGTGATCATACTCCTTGATGATCTCATCAGCATTGTTGGGAGTTTCAGGGATTGTTTCCTTCTGAGAGTTTTGCAATTGGTTTTCTAATTTTGAAATTTTATCTTTTAACTCAGAATTCTCCAATTTAAGACTCTCAGTCTTATCAGAGTCAGAAGCAAGATTCCTTTTCAGGTTTCTGAATTTGACTTTGATCTGCTGATATCTTTCCAGAATTTCATTAAGGCTTTCAACTAGTTCAGCCTTAGTAAAGTTTATAGTAAAGTCAAGGAATACCTGTTCTATATCTGATTCAGATTCTGACTCGGAAGCTTCACTGTCTTCTGTTATATTTTCCATGAGAGCTATGTTTGCTCTTTCATCATCTGATTTTGAGTCAGCTTCAGATGTGTCAGAATCATCCCATGTAGCCATGAGACTTTTCTTCTTTTCCTTGCCAAACTTCTTTTTGGGCTTTTCCTTCTGAAGCTTTGGGCAATCACTTTTGTAGTGCCCTTGCTCATTACATTCATAGAAGATGATGTCTTTGTTGTTTGGCTTTCTATTTCCTGAAGAACCTTCATATCTTCTGTGTCCAGAGGAGGATTCTGACCTTCTGTACCTGGAGAAAGATTCATTCTTATTTTCTGGTCTTCTGGGATTCCTGAACTTTCTTTGCCTCTGCTTCCACAATTGGTTTACCCTTCTGGAGAGGAGAGATAGTTCATCTTCTTCTGATGAGGACCCATCAGAGGTTTCTTCCACAGCCTGCAAAACTTTGGAGTCAGATTTTCTGTTAGATTTTAAAGCTAATGGCTTACCTTGCTTTTGAGGTTCATATGCTTCTAGCTCTATCTCATGACTTCTGAGGGAGCTGACAAGTTCCTCCCGAGAGATTTTGTTGAGATCCTTGGCTAGCTTAAGCGCTGTGACCATTGGCCTCCATTGTTTTGGAAAGCTTCTGATGATCTTCTTAACGTGATCAGCAGTAGAATACCTTTTGTCAAGAACTTTTAGACCAGCAACAAAAATTTGAAATCTTGAAAACATAGTTTCTATTGATTCACTCTCTTCCATCTTGAATGCCTCATACTTCTGAATGAGTGCAAGGGCTTTGGTTTCTTTGACTTGAATGTTGCCTTCATGCGTCATTCTCAAAGAGTCAAACATATTCTTTGCAGTGTCTCTGTTTGATATCTTCTCATATTCTGAATAAGAGATGGCGCTGAGAAGAATTGTTCTGGCCTTGTAATGATTTCTGAACTCACGCTTTTGCTGATCAGACATTGTTTTCCTGTCAATCTTCTGACCACTTCCATCCACTGGGTGCGTGTATCCATCAATCACCATGTCCCACATATCAGCATCATAGGCCAGAAAGAAAGTCTCAATTCTGTCTTTCCAGTAGTCAAATTTCTCTCCATCAAAGACTGGAGGTTTGCCACTGAATTTGTCTCTTTCTTCATTGTTGTCATTGCTGATGTTTTGATTTGGTCCTGCCATTGTGTTTTTCTGACGCTGGATCTTGTACTGACACGGTTAAGTGTTATAAGCTCAGAACCAGGCGCTCTGATGCCAATTGAAGATGTGAAAAACACAAGAAGGGGGGTTAAATTGTAAAACTTAAATCAAATGTTTAGACAATACTATATTTTTATCTTGGTTCGTTTGATCTCAAACTACTCCAGTCCACCCGTCAAGGTGATTTCGCCTCTCTCCAACGAGGTCTTAATCCACTAGATTCAAAGGATTACAATAGCTGCTTTAACAACTGTTAAAGCCTTCTTGAGTATAACCACAAACCAGTTTATCTCAAGGAAATCTTTTACAAATAATATGAACAAGAACGTGTCTAACGTTTTCTAATAAAACAGTATATCACAACTGTGATAATTACACAATTTAAGCTTGTAGTAAAACTGAATTTGCTAAAGCGTTTGAGTAAGCGTGGTTTGAAGGCTTGGCAAATTATGTGAGTGCATGCGTGCGTCTTTTCTCACACAGACTTGTTTATATAGGCAAGGCAAAGATACGTTATCCATAAAGCACTTTCAATGATGATAACGCACTTTCCTTTTTGAGAAGATCTTGTCTTGAAGAGAGCCGTTAGCATTTAATTTGTCTTGAATACTTAGTAACGCTTCAGAGTCTTCTTTGCTTGTGATAACGCTTCAGAGTGTTCTTTGCTTTAACTTATGATAACGCTTCAGAGTGATGATGACTTGGTAGAGATCTTTGATCAGAGTTAGAGTGTATATGTTTATGCGCAGGTTCTGGTCATCAAGCTTCAGCGTATGATCTGGGAGTTTCAGCGTGTAGCACATGTTACTGATCTTCTGATGCTGACATATTACTGATCTTCTGATGCTGATTCCATCAGAACTTTTGTATATACAAAACATAATTTTAAGAAACATATTTGTCTTATATATAGATCTTACAATTTATTTATTCTTTGTATGTTGTTATCATCAAAACTCTAATTAAGGGTTGTAGAATCAAACTATGTTCTAACAAACGAGGCTCCCCAGATCACCATTGAATGAATGTATGAACCAACACACTATCACGAGATTAATACTGAAGAAATAGTGGACCAACCTTGGTTTCATGAAGTCAAGAGGTATCTCGAAGTTCAAGAATATCCAGAAGGATCTTCAATTAATGATAAGAAGTTCTTATGGATATTCTCTGCTAAGTTCTTCCTTAGTAATGATATCCTGTACAAACGCAATCATGACTCCCTTTTGCTTCGGTGCGTGGATAAGGTTGTAGCTGAAAAGATCATGGATCAATTACATGAAGGTACTTTTGGCACTCACTCCAGTGGGCATACGATGGAGAAGAAAATCCTACGGGAAGGCTATTATTGGTCTACCATGGAAGCAGATTGCTATCAACACTCTCGGACCTGTCATAAGTGTCAAATTTATACCGACAAGGTGCATGTACCTCCGTTTCCTCTGAATGTCTTGACGGCTCCTTGGCCCTTTCCTATGTGGGGAATTGATATGATTGGAGAGATCAAGCCTACAGCCTCCAATGGACACCGTTTCATTCTAGTGGCCATTGACTATTTTACCAAGTGGGTTGAGGCAGCTTCCTTCGCTTCCGTTACAAAGAACGTTGTTGCCCGCTTCATCAAGCAAAATCTCATTTGCCGGTACGGTATCCCGGAAAGGATCATCACTGACAATGGTATAAATCTTAACAACACTATGATCACCGCCTTGTGCGAGCAATTCAAGATTCAGCATCACAATTCTTCCCCTTATCGGCCAAAGATGAATGGTGTTGTCGAAGCTGCGAATAAAAACATTAAGAAGATCGTACAAAAGATGACAGTCACATATAAAGACTGGCATGAGATGCTACCATTCGCTCTCCACGGGTATCGTACCACGGCTCGCACATCAACTGGGGTAACACCCTATTCTTTGGTTTACAGCATGGAGGTTGTCTTGCCCATTGAGGTTCAAATCCCCTCTCTGAGAATTATGAAGGATGTAGGGTTGAACGAAGACGATTGGATCCAGACTCGACTTGATCAACTAAACTTAATTGATGAAAAGAGGCTTACTGCTGTTTGCCATGGTCAAATGTATCAAAAGTGGATGATCAAGGCTTTTAACAAGAAAGTCAGGCGCCAAGCATATCAAGTTGGGGATCTGGTGATCAAACGTATCATCTTGCCACAAAGTGATCCCAGGGGAAAATGGACTCCTACCTATGAAGGACCATTTGTAATTAAGAACATATCCTCCGGTGGGGCGATGTGAAGAAGTGAAAAACACAAGAAGGGGGGTTGAATTGTAAAACCTGAAATCAATTACAGTCAACACGGTATTTTTATCCTGGTTCCTTTAATCTCAAACTACTCCAGTCCACCCGTCAAGGTGATTTCGCCTCTCTCCAACGAGGTCTTAATCCACTATATTCAGCTGAATATTACAACTGCTTTAACAACTGCTAAAGCCTTCTTGAGTCAAACCACAAACCGGTTTCTCAAGGAAATACTTTCTTACAGATAAATGAAATCTAAGTGTGTTGAATGTTTTCTACAAAAACTGTTTATCACAACTGTGATACTACACACGTTAAGCTTATGAGAACTAGAGTGCTAAAATAATTGAGTAAAGAATTTGAGAGCTTTAGCAAACTTAGAGTGAGGAAGATGATGAATAGCTTTAGGCGTGTAGATAGTTGTAGAGCATTAGCCAATTCAATCTTCACTGACTTGTTTATATAGCATTAGAAAATGGTACGTTGGAGTCAGTTAATTCTGTTTCAATGCCAATAACATTCTTTCCAAATTGAGAAGATCTTTGTCTGGAATAATGTCGTTGATAATAAAGTATCTTGAATGCACAATACCGTTGCCACTTAAGCGTGTTCTGGCTTTGGCTTAATCTGACGTTGCTAGGTGCTGATGAGTTGTTGTTTTCTTGATCAGAGTTCAGATTGTTACGCGCAGATCTTGTTCAACAAGCTTCAGCGTAAGCACATGTTGATCTTCTGATTCTGGCATCTGATATAACATCCTCTGATGCTGATGTTGATATTTCATCTTCTGATGCTGATGATTATATTCTCTTGCTGATGTCTATCAGAGTTTCTGTAAAACAGAATGTAATTTTTAGGTATCATATATGTCTTACATGAATCATACAATTAATATATCTTTGCATTTTGTTATCATCAAAACTTAAACTTAGGGTAGTAGATTCAAACTTTGTTCTAACAATCTCCCCCTTTTTGATGTTGACAAAAACTAGATTTTTTCAATTGAAAATTAACGTAAAAAGTATCAGAGATAACCAAATAGTAAAGAGTATCAGAATTAAATAAGAAGTTATCAAAGATAATAGGATAAGGGATAAAGAGATATCAGAGTTTAGATCGGAGATACTCCCCCTGAATTTATTACTTCCCTTTTTAATTCCATGAGTCCTTCAGGATCAGATCTTTATTGACTTTCTTTGAACATCAGAACATCAGAGCTTCAGTGTATCAGAGATGATTTAACTTCTTGTACCTGTAGGCTTATGAAAAACAAAATAATTCAAGTATATCAGAGTGTTAGAATGTTTGAGTCTTTTTGTCTCAGTAGTCCGTTATTGAAAAATATCATTCTTTTTCTCCCCCTTTTTGTCAGCAATCAAAAAGTGCAAGTAATATAAGCTAAAACGATCAGAGAAGAAAAACTGTTATATTTAATTCAAAGCATAAAAGAGAGTACATAAAACATGGAAAGAAAACAATGAAAACATCATGAATGAAAAACTAAGGTTGGGGTGGAAAGCGTGTGAACAGAGCTTCTAGCATGTTCTTGATCTGATCAGTAGTTTCCTTCTGCTGATGCACCATGCTGACTACTGTATCAATCTTGCCATCTTGCACATCCCTCCTTTCCTTCATCTTTTGATCATTCTCCATTCTTTGCTGCAGACGAATATCATTCTGCTTCAGCTCTTCAAGAGTCTGCCTGTCCAAGGCAGCTTGAGAAACGTCAGAAACAGGATGCTTCTGAGAGCTTTCTGCAACATCTTCTGCTTGACTTGTCTGATCTTCTGCTGGCTGAACTTTTGAAGCTGGACACTTTTCAGACCATGGCTCACTATCCAGAAGTAGTACTTCCTCCTTCAGCAGCTGACCTTCAACTTCCTTCAGCAGCTTGCTGAAGTTCTGTTGGGCCTTTTCAAAGTTTATGTCTTGCAGCTTGAAGGTTTCAGCGCGTACCCACTTTCTGAATTGAGTCCAGAGATGGTATGAAGCGGCAGGATCAATCATTCCAGGACAAACCTGCTTCAGAGAAGCAATCCAATTCTGCAGTCCTGTTTCAAAATTCAAGATGCTAGAACCAACATCTAGTTGTTTGGGTTTGGGAATAGCGATTTTATTTTTACGGTTAGTAAGACGGTTAAGGCTTGTTAAGTCAATGAAGGTCCTGCTGTGGTCTTCTTTATTTTGTTTGGGAGATGGAGTGGGAGAATCAGAAATGATTATTGGACTATTTGGAGTATTTGGAGGGGTAGTTTCTGGTGAGGATGGCAGTTGGGCCATGTTTACAGTTGTACCACATGGCAGTTGAATTGCCAAGGGTTGAGGTTCAGAGGATTGAAGAGAATCAGGTTCAGGGGTTTGAGGTTCAGGTGATAGAGTTTCAGAGTGTTGAAACTCAGGTTGTGGAGATGATGGTTGAGGTGAAAGTGGATGAAGTTCTGGTTGTGGAGAGGGAGGAGGAATTTCTGGTTGTGGAGAGGGAGGAGGAATTTCTGGTTCCTCTGGTATTAGAGATAGTGTAGTTGCTGGTTGTGGTAAATGGGGAGTTTCTGGTTGAGTGTTTGGATTTTCTGAGAGGGGAGCGGAAGAACGTTGATCAATTTCAGAAAGAACTTTGCCGAGTTCTGATTTTGTTGATGTTGTGGGTTTTGGATTTTGGGATTTGGTGCAGGATCTCCTTAGAGTTAGTGACTCAGAAGGGTCAGCCTCTGGTTCGGTGTCATCAATGGTTGGTATGGGGATTGGGAGTTCATGTGAAGCTGGGGTTGGAATAGATGTTGGAATAGCAGAAGAATTTAAAACATTAACAGCAGATAGATTACCTCTCTTCTTAGGGGTCTGCTGGGATGGTCCTTCTGAATTAGCCTTTCTCTTCTTTGTCTTCTTCACAGTAACTTCTGGAGTATGCTGGTGCAGATCTTTAATGTTCAAAGTGGGATCTGTGCCATCAGCCTTGCAAGCGTCCAAGTATCTGAGAACAATGACTGGTTTAGAGTCAATCTCAAAGAATATTGGAAAGTCGTCCAGAGGGACTCTTCTGCTGGTGATGTCAGCAAGAAGAGTGACGATGGGCTCCTTTCTGATATTCTCTATCAGTTTCATTTTCTTCAGATTCTTGGCATTCAGAGGCTTGCCAACAGTAGGTTCAATGGAGCTCAATTCCTGTGCTTCTATAAGGTGTTCAATCAGCCTATTCTCAGTTAGAATATCTGATATTAACCTGCCAAAGGATATCCAATCCCTTTTTGTCCTTTCTTCTTCTCTTGTCTCCTTGACGCTGGTCCTGAGGTGATTAAACAGAAGATGAGCCAAGTTAATCTTTACCTTCTGATTAATAAAATAGATCAGAAACTGCTGATCTATGTTTATATAATCAGGAGAGCTTGTGGGCTTCCTGTGATTGAAGCACCCCAGAATAATCTTCGCCCATATTCTGTGCTGATCCTTCAAATCTCCGATTTTGCTGCTGGGAACCCCATGGGTGAAAATCTCTCTTGCAATGACAACAGCATCTGAGCATCTTTCTGCCATGTCGATACAGCGGATACCACCACCAGTGTATCCAATCAATCTTGCAATGTGATCCTCAGTGATCACAATCTTCTTTCCCGTGATATAGGAAGTGACTTGATGTGTTAATGAAGACGCATGAATCCAAAATTACTTGACCAATACAGGGAACGTTGGACCCACCAACCTATCAAAGTACTTCTCCCATCCTTGTGCCCTAATTTATTCTGTCAAATCGAATCCATTTTCTTTCAGACTGGTGAAATCAACAATCAGTTCAGACAGAACTTCCAAGTTCTTTCCTGGTGTAAGGAGCGTTCTGAAGGGAATTTGGTATTGTTCAGATGAAGCCTCCTTCTGAGAACCTGCAGAAATAGTGATAGAGGTTGCCATGTTCACACTGGGGTTTTCTGAGAAAAAGTTTGAGAAAGGGTTTCTTTTGAAAAAGGATGAACACACAAGTGAGAATGCAGAAAATATTTTGGATGATTGTAAGAGACGGTAAAAGTTTAATGAATGATTTTTAATGTGCTTAAATATATTTCAAAAAGTGTTTTGAAAACGTAAACGGTTTTAAGAGAGAAAATAAATTCATGATTACAGTTTAACTCATGATTACGTGCATTTAATGCTTGCTGATTTTGGGGGATTTGAGAAAGATACTTGGAACGGTTACCAGACATGTGTCTCAATGCATCCAATCAGCGTTTTGCCTTCTCAGAAGCGTGCACGCGTGTTCTGCTTCAGAGATTTGCTGATGATTGGATGACACTTGTTTGATATAGTGAGCAGCACGTCTATCCTTGATCTGAAATGCTCAGATCTTTAAGAATAGAATTTGATACAATCTGCATGTCTATCTTTCTGAAGGAAGATTGATCAGAAGTTCACAGTAAAAAGAAAGCACATTCTGAAGGTTAATATATAAAATTAAAACATTTTCACTCTGGGCAGAGCTTCATGCTGAGATGTTTCAGAATGAAGTTGAACCTATCTTCAGAAAGTGGTTTAGAGAAGATATCATCCCATTGATGGTCTGTATCAATAAATTTTAAGTTCAAAATTCCTTTCTGAATATAGTCCCTAATGAAGTGATGTTTTATTTCTATATGCTTAGCCCTAGAATGCAAAATAGGATTTTTACTTAAGCAAATGGCAGAAGTATTGTCACAGAGTATAGGGATGTTACTCTCAAAAATCTGGAAGTCTTCAAGCTGACTTTTTATCCAGAGCATTTGTGTGCTACAACCTGCTGCTGCTATGTACTCAGCTTCTGCTGTTGATAGCGCAATTATGGATTACCTTTTGTTGGACCAAGAGATCAGATTTTCTCCCAGAAACTGGAAGCTTCCAGAAGTACTTTTACGCTCTACTCTGTCTCCAGCAAAGTCAGCATCGCAGTAACCTACTAAGCTGTAATCACTAGATTTTCTATAAAATAGCCCCAGATTAGTAGTACCTTTCAGATACTTGAAAATTCGCTTAACAGCTGTTAAGTGAGATTCTCTAGGATCTGATTTGAATCTAGCACAAATACACATGCTGAATAAGATATCAGGCCTTGAAGTCGTCAGATAAAGGAGAGAACCAATCATACCTCTGTAGATCTTCTGTTCTACCTTTTTGCTTACCTCTTCTCTTTCCAGAATGCACGTGGGATGCATTGGAATCTTTGATGACTTACATTCTGAGAGGTCAAATTTCTTCAGAAGTTCTCTGACATATTTGCTCTGATGAATGTAAGTTCCCTCTGGATTTTGAATGATCTGAATTCCTAGAAAGAATTTCAGTTCTCCCATGAGGCTCATCTCAAATTCTGCCTGCATATACTTAGCAAATTTTCTTCCAAGAGAAGGATTAGTAGATCCAAAAATAATATCATCAACGTAAATTTGACAAACTAAGATGTCATTCTTAACTGACTTACAGAATAAGGTAGTGTCCACCTTCCCTCTGGTGAATTCATTTTCTAACAGAAAGTTACTTAGTCTTTCATACCAAGCTCTGGGAGCTTGTTTCAGACCATATAGTGACTTCTTTAGTTTGAAAACATATTCTGGATTTTTTGTACTTTCAAAACCAGGGGGTTGGTGCACATAAACCTCTTCTTCTATATAGGCATTAAAGAATACACTCTTGACATCCATCTGATACAGAGTGATGCCTTTATTAACAGCAAACGAAATTAAAAGTCTGATAGATTCTAACCTGGCGACTGGGGCAAAGGTTTCTGTATAGTCTATCCCCTCTTGCTGACTATAACCTTGTGCTACCAGTCTTGCTTTGTTTCTGATAACTTCACCTTGTTCGTTCAGTTTATTTCTGAACACCCATCTTGTTCCAATGACGTTGAATCCTTTTGGTCTGAGAACAAGATCCCATACGTCATTTTTGGTGAATTGAATCAGCTCTTCTTGCATTGCTAGAATCCAGTCGTTGTCCAGAAGTGCTTCATCAATTGAGGAAGGTTCAATCAGAGAAACAAGTCCCATGAGGGATTCTTCAGAGTTTCTGAAGCTGGCTCTTGTTCTGATTGGATCTTCTTTTCTTCCTAAGATGGTTTCTTCTGGGTGATCCAAGCTGCTTCTGGGTAGTCTTTTCTGAGGTTGATCAACAGATGTTGTGGGATTTCTAGCAGTGCTCCTTTCAGATGTTGAAGGGGTGTCTCTGTTAAGAGCTTCTGATGACTTGTCTTCATAACCTGTAAATTCAACTTCCATACCTGCAAAAACTTCATTTTGCTTTTAATTTTCAGAGTCAAGCTTATCATCAAAACGAACACTGATTGATTCTTCCACAATCTGTGTTTATGTATTGTATACTCTGTACCCTCTTGAGCATTCAGAGTATCCTAACATGATACACTTCTATGCTTTAGAGTCAAACTTGTTCAAATAATTTTTTGTATTTAACATAAAACAAGTACATCCAAATGGATGAAAATATGAAATGTTGGGCTTTCTGTTCTTCCACAATTCATATGGAGTCTTTTCCAGAATAGGTCTTATTGAGATTCTATTCTGAATGTAGCACGCTGTGTTTATTGCCTCTGCCCAGAAGATCTTAGCAACGTTTGTCTCATTGATCATGGTTCTGGCCATTTCTTGCAATGTTCTGTTCTTTCGTTCTACAACTCCATTTTGTTGGGGAGTTCTAGGACAAGAGAAATCATGCAGAATGCCTCTGTCATTAAAGAATGACTCAAAATATTTGTTTTCAAACTCTCCACCATGATCACTTCTGACTTTAACGATTCTAAGATCCTTTTCATTCTGAACTTGGTTACAGAAGGTAACAAACACAAAGTGTGACTCGTCCTTGTGTCTTAAGAACTTTACCCATGTCCATCTGCTATAGTCATCTACAATTACTAACCCATACTTCTTGCCACTGACTAAAGCAGTTTTAACTGGTCCAAATAAGTCAATGTGCAGAAGTTCTAATGGCTTAGGGGTGGAAACAACATTTTTAGATTTGAAAGAAGGTTTTGCAAACTTGCCTTTCTGACATGCTTCACACAGAGCATCTGAATTGAACTTCAGATTAGGAAGTCCTCTGACCAGATTGAGTTTGTTAATCTGAGATATTCTTCTCATACTAACATGTCCCAATCTTCTGTGCCAGATCCATTGCTCGTTGTTAACAGACAGAAGACACTTTACATTCTGACTTTTCAGTTCAGAAAGTTTGATTTTATAAATGTTGTTTTTCCTCTTTCCATTAAATAGGATAGTCCCATCTTTCGGACTAACAGCTTTACATGATTTTTGATTAAAGATTATATCATAACCGTTATCACTTAATTGACTTATGGATAACAGATTATGCATTAATCCATCTACTAAGAGAACATTATTTATAGAGGGAAGATTTCTATTACCTACAGTTCCAGAGCCAATGATCTTTCCCCTCTGATTGCCTCCAAAGCCTACGTGGCCTCCAAGCTTAAGTTCCAGGCTTTGGAACATATGCCTTCTTCCCGTCATGTGTCGCGAGCAGCCAGAGTCAAGGTACCATGACTGGTGTTTCTGATTTGCTGCTAAAGATATCTGCAACATGTATTATTTTATCCTTAGGTACCCAGATTTTCTTGGGTCCTGATTTGTTAGATTTACCAAAACTCTGGTTGAATTTTGGTTTCACAGAATACTTACTACTAGTATATTTAATATCATGTGTGTGACCATACACAAAATGTGAGTTCAGAGGAGTGTGTTTAATAGTTAAATCCATGGCATTCTTTGGTGTAGGAACCTTACCTTGGTATCCTATTTCCTTTCTGCCATTTCTACTAACTCCATAGATCATTGAAGCCATTTTGCTTCTATCTATGCTTTTAGCAAGGAACTTCTGAAAGCTATGATCATACTCCTTGATGATCTCATCAGCGCTGCTGGGAGTTTCAGAAATTGTTTCCTTCTGAGGGTTTTGTAAAACATTTTCTAACTTTGAAATTTTATTTTTCAGCTTAGAATTTTCCAATTTAAGACTCTCAGTCTTATCAGTGTCAGATTCAAGATTCCTTTTCAGGTTTCTGAATTTAACTCTAATCTGCTGGTACCTTTCCAGAATTTCGTTAAGGCTTTTAGCAAGTTTAGCCTTAGTAAAATTAATTGCAAAGTCAGGAAATACCTCTTCAGTGTCTTATTCTGAGTTTGATTCAGAAGCTTCACTGTCTTCTAAAATGTTGGCCATGAGAGCTATGTTTTCTCTCTCATCATCTGATTCTGAGTCAGCTTCAGACGAGTCAGAGTCATCCCATGTAGCCATGAGACTTTTCTTCTTTTATCTTCCAAACTTCTTCTTTTCTCTTGGTGTTTGGCTTCCTTCTTCCTGAGGAGCCTTCAGATCTTCTGTATCCAGAGGAAGAATCTGACCTTCTGTATCTGGAAGAGGACTCATTCTGATCAGATCTTCTGGGATTCCTGAACTTCCTTTGCCTCTGCTTCCATAGTTGGTTCACTCTTCTGGAGAGGAGGGAAAGTTCGTCTTCTTCTGATGAGGATCCATCACATGTTTCTTCAACTGCTTGCAAAACTTTAGACTCAGATTTTTTGTTAGATTTTAATGCTAAAGGCTTACCTTGCTTCTGAGGTTCATCAGCTTCCAGCTCTATCTCGTGACTTCTGAGGGAGCTGATAAGTTCCTCCAGAGAAATTTTGTTGAGATCTTTAGCTAGCATCAGCGCTGTAACCATTGGCATCCACTGTTTTGGCAAGCTTCTGATGATCTTCTTGACATGATTAGCAGTACAGTATCCTTTGTCCAGAACCTTGAGACCAGCCACCAGAATTTGGAATCTTGAGAACATTGTTTCAATGGATTCACTTTCTTCCATTTTGAATGCCTCATACTTCTGAATGAGCGCAAGAGATTTAGTTTCTTTGACCTGAATGTTGCCTTCATGCGTCATTCTGAGTGAGTCAAACATGTTGTTTGTTGTGTCTCTGTTAGAGATCTTTTCATATTCAGCGTAAGAGATGGCGCTGAGAAGAATGGTTCTGGCCTTGTGGTGATTTTTGAAGTCACGCTTTTGTTGATCAGACATTGCTTTCCTGTCAATCTTCTGACCGCTTGCATTCACTGGGTGCGTGTATCCATCTGTCACCATGTCCCACAGATCAACATCATGTGCCATAAAGAAGCTTTCAATTCTGTCTTTCCAGTAATTAAAATTTTCTCCATCAAAAACTGGAGGTTTGTCGCTGAATCTGTCTCTATCTTCATTGTTTTCGTTGCTGGTGTGTTGATAAGTTCCTGCCATTGTGTTTTTCTGACGCTGGATCTTGTACTGACACGGTTAAGTGTTTTAGCTCAGAACCAGGCGCTCTGATGCCAATTGAAGAAGTGAAAAACACAAGAAGGGGGGTTGAATTGTAAAAACTTGAAATCAATTACAGTCAACACGGTATTTTTATCCTGGTTCGTTTGATCTCAAACTACTCCATTCCACCCGTCAAGGTGATTTCGCCTCTCTCCAACGAGGTCTTAATCCACTATATTCAACTGAATATTACAACTGCTTTAACAACTGCTAAAGCCTTCTCGAGTCAAACCACAAACCGGTTTCTCAAGGAAATACTTTCTTACAGATAAATGAAATCTAAGTGTGTTGAATGTTTTCTACAAAAACTGTTTATCACAACTGTGATACTACACACATTAAGCTTATGAGAACTAGAGTGCTAAAATAATTGAGTAAAGAATTTGAGAGCTTTAGAAAACTGAGAGTGAGGAAGATGATGAATAGCTTTAGGCGTGTAGATAGTTGTAGAGCATTAGCCAATTCAATCTTCACTGACTTGTTTATATAGCATTAGAAAATGGTACGTTGGAGTCAGTTAATTCTGTTTCAATGCCAATAACATTCTTTCCAAATTGAGAAGATCTTTGTCTGGAATAATTCCGTTGATAATAAAGTATCTTGAATGCACAGTACCGTTGCCACTTAAGCGTGTTCTGGCTTTGGCTTAATCTGACGTTGCTAGGTGCTGATGAGTTGTTGTTTTCTTGATCAGAGTTCAGATTGTTACGCGCAGATCTTGTTCAACAAGCTTCAGCGTAAGCACATGTTGATCTTCTGATTCTGGCATCTGATATAACATCCTCTGATGCTGATGTTGATATTTCATCTTCTGATGCTGATTATGATATTCTCTTGCTGATGTCCAGCAGAGTTTCTGTAAAACAGAATATAATTTTTAGGTAGCATATATGTCTAATATGAATCATACAATTAATATATCTTTGCATTTTGTTATCATCAAAACTTAAACTTAGGGTAGTAGATTCAAACTTTGTTCTAACACGATGATCTTGACCACCATTGACAGCGACGAACTGCCACACCCTGCGAATGCTGACATAGTCAAAAGATACTATGCATAAGAGACCCGCTAGGTTGACACACCTAGGCAAAAAAAAAAGGCATCCTGACAGACCAAAAAGGTTCGGGCAAGAATTAGGGATAAAATAAAAAATCTGTACACCCGGCAAGTTGAAAACCCGAAATGGCGATTTGGGCAAAAAAGGGTTTCCCGGTGGACTGAAAACCCGAAAGGGCGGTCCAGGCAAAAGTTAGGGAATTAAAGTGTATGACTATGTCCCATCGGATTGCTTAACGGACAACCTTTGATTTCCACTGACAAACTCGGAGTTTCTAATCAATTCAATCATCTTCGGACAAGGAAAATAGACAAGATATTCAGAGATATGAAGGCTATAGCAGAATGGGAACCCCATGGGATTATTACACATAGCTATCTTTCTTTGTACAAATTTTTCTTGTTTTATGGCACCGTTCTCTTACTAGAATGTTTGTCTCCTTTGTACAAAATACTTATTCAAAGTCAATACAAAGATATCTCTTTGAAAGTACAACAAAAAACTATTTGTCTTTTTCTTTACTCTTGTGTTTTATTTGCAAAAATGTCCAATGATTCATTGATGAACATATGCATTTGAACATAATTACTGTTTACAAATAAACAAAATGAGAAAGACAATTACTGATAGGTTGAAAGGACAAGAAAACGTCTCTAGGCTATTCCATAAGTAATCTCCACAATACGTCATTCAAATCCCCAGCGGAATAAATTTCAATTTATTAATCCTTAGTAGAAATCGTCAAATTCTCGGGATTCCCCAGGCAGATCTTACAAGCAGTACATGGCGTTGCCCTCACAACATAATTTACTTCTCTCAACAAAGGTTCACCAGTACTTCAACTTCAAAGACATGAAATTCAATATCCTCAGCAACGTTCAGGAATTTATTTTCCTCAAACGGACAACAATACAACAAATCAATTCACATGCGCATGCATTGCATCCATATATCAATAAACATTAATGAAGCAAATACATTGCATCATACATTTCATGCAATATAACTTTGTGCTTCAGCTAAAATTTTACCCTTTTCAGGATAAGATTAACAGCTACCATTAACAATATGCAATCAGGATGCAGTTCAGATACGCTCCAAACACGGATGCCATTCTGATACTCATTCAGATTCAACTTTCAGATACAGTTCAGATACTCATCCAGACACGGACGCCATTATGATACTCATTCAAAGAGAACTCCTGATACAGTTCAGATATGCTCCAGACACGGATGTCATTCTGATACTCATTCAGATTCAACTTTCAGATATAGTACATATACGCTCTAGACACGGATGCCATTCTGATACTCATTCAGATTCAACTTTCAGATAAAGTACAGATACGCTCCAGACACGGATGCCATTCTGATACTCATTCAAATTTCAAATTCAGATATAGTACAGATACGCTCCAGACATGAATGCCATTCTGATACTCATTCAGAATCAACCTCTTGATACAGTACAGATCCAACCTTTGGTATAGTTCAGCTATGCTCCAGACACGGACGCCATTCTGATATTCAACTTACGAATTACATTTCAACAAGCATTCTTGGATGGCATCTACAAGCCCATCTCCAACAAAATTCTATCACCTCTTCAAATGGCATCTTTAAGCCCATTCCTCCTATCGCCGCCGAGTGCAAATTTCTGGGCACTCTAGTGTCCAATCATCTTCCACCTTCGAGTCACGAATGGCAAATCTCACCAACCTAACTCTTCAGGTTAAAGAAGATTGAACAGGGGCAGCTGTTGTACCCCAATATTTGCCCTCTCATTTTCTCAAGAAATCACCCTGGGTTCTAAGGTTTACTTCCATCCAATCCCGAGCTTTGAATTACAAATTTTTCCAGAAAATCGCCTGCAAGAGAAAAATGGTCATTTTCACATTAAAAGGTCAAACTTTGACTTTTGGATCAAAATCAAATCTCTGAAATCATATTTCATCAAAACATGTTGGAATATGAAGTTTGTATCATCAAAAAGTTCAAAAGTCAAAATTTACTATGGAAAAGCCAAATTTCTAAGTACTTGGGATTTTTTCTAAAGTATTTAAGAAAAAATTACACTTCAGAACTTCTGAGCCAGCCTCCAGGCAGGTGCAGTCAGAAGTTGTGAACATGATTCAGCATATAGTCTTCAGTCAGAACATGGCTCTTCAGCATCTATGCAAGTTCAGTCAGAATTTGCTAGGGTAATCAAAGAAGGTTACTGGAAAACCTGGGGAATCCTTCAGAACATGCTGGAGTCAGAAGGTAGGAGGATCAGAAGATTGGATGCTGCGCTAAAGCAGAACTTTTAATCCAGAGTTTTTAAAAGTAAATCAAAGAAGGTTACTGGAAAACTTGGGGAATCCTCATAAAATGATGAGGCAACAAGGTACAAAGATCATAAGTTGGATATTTGTCCTAAATGGAACTTCTGATCCATAATTAAGCAATGATGCAAAATCTCACATTATAAGATTTCTGATTTTGACAAATCTCATCATCATTTAATGCTCATTATGCTCACAACCACTTTTGTGTCTTTGTCCAAAGGATCTCTCCACGTGTAGCATAGAAATACTTTTGCACAGAATTAAGTATGGGTCCATGCGCTACTTTTCGCTTGTAGGTTTACTTTTCCTTAATCCATGCTTGCTAATCCAGCCTAAGCTAAAAAAAATGTCAACTATCACACCTTTTTTGGAACTCTCTTAAAAAACAAGTTAGCATCTAACGTTTGATGTTGGCGCTACTTGACATTTCAAACACACAAAACTTTGCCTATAAAGAGAACACCATTGGTCACTGAGAAGGGGTACAAAAAAATTGCGGAAAGAGGTCAGAATTTTGAGAAAGAAAAGCCTTGAATCCCTGCCAAAATTCCCAGAGTTCCAAGAACTGTAAACACAACACATAAATCCTTGTTAACTTTTAATTCCTTGCATTCAAAACTCCAGTTATTCTCAATTATTTCTTGACTAAAAAAAACATTCACACAGTTTCTTATCCACACGTTAGAAACTACCTAAACTTGTGTTCATATTGCTATACACTTTCCATCCATCCACTCAAAGAAATCAGAACATCACCTCCTTGCCATCCCCAGAAGTTGAAAACTTTCAACTTGCTGAGTACGTGAAGAAGCTGTTCAGAGCATCATCAGAGTTGAGATTAGCTCCGGTTCACAAAACATCTTCCAGTGGCAAGGTAAGTTTCTGCTGACACTCACCATATTACTTAAGCATTACCAGATTTACATGCTCAGATACAATGTAGATATCAGGTTTTTGGTGTCATACATATTCTGAAATTTCATGCATTTTGTCTGCCTAAGTAGGGAATAAATCAGTTCTGAGCTTCTTGAAGAAACTAGAACTCATAGTTAGGATTAGAAAATGCATGCTTGCCTCTGATTTATAGTTCTGATATTTCTTATCTTCTGAAACGCTATGACACCTGTTATAACTATTCTATGCATGTCTTCTGTTTTGTGGAGAAAATAAACAAATTACAGATGTTCTGAATAGCATAGAGAGAGAAACCAAATTCTGCTAGTGGACTCAGAACTTTTGAAGTTTGTTTTGTTGCCAGTTGTATCAGAACTTCTGAACACTAATGTGTTCCCAGTGAGTTCAGAGCTTCTGACCTTATACATTTTCACTAACAGGTTTCTGTTTTGCAGTGTGCCAGGGTCAGAACCTCTGACTTCATTTTATCAGCAACATGCTGATTCCTTTTTTTTTCTTTTTTCATTATTTTGCTATCACTCTTCATTGCATTAATCAAAAAACATCAAAAGTATTTCCTTCACACTATTTTATTTCTTAAAACAAAAGACCAAAAATAGTTTCTTAAAACAAGACAAGTTTGTTACATATTTTCTTGTACATTCTTATGCACTTCAATATGGTTGCAATAGTAATTTAGGACTTATTTTACTTGCAACCCCATTCATAAATTTGTACCCCCATCCCCTAAATGTTGTAATAGCGTAAGACTTTACATTTCCGCAATTTATCGCTTTCAAATGTAAATGCTAGTAATTATGCGTGTATGGCAAGATAAAATCAACAAGTAGATAACCCTAATCGAGACTAAATGCATGCAATCAAACACACTTGCACACATGCACCCTTAGGGTAATCTCACTTGTTGCCTTACAAAAATGGCCATGTTATGCATGTGGGATGTCTTAGCACAAACGATCGAAATACAAGATCATAGTCCCTCGACGACGCTATAAATGTTGCCTTTCGAAATGATCTTAGTCCCTTAAAGAAAAATGCTAAGTCATCTCACAACATTGCTATCATGGTCATACGATGACCCAACGCCCGTCCCTTCACATCCAACGATGGGGCTTCTTACCAAAACAATGGTAAGATAGCAACATCTAAAAGAGGAGGAAAAGAACATCTAAGACCTTTTGAGTAGGTAGGTTTGCTCTCAGTTACTCGCTTGCTCACAACAAAAACATTTTATACACCAACACTTCCATTTGAAACATTTTCAAAAGACAACACTTTGTACGCATTCTTATAGAGACGAGAGCCATTACAAAGGAAACCCTTTTCAAAATCACTTTCAAAAAACACATCTCACGAACACATCTTTGAGCTATTTTTGAAACAACACTTTGTATGCATTATTATAGAAACGAGAATCATTACAAAGTTATATTTTCAAAATACTTTCAAAAAATACCACACCACAAAGCACATTCAAACAAAAGCAAGTGATCTAGCAAGTAACTAAGAGCCCATGGAAAACCATGGATGAAAAGGGTGCTAATACCTTCCCTTTTCATAATCTACCCCCCGAACTCAAGAAAACATCTCTAAAGGTATTTCCTGTGCTTTTTCACCTTTCCTTATTGGATAAAAGAAAAGTAGGTGGCGACTCTTGCTAACCGCAACATTTGCGATAAAACGCAAAAAACCCTCAAGTCAGTTCTCCCACCGTATCACAGGTAAGAATCAAACTAAAAGGTCAAGGGATCATGAAGTTTGGAAACTTTTCAAATTTTGATTTTTTTAAGGCCATGGTTAATGGCTTGATTCTTTCCATGATGGTTTAAACTCCCCTCTTCCCTCTATAAATACAAGACATTGAAAGCAAGAAAGCACACACACAAAACTGCCTAGAGAAGCTCTCAAAATTTTCACAAAATTCTC
The DNA here is from genome assembly GCA_948472305.1 of Vicia faba. Classification (NCBI taxonomy): domain Eukaryota; kingdom Viridiplantae; phylum Streptophyta; class Magnoliopsida; order Fabales; family Fabaceae; genus Vicia; species Vicia faba. The sequence continues at coordinate 964,110,410 of OX451741.1, read as the reverse complement.
AAGAATTACAAAATTCGAAACTCAAACTTCCCACCCATATTCATCAAAACCAAGCCTTGCATCGTGTTTCTGAAGCTCCAAAGATCTCATTCATATACTTCTTGTAGATTTAAGCACATTAGAATACACCTACGAGGTTGCTCCGTTTGGAACCATTGCCTTTGAGTTTTAACGTAGGAATCCAATTCTGCCATTGTTAGGGCTCATGAACTTTTGAGTTTCAGATCCAACACTACGAGCCATTTCAGACCAAACCAGTACCATGGTTGGATTCGTAGCATATGTCCCATTTATTATTATTTTTTGCTTTATTTCATTTTCATTTGTCTCTTTTATTTAAATAATTTCTTTTCCTATTAAAAAATCATAAAAGACATCATAAAATCAAACAAATCAAAAATAATTAGACTTAGATTTTCATTAATTAAATTAATTTTAATTAGTTTTTTAATCACATTTCTTTTTTTAATTAATTAATCAATTAGAATTAGGATTAATTTAATTTCAAATATTTTTCGTAATAATAATAAAAAACAAAATAATATTATATTTTCTTCTATAGTTAATTTTTAATCAATATTCATTTTCTTCTATTAATTCAAATTAGATTTAGATTTTTAATTTTCAATTTAAATATTTTCTTAAAAAAATAAACAAAACAAAAACAACAAAAATTGTCTTAATTTGCTTAGAAATTTTTTTTGGGTTTTTAGATGTTCCTTCTTAATCTTTGCGCGTTCTTTATTTTCCGCATTATTACTTTTGAAATATTGTATCTGCCCATGGTTTGTAATAGTTTAAAATTAGGATTTCCTTACTGTTTTTACTCCCAGTTTTGGAGTTGTAATTTCCCCCTCCCCGAAGCATTTAATAGTTAGTTTAAACTCCGCACTTTAACTTCTCTGCACTTGTATATATATTGAACTGTTAGATGTATGCCTAATAGAATTGTATGACAAGAATTAAAAGTAAACATTAGCGAACTTAAACATCAAAGACAAATAATTGAAACACAGCACACCCGCACATGTTCACTTCTAGGGTACTCCCACTTCGGTTGCCTTTGGAATAAAACACTCACAACTCTCAAATGTGAGAGATTTTAGTGGCTTCCCTCTGGTTTAAAGATCATAAAATGACTCTTTCGGTGTTTCCTTGGTACATGATCTTAAAACCTTAGGGTAGTTACTAAAGTATCTTGCTAAGTTGTCTTTGTGACTGTAGGATGACCCTCGATTGTCCCTCAAAACATCCAACGATAGGGCTACCTATTCACTAATAGTAGGATAGCACTGTCTAAAGGAAAAGAGGAAAATAACAAACCTTTTCGAGTGGGTAGATAGTTCTTAGATGCTTGCTCAAATAAAAAATTTCCACACATACACTCCTTTCCAAAAATATTTTCAAGAACACTTTGTATACGTTCTCAACAATACGAGAAACATTACATAGTTCTCCGCACTAAGGCGTCTTTTCAATATACTTTTTTTCAAACACACAAACACAAGGTATTTTCAAACGAGCTAGCATCTAAGAGCCCGTAGATAACTACGGATGGAAAGGGTTCTAAAACCTTCCCTTTCCATAATATACCACCTTACTCAGAAATAATCTCGAAAAGTCTTTTTCTGTTCTTTTCACCGTTTCCTTTGTTGGATAAAATAAAATTCGATGGCGACTCTTGCTTACCGCAACATTTTCAAATAAAAACGCAAAACCAGTATAACAATCAGTTCTTCCACCATATTACACAACTGGAGACTCTGCTGGGGAAAGCATAAGTGGGGTTACCTTAGAGTTTAGATCATTTTAATTGCTTTCCTTGTGTGTTTTGTATGCTTTATTTTTTAAAGGGGTTGCTTGGGTTACTAGTAAAGATCCTATACCCGGATCTGGGGCACCTTTTTAGATAAGTAGCAATAAATCATGTAGGATGTACGACGTAGACCAATACGCATGAAGTGACGACTATGTTAGCGTGATACTTTGGCTTGTACTAATGTTCCTTGAGTCAATCAAGGATAACATTAGGCTTCCTCATAGTGTCATTAAGCGCTAACTAACCTTTAGAACCTTTAATTGACTCATCCTAGCCACTAGAAAGTAGTGAGATAGCCGACTTTGGTTCCGACCGAAGATTGGATGATACTCGACGCTACACTCATTGAGATTGGAGTTTCTAGATATTCTGGCCGCAATACTTCAGTGCTTGAGCTGAAACAATGCCTTACAGAAAGGTCAATGATATGAGAGTCCTTAGAACCCGATTACTATTACTAGGACAGGTTGAGCCAACTGAAACTTCAAGAGGGTACTTACCTTTAAAACCTTGTGCAAGCCTTTAAACCTAAGGTCTTTGTGTGACTTGTTTGTGTTTTCTATCTTTGTTTTTAAGCATAATCATAACATCATGAACATCGTAACATAAAATTTTCACTAACCATTTCAAGGACCTGTGGATTTATCTCTTCTCTGTTTCGTAGGTTATGGATTCAGCTCGCAGAAAAACCATCTGGATCAACTTTGTATAAATTCCTCCCAAGCTTAAGGAGTTGGTCTTAAAAGTTTCCGTAATATCATTACTTAACAAAAGATATGGTCACTTGATCAGTTTGGTTACTATAGGTTTTGATGAAGGTTTAACGAGCCTCCTATTCCAGTTCTTCGATCCTAAGCACCATTTCTTCACATTTTCAGATTATCAGTTGGTGCCCATGCTGTAAGAATTCTCTAAGCTACTTGGTTTGCTTATATTGGAGCAAATACCTTTCACCAGTTTAGAACAAGATCCAACTTCTGAAAAATGTTGCCTTAGCCTTGCATTTGAAGCCATCTGACATTGAATCCAATTGGGAAAGAATAAGTTGGGTTAAAGGTTTTCTTGCAAAGTTTTTAATGGAGAAAGCTCAGGTATTCCTAGACGCCATGAGTTACCATGCTTTTGAAGATATCTTGGCTCTCTTGATCTATGGGTTGGTTTTTGTTCCCTAATTCAAAACAACTTATAGACGTCAATGCCATCGGCATTTTCCTTACTCACAATCCAGTGCCTACATTGCTCGGGGATATTCTGCATTCACTCTATACCCGTACTATGAAGAAGCAAGGAACTCTTATGTGTTGTATGCCTTTGCTCTATAGGTTGTTTATTTTGCACCTTCCTCGATCAGTAATGAAGAATGACTTAGGCTTAAGGTGGAATCAAAGGTTAATGCCTCTCTTACTCTGATATCTATTGGTGTCCTGGCTCTCAAGAAGAAAACTCTTTTATTGATCACTGCAGAGAGTTCCCTAATGTGCCACTCCTTAGAATTAGAGGAGGCATAACCTATAACCCTTATTTAGCCCTACGTAAGTTTGGTTACGCACGGAGAGATGGTCCTCCTGATATGCTCATCTAGGGTATTATGTTCGACTACTCAAATGATTTGCAAGGTTATCGTTAGAGGTTCATCCGCACTTGGGGCATGGTTAAGAAGACCGATAGTAAGACTTTAGGGCGCAGGAACTCCGTCCATTTGGAACCTTACCTCAAATGGGTGCAAGCTCGTGCTCAAAGTCTTATAATGCCATATACTTTCATCTTACCGGTGATCTTAGAGCCTATTGTTCAAGGGGACGAGTCTCTCATCATTCTTCATCCTTATATGCCAACATACTTTAAGGAATTGCAAAGGTCTTGGATCTAACTCAAGGAAGAACGAGACACCTTTGAGACCCAATTCTATGCCAGTGAGAAGAAAGTGTTAGAACTGACGAAGAATCTTCACGAGGAGTAGAGTGTTAATGCCTATATCAGCATGAAAGGAAGTGTCCATGGGAAACCTATCAGTTTTAGAAGTTTTAATTGTTATTTCTTTGTAAACTTTGATTTCATTTGAACTTGGTAATAAAAAGTATTTGTTTCTGTTTTGATTAAAAGAGTTTAAATCTTTCAAGGTCCTTGAAAACATTGCATAAGCATATCATGCATATCATCACATTAGCAGGTATTTCAAGACATATTTCTTATCTTTTCACTATTTATTTCAGAAAAAAGAAATGGCTCTTGAACAAACAGTTAAGGATCTTCAAGCACATAACGCTCAATTCCAACAGATGTTCCTGGCTCTGGCTAAAGGACAAGAATATCTGAAATCTCTCATTGTCAAAGAGAAGATAAAGAAGACAAAGAAACCAGTTGGCATCCTGAATATGGGAAGAAGATTTAGAGGACTAGCCAAGCGAGCTCTAAAATTTTCAACTCCATCAAATGAAGGGGATAATTAGGAAGAGGATGACAAGAAGACAAAAGAAGAAGATAATAGCCTAGGGACTGATGAAGAGGAAGCAGACTATGCTGAAGAACAATATCCTCCTACTGATGACAAATATAAACAACTGGAGGATCGTCTCAATGATATGGAGACTCAGAGAGTACCTGGTTTAGACTTTGAAGATCTAGGGTTGGTCTCGAGAGTGGTTATCCCACAAAAATTCAAAGTTCCCACTTTTTCAAAATATGACAGTTTTTCATGTCCCAAGCTTCATTTGAGGTCTTACGTCAAGAAGATCCAACCCCATATAACTGATAGGATATTATGGGTTCACTCCTTTCAGGAGAGTTTGTCGAGGACGCAGTTAGAATGGTTCTACCAATTGGAAAGAACCAACATACGCAATTAGGAAGATTTGGTTGCTTCTTTTTACAAGTAGTACCAATATAATGTTGACCTGGAATCGACTCGTGTACAGTTGCAAAACATGTCCATGAGCTCAAATGAAGGTTTCAAAGAATATGCTCAGAAATTAAGAGATCTAGCCGGAATAGTGAAACCTCCTTTGACTGGCCGGGAAATGGCAGACATGTTCATGGGTACTCTGACAGGCCCATTCTTTAACTTGTTGATTGGAAGTTCTTTGTCTGGTGATATAGAAATGGTTCTGATTGGGGAAAGGATCGAAAGTAGTATCAAGAGTGGGAAGATTGTGATGGCTACATCTTTTAATACTGAGAAGAAGCCATTTGGTGGTAAGATGGAAGCCAATGTTGTGTATGGCCAGAAGGGTCATAATAAGATAGAATACAACCAATCTGTAGAGATAATACTAGTCTCTAATACGGCACCAGTGAAACAACGACAACAGAGCAATCAGCATAAACAAGACATGGCTAAAAGACAATTTACCAAAATCAACATGTCTTTGGCTCAAGCATTGCAACACATGTTGAATATGGAGTTGATTACGTTGAGAGATCCTCTTCGAAATCACAATACCTATGCTCCTAGCTATCATCCTAATGCAATATATGCATACCATTCTAATAGTCCTGGACATGATACGAATGACTGTTGGGCGTTGAAGAACAAGATTCAAGATTTGATTGATGCTAAGGAGATTCAGTTTTGCCCTCTTGAGACTCCTAACGTGATTACTGCTCCCATGCCAAATCATGTTTAAGATGGAGAGTGTCCAGTTCATTTGGATTTTTTCAATTGTAATTTCTTTTGTTTGTTTGAACACTTATCTTTATATCAAACTATGTGTTTTCCATTAATGCATTCTATATGTTGGTCTTGAATTAATCCATTCATTTTCACTATACTTAAACTGTGCTTTTACTTCCTTTTTGTGATATTTAACTCTATATTAAAAGTTATAAGCCTTTAGAGGGAGGATGACGAAAATAATACCATAATCTCTACAGTAAGCTTTAGAACAGACTTTGTTAACGATGTACATGCGTTGTTTCAAATCCTAAACAGTGGAGTTATAAGGAAGATAATCCCAAGTCAACCCCTTTGAGCCTAAGAAGTAGGAGTTTTCTTTTTCACACAAATTGAAACCTTTAATCATAACCTGGGGCAGGGTAGTTTCTCAGTTAATTCAATGGTGCATTCAATCGCAAGATTTCCCTTTGTACATGACGAGTAGTGTCAGAGGTATCCTTCCAAAATAAAAGATGGTGATGGTCCCACATAATCATTAAAACAGTCAGTCATTATCTCTCAAAAGAAAAGCTCGTTAAGTCAAAACCTATGAATGAGACTTAAGAAAGAAATTGGGGCATCCTATTGACTGTAATCACAAAAGAAACAGTTCAGGAAAAAAGTAGGGATAATAAAATCAAAAAAGAGGTCGCTACGAATCTTCAACAAAAAAAAATTACAAAAAATGATGACTGCCTTCTCAAATGAACTTTCACTATCCAAACCATCATCAGAATATCAGGGAAAAGATTCTAGACTCAATTGGGATCTAAGTGCATAATTAACTGAGTATAGTACTGAAGAACATCACGAAGAATGGGTTGGATACAAATAAAGTTTAAGCATTTATCCTTTGTTTCTTAAACCATGAACCAGGCCATGTTACAACCCTTAAAAGTCATAGCTGAAGCGTGGGTTAGTTCGAAAGCATACTGTTACAAAAGTATCCTGACTTTTGTAAGGTTTACTATAAATCCTGAGTTGAATTCATATTCTTACAAAATTCTGTTTGTTTACTAAAAATGCAATTTTAAAACTTCAATACATACATAAGCTTTGAATTCTTTAAATGCCATTGTTTTCATATGACTATTCGTTCGACAACAGAGAAATTCGCACGACAAAAATTCAATGAACGAAAATCCTCTCAATGGACAGAATCACCTCAGTTAGAAAGACATTTCCAGTAACAGGCATTGCTTAATCAAGGGGCATGACATGGTATCTAACTGATCTGGGGACAGTCGAGTCAATATTCGAGGAATCTCTCAATAGGGCCGAATAGCCGCGGGCAGACCTCCATCTGAGTCACAAGGAAAATGACATGGTGTCTTAGTGATCTGGGTGCAGCCGAGTCAAGATTCAAGGAATCTCTCAAAAGCGCTAAATAGCCAGGGGCAAATCTCCATATGAATCACTTAAGGCATTGAACATGAATTCTAGCAAAGGATCACGTATGATCGAGCAAACGTTTTTCTGGAAGTGCTACAACACTTACTACTATGGACAGTGACAATTTTCTGCACCCTGTGAACACGGACATAGTCGAAAAATACTATACATGAAAAAAGACCCGCTCGGTTGACTGGCCTAGGCAAAAATAAGGGCATCCCGGAGAACCAAAAGAGTTTGCGCAAAAATTAGGTACATATAAATAAAACTGTACACCCGGTAACTCGAAAACCTGAAAAGGCGGCTTGGGCAAAAAAGGGTATCCCGGTGGACTGAAAATCTGAAAGGACAGTCCAGGAAAAAGTTATGGATTAAAGCGTACGACTATGTCCCGTTATCTCGTCACTTGTCTATCAATAGAAGACTTATCACCTTGATCAGCATTCACCAAGGGCTCTAGAAGTTGAGGTATGTTCAAGTCTCAATGGACCCCACAGAGCCAATTCCATGAGATTATCTCCACAAAGTAATGTTCACAAAGTCATACATTCCCTGCAATTTCCCCGACAGATTGCTCTGGCGGATAAAGGAGTATGATCTTCTTCCTGGAAATATCACCAACCTACGGAGTTTCAATCAGTACAGTTCATGAAGTTTCTCTTCCCCAACTGAGCTTGTTCCTCCAAGGTTGTAAAACCCCCTTTAGACTTATGCTCTCTAGCAGAGTTCATTTCCTTAACAAGGGTGTTTCCTCAGCAAGAGTACTTCTCCATCAATAGGGTTTATTTCCCCAAACAGTTTATCATCTTCTAGATACAATCAAGACATGGATTAATTCTGGAACTCATTCTAGATTTCTCTTCTAGATACAGTACAGATACAATCAAGACACTGATTCATTCTGGCACTCATTCAAAATTTCTCTTCCAGATACAGTTCATATACGATCCAAATATCGATGTCATTCTGATACTCGTTCAGTACATCTTTCAGATATGGTTCAGATACAGTCCAAATATGGATATTATTCTGATACCCATTCAATACATATTTATATACAATCAAGGCATGGATTTATTCTGACACTCCCCAGCTTGAGTGTGCTTCTACCACAAATCACTAGAAAATCCCTCTCTCCAGTGAAGTCGTCGCCATCCCTAGAGAGTTGCTATGGAACCTGGAAACTGGACCAGATGTCAGTCAACTTTATCCTCCCCAGGCGAGCCGAAAGTTTATCCATCTCTTCTATTCCAATTCAGGGTATAAACTCCCCAGTAGAACAATGAACATCCAATGTTCTTAAACTCTTCTCCCCAAGAAAGAATTAACACGATCCAACAGATTTTCCTCAAGCAAAGAGCAAAAATCAATGTTCCCCAGTGGAGTTTCCTCGAACAAGATGCTCGAGTTTACAAATGCACCTCAATAGCATTTCACATTCATACATCATTTACAAACGACATATCATATGCATACAAAACGCATATAGCACAATCTCATTTATTTGGAGAGCATCATTACACAATACAAGACCTAAATCATGCCATTTGATAAAACTAACTTTGTCTTTTCAGGTTAGTTCCCAAATAGATAGAGATTTTCAACAGTTTATCATCTTCCATATACGGTTCAGATACGCTCCAGATATGGATGTCATTCTGATACTGATTCCAGATCATCTTTTAGATACAGTTCAGATACGCTCCAAATACGAATGTCATTCTGATACTCATTTAGTACATCTTTCAGATATGGTTCAGATACGCTCCAGATACGGATGCCATTCTGATACTCATTCAGTACATCTTTCAGATACAGTTCAGATACGACCCAGATATGGATGTCATTCTGATACTCATTTAGTAAATCTTTTAGATACAGTTTGAATACGCTCCAAATACGGATGTCATTCTGATACTCATTCAGTACATCTTTCAGATACGGTTCAGATACGCTCTAGATACGGATTCCATATTGATACTCATTCAATACATCTTTCAGATACAGTTCAGATACGATCCATATATGGATGTCATTCTGATACTCATTCAGTACATCTTTCAGATATAGTTCAGATATGCTCCAAATATAGATGTCGTTCTGATACTCATTTAGTACATCTTTCAAATACGGTTCAGATATGCTCCAGATACAGATGCCATTCTCATACTCATTCAGTATATCTTTCAGATACAGTTCAGATATGCTCCAAATACGGATGTCATTATGATACTCATTCAGTACATCTTTCAGATATAGTTCAGATACGCTCCAAATACGGATATCATTCTGATACGCATTCAGTACATCTTTTAGATACAATTCAGTTACGCTCCAAATACGGATGTCATTCTGATACTCATTCAATACATCTTTCAGTTCAGATACAATCAACATATAAATTCATTCTGATACGCATACTCAATACATCTTCAGATACATTCATGACATAGATTCATTCTGACACTCCCTAACACATCTTCTAGATACAATCGGACATAAACTCATTCTAGTATACTTCTCATACGAAGTCAGATAAAGAGACCTCTTCTGGCTCAGATAAAATCAACCGTAGATTTATTCTGATAATTTTTCCAATTTTGAGTCAACATTTACTTTTGATGTTATCTATACGCCCATCTCTGACGACTCTCGGTCATCTTCTCCAAATGTCATCTATAAGCATATTCCCGAGTGCAAATTTCTAGGCACTCTAATGTTGAATCCTCTTCCACATTCAGATTACAAATGGTAGACAAGCCAATCTAACTCTTCAAGTTTAAGATGATTGAAATGGGGTAGTTGTTGTACCCCTAAATTTTCCCTCTCATTTTATTCAAGACATGTTCATAGAGGTCCCCAAGTGCTCAAGGTTGACTAAGAATTGACCAGACAAATTCTCCTCCTAAGCAATAGATCTCCAACTAGGGTTTCATTTTTCATAAATATGTTTATATTTCAAAGGCCTCGAGTTATTTTCATGGTCCATAATATGTCCCCAAGAATGCTCATGCCAATTTTCATGCCTTGCAGTACAAGTTGTCTCAATCAGTTGCTCAGATGACTGAAAATCAATTGTATTAGGTCAAAAGTCAACTATGGCTAATATATAGTCAAACTTCAAGATTTTTGGTCAACATAAACATTTTGAAGTGATATTCATCATTTTATCATGTTTTTATCATGATTCCTCAATGAATGCTCTTAAATCATCAAGAATCAAAAATTGCTAAATTAGGGTTTCTATAAGAGACGTCAACTGAACTTTGACCAGGCATAAATTTCACATGCTTCATCATATTTTCCCTAAACAAAGCCTATTTTGAAGAAAATTCAATTCCCTACAACTTTTCTTTTATTCTCAAGTCCAAAATATGCATCATTTGAAAGATATGTCCTCATACATTACATGTCATTTTCAAAAAGTCAACAAAAGACACTCTTTGTCAAGGCAACTTACATCAAGATAATGTCTTCAAATGAAAAAATTATTAAAAGAGAAAGTGTATAGGACATCTTGGGATTTCCAAAAATTCAAAGATCATCTTTAAAAGATGGAATTTGAGAAAGTTATGAAGTGCACAGGTTGGGCAATTTTCAAAAAAATGCATGAAATCTCAATTGAGCAAATTTGTGATTTTAAGTTATTGGGCCTAACGTTTTGGAGTCCAAACATACTCATGATATGTACAAGGACCTCTAAATATATCCATGCATTATTTTTATTTTTATTTTTATTTATTTGAATTTTTATTCATTTTAATATGAATTCAATCAAATAAAATTTGAAAACTAATGGGCTAGTGTATATGGGCTTGGCTTGATCCATCATAAAGCCCAATAATTCATGCAAGATACATAGAATCAACATTAAAAGACTGATCTTTATGAGTACAAGGTCACCTTCTTTGAATTCACGAGGTATGACCTTCTTATCAAAAGCTTTCTTCATTATTTTCTGGTATAACTGACTGTGACACAAAGTAACTATTCTCTTCTCTTCAATTAAATTTAACTAATCAAACCTGTTATGGGCCTATTCAGCCTTTGATAGCTTGGTTTCCATGATTACACGTAAAGAGGGAATATCAACCTCAACGGGGAGCACTGCTTCCATGCCATAAACAAGAGAGAAAGGAGTTGCTCCTCTCAAAGTGAGGACGAATGTAAGATACCCATGTAAGGAAAAAGGGAGCATCTCATGTCAATCCTTATAGGTAACCACCATCTTCTGGATAATCTTAATATTTTTATTAGTCGCTCCAACAACCACATTCATCTTAGGCCTGTAAGGAAAAGAGTTGTGATAACAATCTTGAATTCTTCACAAAGCTCATTCATCATCTTATTATTCAAATTTGAGTCGTTACCAGTGATAATCATGCTTGGCACACCGTACTGACAAATGAGATTATTCTTGATAAACTATACTACCACCTTCTTGGTAACATTAGCATAAGAAACTTCTTCCACCCTATACTATGATGGGAGGATGACTTGGGTGTTTTGCGTTTTATCGCAATTGTTGAGGATAACAAGAGTCGCCACCGAATTTTCTTTTATCCAATAAAGGAAAGGGTGAAAAGAACAGGAAAGACTTTTTGAGAATTTTCTTTAGTTCGGGGGTAGGTTATGAAAAGGGAAGGTGTTATCACCCTTTTCATTTGTAGTTATCTGCGGGCTCTTAGTTGCTTGATCACTTTGAAATGCTTTGTTTGAAACGTATTTGTGATAGTTTGAAAGTATTTTTGAAAAGTGCCTTGGTTTAGGCGAACTTTGTAATGATTCTCGTTTCGGCGAAAATGTATACAAAGTGTTGAATTTTGAAAATATTTCATGGAAAGTGTTGGTGTGTTTGAAAGATGTTTTGAAATGTCTATGAGCAAGAAACTACGAACATTTTATCTACTCAAAAAGAAATCTTTGTTCTTTTCCTCCTCCTTTAGATAATGATATCTTACCATTGATTGGTAAGAAGTTTTATCATTTGATGTGAAGGGACATGCGTGGGCCGTCGTACATTCATTGAAGGAAACATTGCAGGATACCTTAGCTATTTTTTGTAAGGGTCTAAGATCATTTACCAAAGGCAACATTAAAGGGTCGTCGAGGGACTACGATCTTGTAATCGAGGGTCATTGCTAAAGTATCCCACGTTCGAGGGACATGATTGTCTAATCCGAGGCAAAAAGTGTGGGTTACCCTAGAGGTGCAAGTGTGCAAAGTGTTTTAAAAATGGTTGGGAAAAATATATAACCACGCGGGACCAGGCATTGTTATGTATTGTATGGTTGTTAAATGCATTTTCTGTAGTAGTGTCATGTATTTGTAGCAGAAGTGACATCAGATGATAAACCGTGGTATTATGATATCAAGCACTTCCTCCAGACTCAAGAATACCCACTTGGGGCGTCAAAAAAAGATAGTAAAAAATTAAGAAGATTGGCAGGTAGGTTTTTCCTCAATGAGGATGTGTTATACAAGAGAAATCACGACATGGTCTTGCTCAAATGCGTGGATAGACACGAAGCAGACATGTTAATGCATGAGACCTATGAAGGTTTATTTGGTACCCATGCTAATGGACATTCGATGGCAAAGAAGATGCTAAGGGCGTGTTACTAATGGATGACAATGGAATATGACTGTTATAAATTTGCAAGGAAGTTCCATAAGTGTCACATTTATACTGACAAGATTCATGTTCCTCCAACTCCTTTCAATGTTATTTTTCCCCATGGCCTTTCTCTATGTGGGGTATTGATATGATCAGGATGATTGAATCCATGGCTTCGAATGAACATTGTTTCATCTTAGTGGCAATTGACTACTTCACCAAGTGGGTGTGTTGTACCCCGAAATTTTCCCTCTCTTTTCTCAAGACATTTCTCACAAAAATCTTCAATGATTCAAGCTTACACAAGTATTGACTAGGTCAAGCCATCTCCTCAACACTAATGTCTCAAATTAGGGTTTAGATCTTCACAAGGACAATTGGTCTTCTAATGCTTCAATTGACTTTCATGGATCTCATACATTAACATGTCTGCTTCGTGCCTATCCACGCATCTGAACAAGATCATGTCGTGATTTCTCTTGTATAACACATCTTCATTGAGTAAAAACCTACCTGCCAATCTTATCAATATCTTACTATCTTTGTTTGACTCCCCAAGTGGGTATTCTTGAGGCTGGAGGAAGTGCTTGATATCATAATACCACGATTTATCATCTGATGTCACTTCTGCTACAAATACATGAAACTACTACAGAAAAGGCATTTAACAACGGTTGGGAAAAATATATAACCACGTGGGACCAGGCATTGTTATGTAGCGTGTGGTTGTTTATTATGTACTTACAATCACGCTCTAGTGATTGTCGTAGTAAACTGGAAAGCACACACCTTATAACAATAGTTATTCCTAATAACTGTTGCGATATTGTATTTGAATAAATATCAAATTTTCATGACAGAATCAACACTAAACTAATTTTGAATTGATATCAAAACTTGTATTACAAGTACACAATTCCATTAAGTACATCAAAATTTGAACAGTTCGAGGTATGCAATCTTCTCAACTTCCAAGAGAAAATATAGAGTTTAGAATTAAAGAAACAATGGTGAGTTTGGTTTTTAAACTTCCAAGAGAAGAAGATGAATAATCAGAAGGAACAATATAAAAGCAGTAGAACCAAAACACAAAAACAACTTCATCAAAAGGAATCAACATGTGTTATCCTACTCAAACTACCAACAATGTTGAGGATCAAAATGTTGTTGTAGAGGGTGCTATGGTGAAAAACCAACCTTAGTATCAAGATGTATAAAGGGTGTTGTGGTGCAAAATCAGCCTCAGAATCAAGATATAGGTGTAGAGGGTGTTTTGATGCAAAACCATCCTCAGATTCAAGATGTTTTTGTAGAGGGTGTTGCGTTTAGACTAACGAGAGCTCTCAGGGTGAGGAGAAGAAGAAGAAGAAGAAGAAGAAGAAGAAGAAGAAGGTTGAGAAGGCAAATGAAGATTTTTTCAATTCTGATGATGATGATGAGGATTACTATTATTGGTCTAACTTTATCTCAGCGAGAGGATTTAGATTTGATTATGGTTTTTGATCATGTAATGAAAGTCTTGTGTAATAAAGTTTTAATCTGCTTAACTCTCTTAAGGTTATCAACTTAAATATTCAACTTAAACATTCAACTTAACCTATCAGCTTAAACTACAAAATATATAAAACACATAATGAAATTTATTGCGATGAAGTAACAAAGTAAATAGTAAACAGAAAGGATATAAGAAAATATAACATTTTCAAATTTAAAACCCTAATTCAACTATTACATTTTATAATGAAGTAAATATTAAACATAAAGGAGATAAGAAAACATAACATCTTCAAATTTCTAGAAAATCTCTCCGACTTCAGTTTGTTCTTCATATTCTTATTCTTTTTTTATCTACATACATAACCTTCAAATACCCAACAAATTCCAACTCTGGCATCATACTACTCTCATCTTCCAAATTTTTTTCAACATACCATATGAAAAAATTACATGTTTAACCAGCATCAATATGTTTTAAGACCTCCTCTTTAATCTTCACTGCCATGTCAGGATGAAATCATCTCAACTTCTGCATGATAGGAAGAAATTCATGCTTCAATGGAAAATGATTCTCCACAACATCGGTATCCAACCTAGGCATATCTTAATAAGACAAAGCAAAGATATCGACATATTTCTGTAACAAATCAATAAACCTTCTCTTTACATCGGGATGAAGCAGTGCCCAAGTCTTGACTTCTTTTACATCCTCTTCAGAACCCAAGTTATTAGTCTCCAACGGCTCTTTGTACTGCTGAATGGTATTTTTCTGGCGCTTAAGCAACTGAGAAACCTCTTCCTGGATTTCAATAAACTCCTCCTATTTTTTAGGTGTAATAGGTCCACACATGTTTGTGTGAATCAGTTGTAACACATCTTCACATCTATTTGCTTTTGTATTTCTAGTTTTGGCTGTGAACTTTCCCTTGAGGCAATCAACGCAAGTTTCAAAATCAGATAAGTCAAGATTAGGCTGAATACCCTCCTTAATTAGTCTTTCAATACAAGGTCTAGAAATGTTCCCTAAACATATATGCCACAATATCAAAGAACTCTCTTCTTTCCTATTGCGCTTAATCCAAGCAACATAATTAACAGACATCTCATTCGCATTCAACATATACAAGTCATCACACAAAATTCCAGAACCAACAATAGCAGAATTAAAACAATCATCAAGTTTTACATTACCAAAAACAAAAGAGTAGCCATATTTATCCAATGCTGAAACAGAAATCAAATTCCTTCTCATTGAAGGTACATAAACTGCATATTTTAAAATCAAAATGTGTCACGAAGGTAAAAGCAAGGAAACAACTCTTGTCTCCGTCACTGGTACTCTAGCTCTGTCTCCCTTAATGACCTTCGCCTCAGCATTACTTGGTTTCCTCAGGCTTGTGAACCTCTGCAAAGAACTCATGACATGAATAGTGGCACCTGAGTCCAACCATTAAGTATTGGAAGGAACATCTACTATATTTTATTCAAAACAGGTTAGAGCAAGAAGTGTACCTTGCTTTTCAAGTTTCTTTTTCAAGAAAAAACAATCATCTGCCTTATATCCATATTTTTTGAAGTACTTAAATTCTCCCTTAAAGAATTTATTCTTAAAAAACTTATCCTTAGGCTTCAGATGTTGCGTTGTCCTTTTCCCTTTCGTATCATCAAAGTGATGTTTTCCATTTAGATAATTTTTCTTGAAATCATTTGTTCCTGAGGTAGAAGCTGTCATACCAAAATTTATCCTACCTTTTACTTTTGTCTTGCTTATACTTCGCACTTCATCTATATCATCTTCACTAACTCATTTGCATATCATGCATTTCATTGAATAAAGCACTTTGGTCCAAGAAGCGGTATTCGTGTGAGACTAGGGTTTCATGTTGGTTTTGAGGTTCCTTCATCAGTTAAAGGCAGTTTCATCTGGTTCTTAAGCAGGGTACTATGTGGAGTTAGGTTTTGAAGTATGTTATTATGGATTTCTCCAAAATCACTAATGTCTAGGGCATGTTCAAAGTGTTTCAACAAGTGAATCTCATGAATTGGGGTTTTGGTAATTTGGCTATCTCAAGCATCATGCATTTAGCATTTGTCAATTCAGATAAGGTTTCCTCGAGAGCTATCATATGGTGTATTGAGATATATTTTCATCAAGTCAAGAGGTTTTTGATTCATTGAAGATCGTGATTCATCTATCCGTGAATTAGGGTTTTGATACTTATCGTGATTGGGATTGTGAACATGCATCAACAGAAAGGAATTTGGTTAGAGATTTCATATCAAATATCTCCTCACACTTCAGGTTTTCTTCTTGAGATCTTTAAGTCACCAATTCTAGAGTCTGAAGGTTAAATTGATGAACATCGAATCCTAGCACAAGAAATAATGTTGTAGGTTCAT
Source organism: Vicia faba (assembly GCA_948472305.1). Classification (NCBI taxonomy): domain Eukaryota; kingdom Viridiplantae; phylum Streptophyta; class Magnoliopsida; order Fabales; family Fabaceae; genus Vicia; species Vicia faba. The sequence goes on along the minus strand of OX451741.1, from coordinate 964,094,033 downwards.
TGTAATCAAGGAGTTCTTGTTTCCTCAAGCACTTATCGTTCTAATGCAAAAAAAAATTGAACTTAAATTTGAAGACAAGTTTTGAATTTGGATTCATTTGAGTGATTGTTTTGAGATTCATTCAAGTTTTATCCATTCATCATCATTCAACTCATACAAAGTCCACCTTGATTCAAATTTATTTTCAAAAGTGACTTGTATCAAGCATATTCATCACCAAAGGAATTTCAATCGAAATTTGGGATTCAAGTATCATTCAAGTTTCAACCAAATTCCAAGACTTATCCAATTTCCATATAACAAGTTCATCATAAGTTCAAAGAGAAGACATTAAAGTTTCATATTCATTACATTTTTTGATCAATTTACAAAGCAAGTTACAAAGTTGAAATACAAGTTACGAGTATCTTGTTTACAAAGAAAAGATAATTATTCTTCAAGTTTCTTTGCTCCATCTTCAAGCGACTTGTCCTAACTCCTTGCCATGACTTCTTCTTCAAGTCTTCAACATTGCCTTGCCTTTCCTTCTGCACCTTCCATCAACCCTCACATGAAAAAGAAACAAATAAGAAAATGAGTTAGTTCAATTGTAACTCGAATAAGAAGTTTGCAAGCAAATCTTTCTCTATAATCTCATCATGAGGGTTTGTGTTTGGAATCCGAAATTCAGAGGGTATTTTCAATCTTGTGCTAAGCCCAATTCAAAAGCCTCATAAAAATCAGGATTCAAAAAATCAATCATGGGCCATGTTCCAATTGCAAATCACAAAAATGATTTTGGTTCACAAAAGGAAAAGAAATTCAAAAACAATTTTATTGCGGTAACAAAGTCAACAAACAAATATTTCCAACAATCAACTTTGCAGAAAAATAAAGTCAGCCAAAACAGTCCCAAAAATGAGACAAATTGTCCAAACATTAACTGTCCAAAAATTTGTCCAAACTGTCAAAAAACCTGTCCAAACATAACAAGCCAAAAAACTATCCAAACTGTCAAAAACTTGTCCCAAACTTGCACCAAATTAGCAAGCCATAAGCTGCATCAAAAAGCATAAAAAATAGGGCAACAGATTTGATCAAAAATCATGTTATCACTCCCACCAAAATTCCCCCTTTCTTTTGGGATATAAACAGATACAAAAGATATAGAGGGGGACGGTTTTTTTAAATCATAAAAAACAGCAGCCACCATAGGACGGTTAAAACAAAAAATTGTTAGCAGCAAACCAAAAAATAGCAACCACCATTGTTAGGAAAAACCAAAAAATAGCAGCCACCTTTGTTAGCAACAACAAAGGAAACATCATCAACCAAAAAAAAATCACAAAAACACATAAAACAATAGCATACTCACAAACCCTAAATTACTGTCATCATCTCCCATAGACTCAATTCCTTTAGAGAAAGAGATATAATCATTCACAATTTCATGGAAAAAAATGCAACAAGCAATCAGCAGAACCCTAATGTGTTGTCATCATCTCCCATAGACTAAAACCCTTCAGAAATCAAAATTGCCAGTAGAAGAAAAAAATCGATATAAGCTTAGAAAAAGAGAGATCTCATCGTGAAATCACTGAAAAAAGGTAGTGAAATCGTAAGTGATCCATGGAGCACGAGGCTCCGTTTCTTTGCCACTTTTCCTTATTGCTATCACTGATTTGCATTCACCAGCATCACCATCATCATTTGCATGAGCGTTGAAAAGAAGGGTTTTCGTCACCCCTTTTTAGATCTAGGGTTATTGGCTAGAAATCTGCAAAAAACAATTATATATTAGAGACGAGTAGAGGAAGAAGATTCAGAATATTTAAGAAAAATGAGGATTAGAGCTATTCCGCCGTTAACCGTCATCGCCGCCTCTGGGAGGTGATTTCCGGCGCGACCAATGGGTCTTCTCTGGTAAGGAGAAACTTAGAGAGAGGTCATAGCGTTGGCTCTGTTTGAGAGAGAAGAGAAAATGTTGGAATGAGTTTAGAGAGAGGGAAAGCGTGCGAACGAATGAAGAGGGGCTCTTCTATTTGGTTTTTTTGTGTTGTTTTTTTATTTTAGGTGATACAAGTGTCATCGGCCGGTGGTGACACCATGTTCGTTCCAATGCACCTCAGCCTACGCTCCATACCGTGTACCTCAACATCTGGATTGTTAGATGAAGAGACTAAGTCAAAGATGTAGATCTGATAGTTCAGCGGAATCAACGAAATTGACTGAAGAACACCATGGACTCTCCAGCATTGGGCCTGTTTCAGAGTTGGGCTCAGGATCTCTTTTGGATTCCACACCCCTTGTTTTTACTAAGTTCAGGCCCATTTCTTTTTTTAAACATTTATTTTATGTTTTAATTATTTTTTCAAATATTAAAAATCACAAAAATATATTTAAAATTAGTTTTAATTTTATTTTTATATTTTCTTTACTTAAAAATCATAAAAATATATTTAGAATTAGTTTTAATTTTCTTTTAATATTTTCTTTACTTAAAAATCACAACAATATATTTGGAATTAGTTTTAATTTTCTTTCAATATTTTCTTTACTTAAAAATCATAAAAAATATAAAATACAAAATGTAATTACTTATTTTTTAATAACTTATTAAACTATAATTTTTATTTAATATTATTAATTATTTTGAATAGTTAAGTTTATAGATAGTTTAATTAGTTAGGTATTTAAATTAATTTTCAATTTGGTTGTATTGTTTGTTTGACTAGATTTTTAATTGAACTTATGATTCGATTCATCCTCATTCATAAACTTGTACCCCCATCCCCATATTGTTTTTAATAACTTAGAATTTTAGTTTCTTTGATATTTCTTTATATGTTTAAATTTCTAATTATGCATATTTTATCAAATTAGAACACTTGGCCTCCTCTTGGGCTCATCACCAATGAGCAGGTATCCATTTACAAATGCACACTTCCATACATTCATAGTTTGGTCCTGGGCTTTTCTACAGCGACAACTACTCAATCAATTGTTCCAATTGGTCGTTTAGAATACTAGTGTCACACTAGTCTCACTTTCTAGGAGCATGCATATAGCCACCTTGTATGGGCTTTTGATTTTTATCTTGTACATTGAAGAAACTTCTCTCCCCTTTGTTTACATACCAAGCATCTTTGTAAAGGGTCTCATAGTTGAGTTTTGGCATGGCCATTCTCACGAAGTTAATCAAGTCTTTCCCTTGGTTAACCATAACCTGAATCAACCACTTTGGTCCATATACCAAGTGTTTGCATGCACAAAGGGTCTCATGTTTGAGGGTAGGAGCACATACTCTCACAAGATTAATTAAGTTCACCCCTTGGTTAATCATAACCCGATTAAATTCCCGTACACCAAGCATTCCATTTACGTCTTTCATGATATTACTCAGTTTATCGTCACTTTTGCCATAATCACCATGCATGATCACTCTTCACAAACACTGTCTCCTTTTACTTTATGCTTATAAAATGCTCCCTTAGGATGATAGTTTCCTCTTCTTTAAGATGTGAACTAATTAGACTTTAGGTTAGAACCCATGAATGACAACATTAGCGTTTTTCTAGTCTCCCTCTTAAACCTTTTTTTTCTTTTGTAATTAAAACTTTCCATCCACAAATCAAAAATCTAAAAACATTTAACCATTATTCAAATTCATTTTAAAACTCGCAAAACACTCAACCAATAAAAACTCCCCAAAAGGGCATGTTATCTCTGTTCTACGGCAACACCGGTCGTGCCTATTGATAGATTGTGTGCGTTAACACCGCCCACTAAAAAACACCAACAAACCAACATTTTTAGAAGAACTAAGGTGTTATGATTCCTTTATTGGATACGTAGGCAAAGGGTGGCGAGACCCTCACGAACGCACTAATAAAAAATCATTTCTTTCCCTTAGCAAGTATAGTTATAGATAAACACACCCTTAGAAGCAAACAAACAAAATGGATCCCATTGAGTAAAACAAATATGAGGTGTGCTAATACCTTCCCCTCGCATAATTGACTTTCTTACCCTCTCTTTTAGTCGTAAGATCATCTTATCTATGTCATTGTGGTTTTCTCGATATTTCCCTTTCCTTCGGGATAAATAAAGTTTGGTGGAGGCTCTGCGTTTTTTGCCAGTAGCTTCAGCTGGCGACTCTGCTGGGGATCTTTATGAGTATATCCTAGTTTTGTTTATTTGTTTCTTTGGGTGTTTATTTATTTACTTTATGTGCTTTACCGCTTTATTTATTGCTTTATTTTCTTTTGTATATATTGCATTATACTGTTGCTACTCACATATTCTGGATATGTTGTATTTTTTTGTGATGTTGGGTTGGATGATTACATTTGATAAGTTCTATACCTAGACTTGGGGTTACATTTAGGATTAGGATGGGCGGTATAGTAATGCTAACTTTGAGGGAGTAATCCCGAAGAAGGAGGCATGAGATCCCCCACTCAGTGGAGGTCCCCTTGAATGTAGCATTATTTACCGAGTAATCGGGAAGACATTGTTTCTTTTGACCTGGGAACCAGAGAAGCTGAGAGTCATAGAACCATTAACCCATCCTGGTCTTTTTAGGTGTAGAATGGAGACTATAACGGAGTAATCCAGAAGTAGTTTTCACGCGATGTTGCACTCTGATGAGTTTTTCCTGTGACTATTACTAATTACCGAGTAATTGGGATATCGGTAATATCCAAAGGAAGACTGCAGACTATGAGCTTTCCCTAGAACCTTGTTCGACAAGTGATAAACCCCTAGTACATGCCTTATGGGTGGTTACTTTAACTCCATTCATGTGACATCGGAATTTTGATCCTGTTACTTTCAGCTTACGCAAGGGACTACACAGTGGTTATCCAGAATATGTGGAGCTGAAATCTCATGCCATAACATACCATGACATCATACCATTATGTATATACATATTATATCTAAGGAATTCCAAAGACAAGTCTCGTTGGTCGAGCTTTTCAAAAATGAAAACAATTTTTTTTTAAAAAGGATAGACGAGTCTTTTGATTTCTCAGAAATGAAGATAAAACATTCATTCATACTATCATGCATTCATTATTTACAACAAAAACACATTGGGGTCCCTTTTCATCAGACTTCAGTGAACAGCAAAGACAACTTCTCTACATCCCTATCGTACAAGAAGCAACCAGCGAAGACTTATGGATCTTTTCAAAGAAAATCAGAATACTCTCCGCTGTGATATGGACACCATGGGAACTCGAATGGATCAACTTATGGAAAACCTTCATGTTGTAATCAAGGGTCAAGAAGATTTACATCAAAGTGTTTCTAAGCTTGCCACTTCTTCCCCCTCTACTTTTGCAAATGGAGAAAATAATAATGCAAATGTTGAGACCCCTACTGGAGTTCCTCAGAATGATGTTGATGATTATCACGATGTCATTGATCTTGATGAGCCCCACATGAATCTCGTTGCAGGAATTGCTGAAAATACAAGGATATACCATGCTCTTGAAGAGCGTCTCAAAGCCATGGAGAGTATCAAGAATTCGGGATTCAATACTGTTGCAATGTGTCTCGTGCCTGGGGTAGTTATTCCTCCCAAGTTCAAGGTTCCTGATTTTGACAAATACAAAGGAACCTCCTGCCCAGAGACTTATCTTTGTTCCTACTGTCGCAAAATGGCAGCCTATGCTGAAAATGAAGCGTTACTCGTGAACTTCTTCCAAGATAGCTTGACCGGGGCACTGTTGGATTGGTATATACAACTAGAAAGAACTCATGTCAGTACTTAGGGGGAGCTTGTTGACGCCTTATTGAAACATTACCATTACAATACTGCCATGGCTCCTAGCCGCACTCAAATTCAGGGGATGATACAGAAATATGAAGAGTCGTTTAAGGAGTACGCCTAAAGGTGGTGTGAAGTGGCTGCAAGGGTCCAACCTCCTATCTTGGATTGTGAACTAATTGATTTGTTCATGGGTACTTTACGAGGTCCTTATCTTTAACACATGCTCATTAGTACCTCTACTTATTTCTTTGATATGGTCATTATTGGAGAATGTGTTGAAACTTGTATTAAGGCTGGAACGATCCAAGGTATTCCTAACAATACCAATAACAATACTGGCATTGGTAGGAAGCTGTTTTCTGGTTTCATCAAGAAGAGAGAGGGTGAGACTAGTGTTGTCACCATCAACCAAGGAAAATCTCATGCGTATCCTCAAGTTCGATTCCATTATTTCCCAACACCTGCTGCTATTCCTAATCAATATATTCCTCAAGTGTATGCTGCTATAACTCTAGGACCCTGGATGGCCCAACAACGGACTTTCGCTCCTCAATCACAGTATCTTCCACAACAACAATTTGCACCATCTCCTAATTATCAACAACAGAATCAGCAACCTCAAGGTTCGAGATCTCAACAAAGACAAAGAGCACCATAAATAAGATTTGATCCTATTCATATGTCCTATGCTCAGCTTCTACCTCAGTTACTTGCCAATCAGTTGGTTCCACTGCGTGAACTTGGTCCACCACCAAATCCTCTCCCAACGGGGTATGACATTAATGCTCATTGTGAATTTCATTTGGAGCCCCATGCCACACAATTGAGAATTGTAGAGCATTTAAATGTAAAGTTCAAGCCCTCCTCGATGTAAAGGTCTTAAATTTCAACCCTGTTAGTCCCAATACTCAGAATAATCTCATGCCTCCTCACCCAGGGGCAACGGTCAATGTTATTGAAGAAAGTAGTGAACAGACTCTGGTAACCAAGGTTGATGAGATCAAGATGTCATTAGGGACTGTTAGAGAACATTTTTTGGAGCACGGGGTATTGCAGGAACTCCATGATTTTTGCTTAACATGTTCCTCTAAACCTGAAGAGTGTACTAGTTTGAAGATGGCTATCCAACAACTAATGGATGAAGGTGTCCTGAAGGTAGAGAAGATATTTCGAGAAGAATAGATTTATTTCTTAGAAATTCCTTATTATCCGAGAAACATCTCAGTAACACCAGGTACCCCGTTAACAATTCAGACTCCTGCTACCCCATTAATGATTCAAGCTCTAGTCACCCCCGTGACAACTCAAACTCCTTTCCTCCTCCGTGTAACAACTCAAAGGCAGTTCCGTGGGAGTATAATGTGGGCTATATCCTTGGGAAGAAATATGAGTGTCCCCCGGTAGTTGACAAGAATATTACCAACATTGCAGGAACCAGTAACATGACTCGTAGTGGCAGGATATTTTCTCCCCCACCACCTCCTCCCAAAGAAAAAACAGTGAGGCTCTGGCCAAGGCTAGGGGCAAGCAAGTGATTGATAGTCAACTTGAACCTTCTGTAGGACAAGAACCATAACAGCTTTTGAGGATTCTTAAGTGAAATGATTACAAAGTGGTGGATCAACTCAACCAGAGTCGTCCAAGATCTCCATCTTGTCTCTCCTCTTGTGTTCAGAGATCCACCTCAATGCCTTACTGAAGATTTTATGTTCTGCCCATGTTACACAAGACATTTCTGTGGCCCAGTTTGAAGGGATCGTAACCAATATTGCTGTAGGAAATTGTTTGGGTTTCTATGATGATGAGCTCTTAGTCAAAGGCAGATCCCATAACAAAGCTCTTCACGTTTCCATGAAGTGTTTGGATACGATTTTATCTCGAGTTCTGGTAGATAAAGTTTCTTCACACAATGTGATGCCCAAGGCTACTCTGTTTAAGCTGAATATGGATGGGGTAATGATGAGGCCTTCCACCCTAAATGTTCGAGCATTTGACGGTTCAAGGAGATCTATGGAGGGAGAAGTGGACTTACCTCTCAAGATTGGTCCCTACACCTTCTATTTGTCATTCTATGTTATGGACATTCGTCCATCTTATACTTGCCTTTTGGGTCGCCCATGGATCCATGTAGCAGGAGCTATGACATCTACTCTTCACCAATGCTTGAAATTCATTGTAAATGACGAAGTTGTTGTCGTTTGTGGAGAAGAGGATGTGGTGATTAACAATCTGATAACCTACCGTTATATGGAAGTAGAAGGTGAGGTGCATGAGTTGCCCTTTCAAGCTCTAGAGATTGTTTCTGTTGACAGGTTCCCCGTCATGGAAGGTAAGAAGTCTGAAGCACCCATGGCCTCTTTGAATGATGCCAAAGCCCTCATGGAAGCTAGATCTCCCCGTAATGGTTGGGTCAAATTAATTGAAGTACCCGAGAAGAAAGATCTACGTGGTCTTGGGTATCAGCCATCGTCCTCAGTGAAAGCTAGTTTGGTTCCTCTCAATGGAAAGTAGGCTCTCCCAATTTCTGAAGTGTTCATCAGTGTTGGTACAAGCAAAGAAGAACAAGTGCTCGCAATAGATGATGAAGGTGACGATGAAGATGTTTCCAAATTTATCTATCAGGTTGCACCGGACCAGGAGCTCAGCAATTGGACTACCGTGTACATCCCTGAAGTTGTTTTCCTTAATGTGTAATTTTTTTTTCCCATTAAGTCATATTCCATGCCCAAGGCATAGAGGCAGCTTGTAGAAGGGGCCCCTTATGTATCAATCTCCGTTTAAAATTGAATGAAAATCTCACTTTCGCATACAATTTTGTTCCCTGTCTTTTCTTTTACTTTTACTTTTCAAAATAAAATGGCAATGCTTTTATTTTCATATTCTAAATATTTTCTTGCACTTTATAAAATAAAACATAAAATCATCAATCATGCAGATCTTTCTCGAATTCCATCGAAAATGATAGTGTTATGGTTCCTAATATCCTTGAGAATTCAGTTGACCATGCTAACAAAGATAATGGGGAAGATTGTGAAGTCCCTGAAGAATTGGCAAGACTCTTGAGATAGGAATAGAAGATCATCGAGCCATATCAAGAAGAAACATAAGTTATCAATATCGGTCTTGAAGAGGTAAAGAGAGAAGTCAAGCTAGGTACTGCCTTGCAAAGTGAAGAAAATAAGGGGCTGGTTGAGTTGCTTCGAGAGTATGCTGACATATTCGCCTGGTCGTATGAAGACATGCCCGGTTTAGATACTGATATAGTGATGCACAAATTGCCACTCAAACCAGAATGCGCTCCTGTAAAGCAGAAGCTGCGAAAGACCAGACTCGACATGGCTATGAAGATCAAAGAAGAAGTTCAGAAACAGCTTGATGCAGGCTTCTTATCTGTGATAAATTATCCACCTTGGATTACTAACATTATGCTTATACCTAAGAAATATGGTAAGGTACGTATGTGTGTTGAGTACCGAGACTTGAATAGATCAAGCCCAAAGGATGATTTCCCGTTGCCTCATATTGATGTATTGGTTGATAATACTGCTCAGTCTTTAGTGTTCTCCTTCATGATTGGATTCTCAAGTCACAATCAGATAAAGATGGCTCCTGAAGACATGGATAAAACAGCTTTCACAACTCCTTGGGGTACCTTTTGCTATAAGGTCATGCCTTTTGGTCTCAAAAATGCTGGTGCAACATATCAGCATGCTATGGTGACTCTCTTTCATGGCAGGATTCATAAAGAGATCGAGTTGTATGTGGACGATATGATTTCCAAATTGAAAATTAAGGAAGAACATCTGGTCCATTTATAAAATTTGTTTGATCGTCTACGAAAGTTTAGGTTAAGGCTTAATCCCAACAAGTGCACCTTTGGGGTTCGATCGGGAAAGTTACTTGGTTTTATCGTAAGACAGCAAGGGATTGAAGTAGATCCAGACAAACGAAGGGAAATACAAGATATGTCGGCACCGGAAAATGAAAAGGAAGTACGTGGGTTCCTTGGAAGGTTGAATTACATAACCAGGTTCATTTCTCATCTTACGGCTACCTGTGAACCCATCTTTAAATTGTTGTGAAATAATCAAGATATCCACTAGGACGATAGTTGTCAAGAGGCCTTCGAAAAGATTAAGAAGTACCTTCAAGAACCACCAATACTAATACCTCCAGTTCCAGGTGAAACAACCGGCTGAAAATCATCAAAACAATGAAGTCGCCATCGAACGTCTTTTATCCCACATGTAGGGAAAGGTAAACATCGAGAAAACCTGAGAAGGGAGAAGTCACGGTCTTGCGACCGAGAGATCAGGTAAGGGAGTCTGTTACGCGAGGGGAAGGTATTAGCACTCCACGCGCCCGTAGTACTCTACGATATCCACTCTTGTTGTCTATCTTATGGGTGTGTTTAATCTATGCTTACTGTCTACTATACTACTGGAGGGAGAATGCATGCAAACGAAAAGGGAAAAGAATGTAGGGAAAATAAAATTGTGCTCGCCTGGGCCCTACCCCAATTCCTACGTATCCTTTTTGAGGAATCAGAGCTACCGTAGTTCGGCTCATATGTTTTTGTTTGTTTTGTGTTTTTTATGGACAATGTTAATTCCGCCTTCTGCCGCAGCTCGACCTTTGGAGACTTATGCGTTGGCACAGAAGTAAACTAATCATGTCCTTACCTGAAAATGGTTTTAGAGAGAAGGTTCTCAAGCACACAAAATGGTTTGAATTTGTTTTGTATTTTTGTTACCTTGAAAAAGGGTTTAACTATGATTAACATGGTTTTATGATTTTCTAAGAAAATGAGTTTTGTTTTAGATGCACATGCAAAAGGGGAAGAAAAGAGTCTAAGGGAGACTAGCCTATTTCTAACATAATGTTATCATACAATGGTGGTCCTAAGGTTTGGATTAACAAAAGGGGAACGTCTACCTAATGTCAGCATGCATGGTTTACAACCTAAGGTCTAACTTGTGTCTGAACGGAGCAAGCGCATCCTAAGGGAACATGGTATGTACAAGGATAAAGCAAGCAAGCAAGAAAAAAGAGCACACCTAAAGAGATCCTGCCTAGGTTAGCATGTCGAAGAAAAGTCTAAAAAACTATCCTAAAGGGAGCATGCAATGAGAGCGAAATCGTGATCTCAATTTCTAAATTGAGTGACTCATCGATCGGCAAGAAATAAAGGAAAGCGATAAAATCCTATAGGGAGCATGCACTGAGAGCGAAGTCGTGATCTCAATTGCTAAATTGAGTGACTCATCGATCGAAAAGGAAGTAAACAAACACAAGCACAACACATATAGCAAATGAAGTGCGGAATGCCTGCTACAGGTCTTTAAACAGCGACTTCGAGCGCACGCTCTTTATTTCCTACTTCTCATGATATTTAGAAAAGCGGTAAATGAATGCGATAAAATGCGGAAATGAGGGATAAAATAAGGTTGTGATGATACCAAATGGAGAAGGTCCATTGCCTCTTCAAAACCACGTAAACGGTAAGAAAACTCTACAGAAGCCTCCATGAAATTCCTTGATAAAGATTATAGCCTTAAATTACTTTGAAACCTTTGGGAATCTTCAACAACGTCATCCCACAATTATGCCCACATATATCATGGATTGAACACTACTATCATACGCATGTGGCATCAAGATCTCTCAAACAAAGATAAAAAAATTAGTGCAATAATTGATCATAATTGAAATATAACAAATTTACAAAAATCCAAAGCATTTCCTATTATTTTTCATGTATCATTTTATCACCAAAGAGTTTATCGAAATTATTGAAGAAAAATTAATAGAAAAAAAACAAATAATACCACTCTAAATGGAGGGGGTGCTGAACCTGAAGGAGTGAGTGTCCAGCAAAAGACTACTCAGGCGCGAGGCCCGTTCAGAAGGGCCCATGAGCATTGTTTCTTGTTGCAATTATGGCTTCACAAAAAAATTGAAAATGGGCCTATGGATTCCGGCCAGCCCATGGTCCAATGACAACCTCCATTACCATAAGCATTAAAGAGTCCTTCCCCTTCAACGAATCGCTCCGCTCAATCCTCTCTGTCCCTGATTGGTTTTGTGGTTTCAATCTCTCAATTATGTCTTCTCCGGCGATTGTTAACAGCGCATTGTCGTACCGTTCTCGAGCTCTATTCTTTGCGTCGCGACCTTAACACCTTGAAATCATCAATTGCAATTCAGCTTTGCACCAATTCGGTTTTGCCACTGCTCGTGATTAGGTCGCCTCTGACTCGAAGCTCCACCTTAGATTTCATTCCTCTTCGTCAGCAACACTTCAACTGTCGTGGACTCTCCCTCTCTATCTTGATGCATAACACCACCGTGAAAGTTGCTATGAGATGGAGATAGGTATTGGTAATCGCTGATTTGTGTTGAATTCACCGAATTCGATGTGATTTGCGGAAGATGAATGTTTGAAGGGAACCTTGCAGGTTGAAGACGAGCGCATGAAGTTGTTTGAAGATGATGATGTCGCAAGGGAACCTTAAAGATTGAAGGTGGATTGAAGATAAGAGATGAAGGTTCTTCTTATGTTCATGAAGGTTGAAGCATGAAGATGAAGATTCTCGAAGAATTGGAGAAGGTAGTTGAGAGATAGAAGAACCTCAATAGAAGTTTGTTACCTATTTTTGGATGTTCCTCTGTGGTGAGCTTCTCAAATCTTTTCTCTGATTTTTCTATCTTCTTTTCTGTTTCTTGATTCTTTCCGCTTTCTGTTTGGCTGTTTTGTTACTCTGCAATTTGTGTTGAATTCACGGTGTTGTTGTTGTTGTTGTTGTTGAAGGTTGATGCTGAAAGGTTCTGAGTTTTTCTGTTAGGAAGTTGGTTATGGTTAGAGGTGGTTATGCGGTTATGAGTCAGTTAGTTGTGGTTAGGAAAACCGTTAGGGAGTTAGTTTTCTGTTATAGGATTTTTTATGTGCAAGGCTGTTTAGAAAATGGTTAGGGAATTCAGGTAGTTGGACTGCGATTTCTCCTATTTTTGTTGAGAAGTTGTTATGGAATTTGCTGGAGTTTGTTGAGATTCTCCTGGGAATTAGTTACAGGGCTGTTATAAACAGTTGGAAATTGTTAGGGATATTAGGAAAAGTAATTTAGAAGGGTGAGAGGGTTTATGACAGTTAGGATGGTTAAGAGGCTTTTTATTCTGTTACTGAGTTGGCCCTTTTGTTAGGAACTAATCTAGACCCTGTTTCTTTTGTTCGTACTTTTGCTGAACTGGTTTATTGGTTATATGCAGGATTTAGTAAACTTGGGTAACAGCAGGGCAACCGGTTCATTATGTAGCTCAAGGTTTAATGACAGTGGCGATGCACCTCTTGGAAACATGGAGGATTGGAGCAAACAAAGTAGACCTGGTTTTGATGTCATGAAGATGTCTTGAAAAGGCTTTGGATTAGGAACAATAGGTTTAGGACATATTTTTTTATTGTATGGTTACTACGCATTTGGAATGGTATATTGGAATAACTTTGAAACAAAATGATTTTCTATTTGTATAATTTTCTTTGAATGATGTAGAATGAATCTCCCGGATATGTACCAAACATCACTCGATCATGGAAAGTATTGCGTATGGAAACATGGTTTTGAATGGAATGGTCTTGAAACGCGAAATATCTGATGGTTCTTCTTGTAATGAGATCGAATTTGTGAGGTGACTTGATTTTTGAACTTGAATGTCCTTTATGATTTCCTTTAAATTTTGAATGTATTGAATCCTTTTTTATGGATGACTCACGAGATAAACTCAAAGATGACTAAAGAAAGACTTTTATTTGAAATCCAAAATCTTGATCATGGATGAACATGGTGTGTTTTCTTCTTCGAAGTGACTTGAATTTCAAGGAATCCACGTGGGTGGACTTTCCAAGCTCAATACGCTTTGCCTCTTAAAATATTGGTCCAATTTAACAAATTCGAACCACTTGAACTCATGACCCCAAATAATCACTTGAAGAAATACTTTCACCATAATGAAAACAAGAAATGAGAGAACCAACAATGCCTTAATCTTAGTGAATTCGTAACATCATCCTAGCATTACGTCTTTACTTAATGATCGACAAAATCAATGCTTTGAATCCCTAATTCTCTGGCATTGGATACTCAATGAGGAGAAAGATAGCTTAAGCCAAAATATCAGTTCAAAATAACCTCAACTACAACCTTGATGAGACACGAAATACCATAAGTAAAAACCCTAATGTACTTTGCTCCAGATGAATTCTTGATGGAGGATGACCTTGTAGCCTGATGAAGAAAAGATCCACAATATCCATGAACACAAAACCCTAATTCCGTAATTTCACTGCCTTGAAAAATAACCAGAAGAATCAGGCTCTATTTGAACACATACACCTTATCCAGTTGATAAAACCCTAACCCTGAAGGTTCTCGACCCCTTGCGAAGTTATGTTGTTAGAGAATGTATGCAATGTTAAATGACCTAATGGAAATATGTACATGAGAAAAGTGCGAGATGCGTAAGCCAGATAGAAGTAAAAGGGTAGGACAAATTTGGGGTATTACAGCTGCCCCTATTTAATCGTCTTAAACCTGAAAGTACGATTGGCACATGCCTTTCAGAAGTTCAAGGTTGAAGATGATTAAATATCAATGCCAAAAATTTGTCCTGAAGGAGAGAGAGTAAGTGTTTTCTTCATTTATTTTTGTGTTACCTGCTGGGGAAAAGAAATTTGTTTTTTCAATGAAGAGACAGAGATTGGACCTGTAACGTGGCGTGATGCCAATACAAGACAAATGGTTTGTATGAGAAGACAACGGACGAGGTCTGTGGGCGACCTACGATTCTAAGGTGACGCATGAGAGTGATTTGACAGAGAACCTAGCCAAAGGGAGATCTCAGGTTCTAAGACAAAGATATATGGACAGAACCTAGCCAAGAGGCGATCTCAGGTTCGAAGAAGGAAACATGGGTTACGACATGATAATTTTTTAGATAAGCGACACAGAAGAGCATCAAGAAAGGTTAAACACGGACGAGTGTTTGAATCAATACGGGCGAGTATTGAAGGAAGATACGGACGAGTATCAAAAGGTTAAACACGGATGAGTGTTTGAATCAATACGGACGAGTATTGAAAGAAGATATGGACGAGTATCAAAGGTTAAACACGGACGAGTGTTTGATTCAATACGGACGAGTATTGAAAGAAGATACGGACGAGTATCAAAAGTTTAAACACGAACGAGTGTTTGATTCAATACGGACGAGTATTGAAAGGAGATACAGTCGAGTATCAAAAGTTAAACACGAACGAGTGTTTGAATCAATAGGGACGAGTATTGAAAGAAGATACAGGCGAGTATCAAAAAGTTTAAACACGGACGAGTGTTTGAATCAATACGGACGAGTATTGAAAGAAGATACAGGAGAGCATCAAAGGTTAAACACGGACGAGTGTTTGAATCAATACGGACGAGTATTGAAAGAAGATACAGACGAGCATCAAAGGTTAAACACGGATGAGTGTTTGAATCAATACGGACGAGTATTGAAAGAAGATATAGGCGAGTATCAAAGGTTAAACACGGACGAGGGTTTGAATTAATACGGACGAGTATTGAAAGAAGATACAGACGAGTATCAAAGGTTAAACACGGACGAGTGTTTTATTCAATATGGATGAGTATTGAAAGAAGATACAGGCGAGTATCAGAGAATTAAACACGGACGAGTGTTTGAATCAATACGGACGAGTATTGAAAGAAGATACAGGTGAGAATCAAAAGTTAAACACGGACGAGTGTTTGAATCAATACGGACGAGTATTGAAAGGAGATACGGACGAGTATCAAAAAGTTTAAACACGGACGAGTGTTTGAATCAATACGGACGAGTATTGAACGATGATATGAACGAGTATCAAAGGTTAAACACGGACGAGTGTTTGAATCAATATGGACGAGTATTGAAAGAAGATACAGGTGAGTATCGAAAGTTTAAACACGGACGAGTGTTTGATTCAATACGGACGAGTATTGAAAGGAGATACAGACGAGTATCAAAAGGTTAAACACGGACGAGTGTTTGATTCAATACAGACGAGTATTGAAAGAAGATACATGCGAGTATCAAAAAGTTTAAACACAGACGAGTATTTGATTCAATACAGACGAGTATTGAAAGAAGATTCAGGCGAGTATCAAAAGTTTAAACACGGACGAGTGTTTGAATCAATACGGATGAGTATTGAAAGAAGATACAAGCGAGTATCAAAAAGGTTAAACACGGACGAGTGTTTGAATCAATACGGACGAGTATTGAAAGAAGATACAGGCGAGCATCAAAGGTTAAACACGGACGAATGTTTGGTTCAATACGGACGAGTATTGAAAGAAGATACAGACGGGTATCAAAGGTTAAGCACAAACGAGTGTTTAGGAGATGACACGGACGAGTGTTTAGGAATGGACACGGACGAGTGTTTAGGGAACTGACTACCAGACAAGAACTGGGTTTAGAACGTCAAAGTGTATTGATTTTGTTTGGCATTGGAAAGGTGAAGGTCACGGACTGGGGACTTTGGGCATGATACCCTCCTGTAGGGATATATTGTTGTCCTTGAATAATTCAAGTCTTTGTGTAAGGTACCTGATCTGGCTTATGCTTCGTATGCATGTTTGAATTTATTTTGACGCAAAGATCCACTCTGATGGATCAGCTACGCGCTTTTGAGGATGCAATGTTATGTAATGATAACTATATGTAATGCGAAGAAATAAACTTCATGGGGATAAAAAGAGGCCTATTGGAAACCATTGTTCATCACTGGGGATGCCAATATACATCGACGTTGGAAGCCTGCAGTATCAAAGGTTGTTGGGGATACTGGGAAGAATTTGCCCTGGGGAGCCCCTGATACCAAAGATTGTTGATGAATCTGTTGAGGATTGAATTGATGACGAAGTGATTCCAGATACGCCGCTGAATTCTGAATCGTACGATTGGGGAAGAGGTAATCTGGCTAGACTTCCAAACATCCTGAATTGTCGAGGTGATGATGGAATTGAATATGCCGAAGGATGGATACTGAACGCCATGTGGATCTCTTTGAATACATGTCCCAAGTTTACGCACACTGGGGAATTATTTCTTGAATCACTTGGGGAATAAGAGATGGGCGTGGACACTTACAAGTGCCCCGGTTGAGCTCTGCGAATGCCCCAGTTTAGCTATGCGAATGCCCCAGTTTAGCTCCATTGGGGATGTTCTTTATTAACTCTACTGAGGGTGCACTTGCGCATGCCGAGTCAAACAACGATTCCGAACTTTCTGAATTCACTTGGGGAATCGGACCCGAAGTTTTCTGTAGCAGATGAAAGCAGCTTCACGTGCTGGCTAGGTCAGGGTGACTGTTATGATGCTTTTGGCTTGATCGTAGTCTTGTACAACATAATTGACTTGAGCAACTAAGTATGAATGAGGAATTCCCCTGTCTGGAGGATCTCTGGGAAGATCTAGGTTGAATAGAAGACCAGAAGATTCGTGCCACAATACGATATGAGGTGGCCTGCCCCAATGTCTTGAGTCACGAAACAAACTGCTTTTGATTACAACTTTCTTGGAGAGATTTGTCGAATCTCGACGTAACTGCCCCAGGTTGAATGAATTCTGAATAGATCTCTCGATGTGATAGCCTCTGATCGACCGAGCTTGAAGAGATTTATCGACGTGATAGCCTCTGATTGACAGCTTGAAGAGATTAATCGACGTGATAACCTCCGATTTACAGCTTTGAGGGAATGCCCCAGATTTGGATGAACTCGATGAGATCGACTCTCGATTTGATTGCCCCAGATTGGCAGGCTCTGCTAACTTCATCCCTGAAGGGTACTCAGACAGTGAAGTAGCAAGATGATTTCTCTTGACAGAATCTCTGGTTTAACATGCCTCTGGATTAGTCACTTCTCTTATGGCAGCTGACTCTTGCTTTAATAGGGTATTCGAGCCTCTCTTCTCTGACAAGATTGAGCTCTTTACCGGTTGTTCATTGTGTAAACTTACTTGATGTCAATCAGCCATTTTGTATGCAGAAGAATGTTTATTATGAGAATGATAATTCTAATGCAACACATATGTAAGTCTTGAAGTTTGAAAAAACTTTGAATGAAATGACGTCACAACTCTGTTGTGAACGAGTCACTAGCAAGAGAGAAACATTTGCAAATTCTTTTTTCATGAAAGATAATGCAAGCATATGATGCCAACATAGATATTCAAACATGCCTCTTAGGAGTCAGTTAAACGCTATCTCGTCGTAGCACGCTTTCAAATTGACCCATGCTTCATTTAGGACTTTTATGGGTTGTAACGTGGCTTGGTTCACAGTTTTTTAGAAAAAAGGATTTTAGGCTCAAAATTATTTGGTGCCCACCCATTCTCCATGATGTTCTCTGTTCCTACGTTCAGTTGACCTGACACAAGCGTTCATCTCTCGAGAAGAGTTTGCGATGATTGAGGAACCACAGTGGTTTCTTGGACACGACAGTCACTTCACCTTTTGCTTTCGGTGTCTGATCACACGACTTTGTTCTTTGATGAGGATTTTAATTGGTAATCCTTTTCTCGCCTTTTAGGCTTTATTCAATTTCTTTCCTGCTTTCCCTAATTTTTTCCTGGACAAATTCTTTTGAATTTCGATTTGGATGTCCAGTGGGATGCCCCAATTTTTGCTTAAGCGACTTGTTTTCAAGTTTCGACTTAGCAGGGATATTTGTTTCTTTCTTATTCGTATTTTTCATTTTGAACAAGTTGTTGATCTTTGCATTGTTTTTGATTTGTCGGAAGTGATCGTGACTGCCTGAGTCTTTGATAGACGAGGGATAGCCATTGTTGTATTGTCATCTGTCGACCTCCTGATGTGCGAGAGATATCCATTGGGATATTGTTAATTGATGCACATTGCTGATAGCTGAGGGTTGACCACTGTCGTTTTGACTTTCCTCAACCTTTGATGGATAACCATTGTTGTATCCTTGGATGCACACTCTTGATGAGTTCTGAATGCTTGATCAGATTAGCTGAACACTACCCGCCCCAGGGTTGAAATGAGGATTTTTTCTAAATAGAAGGAAAACTCCTACTTCGAAGGCTCAGAGGGGTTAACGAGGGTCTATCTCCCTTATATCTCCAGTGTCTAGGGATTGAAACAAGGCATGTACATCGTCAGCAAGGTCTTACTCAAACGCGTACCAACCAGAGATTTTGCGTTTTCAGATCGTCGTCATCCTCCTTTGAATCTTTAACTAAGCATAAGACTAGGAAATCTGGCACCAATATGCAAGTAAAATATTTAAAGAGTGATAACGAATGGATGAGTAAAAATGAAAGGAATACTTCAAGACAAGCATACTTATTGCATTAAGATTTTCGTTCAAAAATAGACAAGTTTCTATATACAAGCAATGTTTAAACAAACAAGCAAGAATGCAAATGAAAATGCAGTAAAAGAAACCAATGATTGCCATTGTTGAGGAGACTTGACTCCGTATGGACTTGCTGATTCTGACGACTTTCTGTAGTCTTGATGCTCGAGTGTGCGAGAGAATTCCCTTTCAGATCTGATGTGAACACAGTAGTCTCTGGATTGATCCTGTCTTGGACATTGTCTTTGGATGACATACCATCTTCAATCGATTGGCCAAGTGCCCCAGTATAATATGCATCACCAAGCATATCATGTCTTAAAGAAATGATAGACATCATCATCAGAGTTTCCATGACCTAGCTTATCTGAGTATTTAATCCATTATCTTCCTGCTTGAAGAAGTTTCTGACTACGAGCCAAAGCTTGCATGTACCACTCGGAGTTATTCCATAACTGATCTCTGAGCATGTGCGGTGGGAAATCAAGTTGAATCTTTGAAGATAACCCCAGGTCTGAATAAGAATCCCCAATCTTCGGGTACCTGTTATGAATGCATGAATATGCATGGGATGCATGAATGAATGCCATGTCATGTTCTGTCGTTTCCAAGGAATTTGCGTGCTTTGATTTTGATTTCACGCAAGTAAGAGATGGAAGAGCTTAGCACAAGGCTTGCGAATTTGATTCCTTGGAAATAATAGAACATGTATGTTAGGCATGTGGTTAGCCATGTTATGTATGCAAAGGCATGAGATCAAAGAGGATCAAGGTTTCATCATTCCCGAATATGATTGTTGTACTGTTCTGAACCATGTGAGTATCATCAGATCAAAGGTCCGACATAGCTTCTGCATATATAAGAACCAAGTACCATGTGGATCTCCCATTGTACGGGGTCAAGGCTTCTAGGACTGGATACTGTTGAGCATTTCTGAACAATGCTGGGAATACCAAGATTGAAGGCTTGAATGAACCTCTAGGTAAACAAGTCAGAAACTCAGAAAAAATAAATCTGAGAACCATACGGTCACCAACAGGATATAGCATCTGCATAAAGTCACAACAAAAATCCAAAATATAGCCATTAGAACCAATAGTCACCGTCTGATCATAGTCACCATCTGAGCATGAGTAACCATCTGAACATAGTCACCATTTATACCTGTAATAAGAATTCCCTCCCCGCTCACGGGTGAAAACTAGGTCAGGGTATGGCTATGGTAACTCAGAATCGAGGGTACTCATGAAAAACTATCGCCGTATCACCTAGGTGAAAACGATAGCCCCTCATTTGTACCTCATCTGAGCGTGGACGACATGGCGGCGATAGTGAGACCGAAGTCAACTAGCCGTTCATGTTCCACTCTATTCCTAGGGTTCCTATGGTATACAACTCTGGCCTGGGTATTGGGCCTTTTACCTCATAGTAGCACCCACCCAATAAGAAGCAGATCCAGTACAACAGTAGTATATGGAAGACAGTAAAATGCAATGCATACATATGCTCAAGTATATACAAAATGAATGAATAAACTTAAAGCATAAATATAAACACCCAAATGAAATAAATCAAGAGCTAGGAGCGACTCCGGGATGGACCAGCATTTGGTCGACCACTCCCCAGTGAAGTCGCCAGCTGAAACAACCGGCTGAAAATCATCAAAACAATGAAGTCGCCATCGAACGTCTTTTATCCCACATGTAGGGAAAGGTAAACATCGAGAAAACCTGAGAAGGGAGAAGTCACGGTCTTGCGACCGAGAGATCGGGTAAGAGAGTCTGTTACGCGAGGCGAAGGTATTAGCACCCCACGCGCCCGTAGTACTCTACGGTATCCACTCTTGTTGTCTATCTTATGGTGTGTTTAATCTATGCTTACTGTCTACTATACTACTGGAGGGAGAATGCATGCAAACGAAAAGGGAAAAGAATGTAGGGAAAATAAAATTGTGCTCACCTGGGCCCTACCCCAATGCCTACGTATCCTTTTTGAGGAATCAAAGCTACCGTAGTTCGGCTCATATGTTTTTGTTTGTTTTGTGTTTTTTATGGACAATGTTAATTCCGCCTTTTGCCGCAGCTCGACCTTTGGAGACTTATGCGTTGGCACAGAAGTAAACTAATCATGTCCTTACCTGAAAAGGGTTTTAGAGAGAAGGTGCTCGAGCACACAAAATGGTTTGAATTTGTTTTGTATTTTTGTTACCTTGAAAAAGGGTTTAACTATGATTAGCATGGTTTTATGATTTGCTAAGAAAATGAGTTTTGTTTTAGATGCACATGCAAAAGGGGAAGAAAAGAGTCTAAGGGAGACTAGCCTATTTCTAACCTAATGTTATCATACAATAGTGGTCCTAAGGTTTGGATTAACAAAAGGGGAACGTCTACCTAATGTCAGCATGCATGGTTTACAACCTAAGGTCTAACTTGCGTCTGAACGGAGCAAGCGCATCCTAAGGGAACATGGTATGTACAAGGATGAAGCAAGCAAGCCAGCAAAAAGAGCACACCTAAAGAGATCCTGCCTAGGTTAGCATGTCGAAGAAAAGTCTAAAAAACTATCCTAAAGGGAGCATGCAATGAGAGCGAAATCGTGATCTCAATTTCTAAATTGAGTGACTCATCGATCGGCAAGAAATAAAGGAAAGCGATAAAATCCTATAGGGAGCATGCACTGAGAGCGAAGTAGTGATCTCAATTGCTAAATTGAGTGACTCATCGATCGACAAGGAAGTAAACAAACACAAGCACAACACATATAGCAAATGAAGTGCGGAATGCCTGCTACAGGTCTTTAAACATCGACTTCGAGCGCATGCTCTTTATTTCCTACTTCTCATGATATCTAAAAAAGCGGTAAATGAATGCGATAAAATGCGGAAATGAGGGATAAAATAAGGTTGCGATGATACTGAACGGAGAAGGTCGGTTGCCTCTTCAAAACCACGTAAACGGTAAGAAAACTCTATAGAAGCCTCCATGAAATTCCTAGATAAAGATTATAGCCTTAAATTACTTTGAAACCTTTGGGAATCTTCAACAACGTCATCCCACAATTATGCCCACATATATCATGGATTGAACACTACTATCATACGCATGTGGCATCAAGATCTCTCAAACAAAGATAAAAAATTAGTGCAATAATTGATTGTAATTGAAATATAACAAATTTACAAAACTCCAAAGCATTTCCTATTATTTTTCATGTATCATTTTATCACCAAAGAGTTTATCGAAATTAATGAAGAAAAATTAATAGAAAAAAAACAAATAATACCACTCTAAATGGAGGGGGTGCTGAACCTGTTACAAGGAGTGAGTGTCCAGCAAAAGACTACTCGGGCGCGAGGCCCGTTCAGAAGGGCCCATGAGCATTTTTTCTTGTTGCAATTACGGCTTCACAAAAAAATTGAAAATGGGCCTATGGATTCCGGCCAGCCCATGGTCCAATGACAACCTCCATTACCATAAGCATTACAGAGTCCTTCCCCTTCAACAAATTGCGCCGCTCAATCCTCTCTGTCCCTGATTGGTTTTATGGTTTCAATCTCTCAATTATGTCTTCTCCGACAATCGTTAACAGCGCATTGTCGTACTGTTCTCGAGCTCTATTCTTTGCGTCACGACCTTAACACCTCGAAATCGTCAATTCCAATTCAGCTTTGCACCAATTCGGTTTTGCCACCGCTCGTGATTAGGTCGCCTCTGACTCGAAGCTCCGCCTCAGATTTCGTTCCTCTTCGTCAGCAACACTTCAACTGTCGTGGACTCGCCCTCTCTATCTTGATGCATAACACCACCGTGAAAGTTGCTATGAGATGGAGATAGGTATTGGTAATCGCTGATTCATGTTAAATTCGCCGAAGTCGATGTGATTTGCGGAAGATGAATGTTTGAAGGGAACCTTGCAGGTTGAAGACGAGCGCATGAAGTTGTTTGAAGATGATGATGTCGCAAGGGAACCTTGAAGATTGAAGGTGGATTAAAGATAAGAGATGAAGGTTCTGGTTATGTTCATGAAGGTTGTAGCATGAAGATGAAGATGCTCTAAGAATTGGAGAAGGTAGTTGAGAGATAGAAGAACCTCAACAGAAGTTTGTTACTGATTTTTGGATGTTCCTCTGTGGTGAGCTTCTCAAATCTTTTCTCTGATTTTTTTATCTGCTTTTCTGTTTCTTGATTCTTTCTGCTTTCTGTTTGGCTGTTTCGTTACTCTGCGATTTGTGTTGAATTCACGGTGTTGTTGTTGTTGTTGAAGGTTGATGTTGAAAGGTTCTGAGTTATTCTTCCACGTATGCTATTTGAAGTAGAGAGAGGCGATGTATGCAGTTCTTCGGAGATGTTGTTATCTGTTATATGGAGGAGAATGAAGAAGCTCCAAGGTGATGAAGGATATTGAGGAGTTTTATGATGCCGGCCCCAGAAACTTGAAGAAGAAACCGCGTGATAATTATGACGGTGAGTTTTTTTGTTGAACCCTCTCTTTCAATTCTGTTATGCCTCCCCCTTATCTGTTATGATTCTGTTAGACTCTGCTGCATTTTCTGTTAGGAAGTTGGTTATGGTTAGAGGTGGTTATGCGGTTATGACTCAGTTAGTTGTGGTTAGGAAAACAGTTAGGGAGTTAGTTTTCTGTTATAGGCTTTTTTATGTGCAAGGTTGTTTAGAAAATGGTTAGGGAATTCTGGTAGCTGGACTACTATTTCTCCTATTTTTGTTGAGAAGTTGTTATGGAATTTGCTGGAGTTTGTTGAGATTCTCCTGGGAATTAGTTACAGGGCTATTATAAACAGTTGGAAACTGTTAGGGATATTAGGAAAAGTAATTTAGAAGGGTGAGAGGGTTTATGACAGTTAGGATGGTTAAGAGGCTTTTTATTCTGTTACTGAGTTGGCCCTTTTGTTAGGAACTAATCTAGACCCTGTTTCTTTTTTTCGTACTTCTGCTGAACTGGTTTATTGGTTATATGCAGGATTTAGTAAACTTGGGTAACAGCAGGGCAACCGGTTCATTATGCAACTCAAGGTTTAATGACAGTGGCGATTCACCTCTTGGAAACATGCAGGATTGGAGCAAACAAAGTAGACCTGGTTTTGATGTCATGAAGATGTCTTGAAAAGGCTTTGGATTAGGAACAATAGGTGTAGGACATATTTTTTTATTGTATGGTTACTACGCATTTGGAATGGTATATTGGAATAACTTTGAAACAAAATGATTTTCTATTTGTATAATTTTCTTTGAATGATGTAGAATGAATCTCCCGGATATGTACCAAACATGACTCGATCATGGAAAGTATTGCGTATGGAAACATGGTTTGGAATGGAATGGTCTTGAAACGCGAAATATCTGATGGTTCTTCTTGTAATGAGATCGAATTTGTGAGGTGACTTGATTTGTGAACTTGAATGTCCTTTATGATTTCCTTTAAATTTTGAATGTATTGAATCCTTTTTTATGGATGACTCACGAGATAAACTCAAAGATGACTAAAGAAAGACTTTTATTTGAAATCCAAAATCTTGATCATGGATGAACATGGTGTGTTTTCTTCTTCGAAGTGACTTGAATTTCAAGGAATCCACATGGGTGGACTTTCCAAGCTCAATACACTCTGCCTCTTAAAATATTGGTCCAATTTAACAAATTCGAACCACTTGAACTCATGACCCCAAATAATCACTTGAACGAATAATTTCACCATAATTAAAACAAGAAATGATAGAACCAACAATGCCTTAATCTTAGTGAATTCCTAACATCATCCTAGCATTACGTCTTTACTTAATGATCGACAAAATTAATGCTTTGAATCCCTAATTCTCTGGCATTGGATACTCAATGAGGAGAAAGATAGCTTAAGCCAAAATCTCAGTTCAAAATAACCTCAACTACAACCTTAATGAGACACCAAATACCATAAGCAAAAACCCTAATGTACTTTTCTCCAGATGAATTCTTGATGGAGGATGACCTTGTAGCCTGATGAAGAAAAGATCCACAATATCCATGAACACAAAACCCTAATTCCGTAATTTCACTGCCTTGAAAAATAACCAGAAGAATCAGGCTCTATTTGAACACATACACCTTATCCAGTTGATAAAACCCTAACCCTGAAGGTTCTCGACCCCTTGCGAAGTTATGTTGTTAGCGAATGTATGCAATGTTAAATGACCTAATAGAAATATGTACATGAGAAAAGTGCGAGATGCGTAAGCCAGATAGAAGTAAAAGGGTAAGACAAATTTGGGGTATTACACTAGGAGACCTCTCATTATGTACTTGACGGTGCTTGAAGATCTATGTGTTGTGTGATCGGACAACATGATGATACCGGACGAAAAGAACACACCATTTATTACTTGAGCAAGAAGTTTACTAATTGTGAATCAAGGTATTCATTACTTGAGTAGACTTATTGCTCTCTTACATGGGAAGTTCGACGTTTGAGGCAGTACATGTTGACGCATTCTACAATTATGATATCTAAGATGGATCCAATAAAGTACATCTTTGAGAAACCAGCACTTACAGAAAGATTGGCTCGGTGGCAAATGCTTTTGTCTGAGTATGACATACAGTACGTCACACAAAAGGCTATTAAAGGTAGATTTCTTGCTGATCATCTCGCCCACCAGCCATTGGAGGAGTATCAGTCAATGAAGTTCGATTTTCCAGATGAGGATGTTATGAAACTTGATGATAAAGAAGGACCCGAACCAGGGGAGCGATGGACTCTCACGTTCAATGGTACATCAAATTCCATGGGCCATGGTATTGGGGAAGTTCTGACTTCTCCATGCAATACTTACATACCTTTCACATCCAGGCTATGTTTTGATTGTACGAATAATGTTGCAGAATACGAATCTTGTGTAATGAGCCTTGAAGCAGCCATTGATTTGAAAATCAAGATTATTGAAGTTTATGGGGATTCTGCCTTAGTAATATATCAAGTAAGAGGTAATTGGGATACACGACACCCTAATTTAGTTCCATATCAAGATTACATATTAGAGTTGTTGCCCGCTTTTGATGAGATCACCTTTGAGCATATTCCTAGGGAAGTAAATCAGTTGGAAGATGCTCTAGCTACTTTAGCAGCAATGTTCAAAGTCAGTTATCTGAATCATGTACCCAATATAAGAATCCTTCATTACAAGGAGCCGACACATGTTTTCCCTGCTCATTGTCTCACAATTGAAGATGTGTCGGATAAAAAGCCGTGGTATTTCGACATCAAAAGATATCTTGAGAAGAACGAGTACCCCGAGGGTGCTACAATCTGTAATAAGAGGACTCTTAGAAGATTGGCATCCAAGATTCTACTGTCAGGATACGTTCTGTACAAAAGAAACTATGATTTCGTTCTGCTCTGATGCATGGATAGATGCGAAGTAGAATCCATCATACGAGAAATTCATGAGGGGTCTTTTGGGACTCATGTCAGTGGATATTCCATGGCCAAGAAAATCCTACGAGAAGGTTACTTCTAGATGACGATGGAAAGTTACTGTTGTATGTATGCAAAGATGTGCCACAAATGTCAAGTTTACGCAGACAGGATACATATTCCTCCCACTCCTATGAATGTGATGAACTCACCATGGCCCTTTGCAATATGGGGCATTGATACGATTGGATGGATTGAGTCGAGCGCTTCAAATGGACACAGGTTCACTCTCGTCGCTATTGACTACTTTACCAAATGGGTGGAAGCAGCTTCGTACAAGAATGTGACCAAGCAAGTTGTCACCCGCTTCATCAAGAAAGAAATCATATGTCGTTATGGAACTCCTAACAAGATCATAACTAATAAAGGGTTGAATCTCAATAACAAAATTATGAAGGAAATGTGTGAAGAATTCAAGATTGAGCACCATAATTCATCACCCTATCAGCCAAATATGAATGGGGCAGTCGAAGTAACTAACAAGAACATAAAGAAGATTGTCTAGAAAATTGTGAGAACATACAAAGATTGACATGAGATATTGCCCTTTGCTATGCATGTTTATCGAACTTCGATGCGTACTTCCACTGGGGTAACTCCTTTTTCACTAGTCTATGGTATGGATGCGGTGCTCCTAGTCGAAATGGATATTCCTTCATTAAGGGTTCTGATGGATACTAAACTTGATAAAGTTGAATGGATTCAAACAAGGCTCAATCAACTCAACCTCATCGAAGAGAAGCGCCTAGCAGCCGTTTGTCATGGTCAGTTATATCAACAGCGTCATAAGAGAGCATTTGACAAGAAGATTCGACCTCGAGAGTTCCACACAAGTGACCTGGTCTTAAGGAAGATTCTCCCTATTCACTCTGATCCAACAGGCAAGTAGACTTCCAACTATGAGGGGTCGTACATCATGAAGAAAGCTTTCTCAGGAGGTTCTATAATCCTAATAGACATGGATGGGGAAGACATTCCACATCCAGTCAATTCAGACTCAGCCAAAAAATACTATGCATAAAAAGACCCACTAAGGCGAAAACCCGAAAGGGCGGCTTAGGCAAAAGTTAGGGATAAAAAATAAAAATAAAAAGAATAACCTGCTAAGTCAAAAACTCGAAAGGGCGGCTTAGGCAAAAATGGGTATCCCGGTGGATTAAAAACCCGAAAGGGAGATCTAGGTAAAAATTAGGGGAAAAAGGGAGAGACTGCAGTCTGAAAGCTCTTCATGAATAATGATTACACCCTCCCAACACTGGATGGATCAATTCAACTATTATCCTTCGGAAGCACAGCACTAGGACGATCTGGGATATAGGAACTATAGCAATATCAGTTTTAATGGAAGTTCGAGATTTTCTTATTGCCATTTTACCTGTTTTATTTTGTCTTTTCTTCGCAACTTCCTCATTTAGGAGTTGTTTCCATGTACAAATTCATATTCAAAGGACAAACTCATTAATAAAAATGTTCCCTTCCATCAAAAAGTCTTTGTTATGTCCTTTTTACTTTATTTTTCGTATGTGCATTATGATTTAAATTCTTTGTTAAGCATTGCATTAAAAACGATAAGGAAATAATAATCACAAGCTAAGATGTGAAACACGACGTTACATGGATATGAAGGCATCCCAAGGGAATTCCATGGCGTTCAACTGTTGTTTTTCTATGCAGGTAGCAAGTCGTAATTGTCACCTCGACCAAGCTTTCGTCCTCATCACCTCCTTATAGACGTTTGAGAATCTGATTCTCCAACACCGATAAACTTGGGGCATTTGATGAGATCCATGTATCTACTCAATCATTCACAAAAAGTCCAGCATGTTAGATCAAGCTACCCATCCTCAGCAAGATTTAATCCCCAATGAACTCGACAAGGCTATAACCCAATTCTCGAAGTTTTCAAGAACCAATCTGTATTGGCATCTCAAGACAATGGGCAACGGACCCTAATGAGCCCCATCACTTGCATTCCTCATAAAACAATCATTATATAATATTACGGTGCATCCTCAAACGCATAGCATGTCCATCGAAATGGATCATTATGCCATACACTTCAAAATGCTTATGAAGCGTGAGCCATATTTGGTACCTTGCACGAAAGCCCCAAATCAACCCTCAAAATAGTAAAACATCCCCACAAATAATATCATCCTCATGATTCCCAGTTATCATCTGTCATTACACTCCCAACCAATAAGCCATAGTGCAGGTACATTACACTCCCCAACTCTCAAACCCATGTTATCTCCTCTTGGGTCGTAGGTCGTCCGTAGATCTTACCCTCTTGTTATCTTTTCTAAGGTCGTAGGTCGTCCGTAGATCTTACCTTCATGTTGTCTTTTCTTGGGTCGTAGGTCGTCCGTAGAACTTACCCTCATGTTGTCTTTTCTTGGGTCGTAGGTCGTCCATAGATCTTACCCTCATGTTATCTTTTCTAGGGTCGTAGGTCTCCCGTAGATCTTACCCTCGCATTATCTTTCCTAGGGTCATAGGTCGTCCATAGATCTTACCCTCACGTTATCATTTCTAGGGTCGTAGGTCTTCTGTAGATCTTACCCTCATGTTATCATTTCTAGGGTCGTAGGTCATTCGTAGATCTTACCCTCATTTTATCTTTTCTAGGGTCGTAGGTCTCCCGTAGGTCTTACCCTCACGTTATCTTTTCTAGGGTCATAGGTCGCCCGCAGGTCTTACCCTCATGTTATCTTTTTCCGGGTCGTAGGTCATCTATAGATCTTACCCTCACGTTATCTTTTTTTAGGGTTGTAGGCCGTCCGTATATCTTACCCTCACGTTATCTTTTTTAGGGTTGTAGGTCATCCGTAGATCTTACCCTCACGTTATCTTTTCTTGGGTCGTAGGTCGCTCGCAGGTCTTACCCTCACGTTATCTTTTCTTAGGTCGTAGGTCGTCCATAAATCTTACCCTCGCATTATCTTTTACTTGATTATAGGTCATCCGTAAGTATTACCCTTATGTTATTCTTTCTCTTGGGTCATAGATCATACGCCGATCTTTACCAGTTGCCTTTACCTTTCTATTTGGGTCGTGAATTCTACACGATAGATTCTCCGTTGTTGTCGAGTTCTACCCATCGCCTTAAAGTTATCATGTTGTCATTAATCCTACTTCCAGTCACCATGACATCCTCAATCATATCTTTTCAGTCACTTTGACGCCTACTTCCATGAGAACCTTGTATTGGCACAGTTACCCCAGTACAAGCTATTATTATTCAAACCGCATTTACCATCATGACCAGTTTACCTGAAAATTCCTTTTTTCATCCCCCAGCAGACGTCACAAAAAAATAACATTCACACCATCTCTCCAAGACAAATTTCAGGTCCTGGTATTTAATCATCTTCTACCTTGAACTTTTGAAAGGCTGACGCCAATCTCACCTTTAGGTTTAAGACGATTAAATAGGTGCAGCTGTCATACCCCAAATTCATCCTACCTTTTACTTTTGTCTAGCTTAGACTTCGCACTTCATCTACATCATATTCACTAGTTCATTTGCATATCATACATTTCATTAAATAAAGCACTTTACTCCAAGAAGTGGTATTCGTGCGAGACTAGGGTTTCATGTTTGTTTTGAAGTTCCTTCATCAGTTAAAGGCAGTTTCATATAGTTCTTGAGCAGCGGACTATGTGGAGTTAGTTTTTGAAGTATGGTTATTATGGATTTCTCCAAGATCACTAATGTCTAGGGCATGTAAAAAGTGTTTCAACAAGTGAATCTAATGAATTGGGGTTTTGGTAACTTTTCTATCTCGAGCATCATGCATTTAGCATTTGTCAATTCAGATAAGATTTCCTCGAGAGCTATCATATGATGCATTGAGATATATTTTCATCAAGTCAAGAGGTTTTTGATTCATTGAAGATTGTGATTCATCTATCTGTGAATTAGGGTTTTGATATTTATCATGATTTGGCTTGTGAACATGCATCAATAGAAAGGCATTTGGTTAGGGATTTCATGTCAAATATCTCCTCACACTTCAGGTTTTCTTCTTGAGATCTTTAAGTCACCAATTCTAGAGTCTTAAGGTTAAATGGATGAACGTCGAATCCTGGCACAAGAATAATGTTGTAGGTTCATTGTAATCAAGGCGTTCTTATTTCCTTAAGCACGTGTCGTTCTAATGCAAGAAATTTTAGACTTAAATTTGAAGACAAGTTTTGAATTTGGATTCATTTGAGTGATTGTTTTGAGATTCATTCAAGTTTTATCCATTCATCATCGTTCAATTTATACAAAGTCAACCTTGATTCAAAGTTATTTTCAAAAGTGACTTGTATCAATCATATTCTTTATCAAAGGAATTTTAATCGAAATTTGGGATTCAAATATCATTCAAGTTTCAACCAAAGTCCAAGACTTATCCAATTTCCATATAACAAGTTCATCATAAGTTCAAAGATAAGACATCCAAGTTTCATATTCATTAGATATTTTAATCAATTTACAAAGCAAGTTACAAAGTTGAAATACAAGTTATGAGTATCTTGTTTACAAAGAAATTATAATTATTCTTCAAGTTTCTTTGCTTCATCTTCAAGCGACTTGTCCTCACTCCTTGCCATGACTTATTCTTTAAGTCTTCAACCTTGCCTTGCCTTGACTTCTTCACCTTCCATCAACACTCACATGAAAAAGAAACAAACAAGAAAATAAGTTAGTTCAATTGTAACTTGAATAAGAAGTTTGCAAGCAAATCTTTCTCTCTAATCTCATCATGAGGGTTTGTGTTTGGAATCAGAAATTCAGAGGGTGTTTTCAGTCATGTGCTAAGCCCAATTCAAAAGCCTCATAAAAATTAGAATTCAAAAGATCAATCCTGGGCCATGTTCCAGTTGTAAATCACAAAGATAATTTTGGTTCACAAAAGGAAAAGAAATTCAAAAACAATTTTACTGCAATTACAAAGTCAACAAACAAATATTGCCAACAATCTGCTTTGCAGAAAAACAAAGTCATCCAAAACAGTCCCAAAAATGAGACAAATTATCCAAACATTAACTGTCCAAAAACCTGTCCAAACTGTCAAAAAACCTGTCCAAACATAACAAGCCAAAAAACTGTCCCAAACTTGCCCCAAATTAGTAAGCCATAAGCTGCATCAAAAAGCATCAAAAACAGGGCAAACAACTTGTTCAAAAATCATGTTATCTTTACCACCAAAATGCCCCTTTCTTTTGGGATATAAACAGATACAAAAGATATAGAGGGGGACGATTTTTTTAAATCATAAAAAATAGAAGCCACCATAGGACGGTTAAAAAAAATTGTTAGCAGCATACCAAAAAATAGCAACCACCATTGTTAGCAGCAACCAAAAAATAGCAGCCACCTTTGTTAGTAGCAACAAAGAAAACAACATCAACCAAACAAAATCACAAAAACACACAAAACAACAGCATATTCACGAACCCTAAAGTACTGTCATCATCTCCCATATACTCAAACCCTTCAGAGAAAGAGATATAATCATTCACAATTTCATGAACAAGAAACGCATCAAGCAACCAGCCGAAACCTAAAGTGTTGTCATTGTGTCCCAAAGTGTTGTTATAGCGTAGGACTTTTAAATTCCACAATATATCGCTTTCCTTATTATTTTTAGTAATAAGGGTTTGCATGACAAGACTTAAAAACCAAGCATTAGACAACCCTAATTCAAGACCAAGTACATGAAAACAAAACACTTTGCACACTTGCACCTCTAGCATAACCCACACTTGTTACCTCGAATATAAATAGTCATGTCCCTCAAACATGAGATGTTTTAGCAAAGACCCTCAATTAAAAGATCGTAGTCCCTCGATGACCCTTCAATGTTGCCTTCGGTAAATGATCTTAGTCCCTTACCACAATTGCTAAAACATCTTACAATTTTCCTTCTATGACTGTGCGATGATCCATGTCCGTCCCTCACATCCAATGATATGGATACTTACCAAACAATGGTAGAATAGCACTATCTAAAGGAGGAGGAAAAGAACAAAGACTTTTTGAGTAGGTAGATTGCTCGTAATTTCTTGCTCACAAACAAAACCATTTCCACACTTCACAATTTCAAAACACTTTTCAAATAACATTTTGTATACATTCTCAACGATACGAGAATCATTACAAAATAACCTTACATTGGTATTTTCAAAACACCTTTCCAAACACACCCTTTCAAACAAATATTTTCAAAACCAAAACTTTGTATATATTCTTAACGATACGATAATCATTACAAAGTTTTCTAAACTTAGGCGTTTTCAAAATATTTTCAAACTTACACAAACACAAAGCATTTCAAAGTGAGCTAGATATTAAGAGCCCATAGATAACTACGGATGAAAAGGGTGCTAACACCTTCCCTTTTCATAACTTATCCCCCGAACTCAAAAATATTCTCAAAAGGTCTTTCCTGTTCTTTTTATCTTTTCCTTATTTGGATAAAAGAAAAGTCGGTGGCGACTCTTGCTATCCGCAACACTTGCGATAAAATGCTAAACACCCAAGTTAGTTCTCCCACAGTATTACAGAACTGGCGACTCTATTGGGGAGATGTTAAAATAAAAGTGGGGTTACCTTAAGAGCTAGATCACCTTTATTTTCTTTACTTGATTGCCCTGTTTGCTTTTCATTTGTGGGTTATGCTTGGGTTTATTTCTTGTATAGATCTTATACCCAGATCTGGGGCATATTAGGTAAGTAGAAATAGATCATGGGGACTATGTGGCGTAATACCAACATGGTTGAAGCGATGGATACATTAGTGTGACACACTTGTTGGTACCAGTGTCCCTTGACTCCAGTCAAGGAGAATATGGGGCCGTTGTATGGTGTCATGAAGCACTAATTGACCGTAGAACCTTCTTTGAACAACTTGGCCGTTAGAAATTAGTGAGATATGTGGCTTTGGTGCAAGACTAAAGTTGGTTGATACTCGATACTACACTCATTAAGATCGGACTTTCGGGATATTTTGGCCACAGTTTGGATGCTTGAGATAAAACAATGCCCGATGAAGAAAGATCGATGATATTGAGATTCCTTAGAACCCGGTTACTTCTTTTAGGACAGGTTGAACTAACTAAAACTTCAAGAGGGTACTTACCTATAAACCTTATACAAGCTTAAACCTAAGGCTTTGTGTGTTTTGTTTGTGATTAATTATTCATGACATCATAAACATCATGATATCATGCCATAGCATTTTCACTAACCATTTCAAGGACCTAGAGATTTATCTTTGTTCTGTTTTATAGGATATGGCTCTAGCTCGCAGAAATACCATCTAAATGAACTTCATAAGGGTGTCTCCTCAACTCAAAGAGTTAGCATTAAGGGTTCCTGAAAATTCACTGTTCACCAAAAGATATGGTCGACTTCTCAATATCTTTACCTCA
This sequence comes from Vicia faba, assembly GCA_948472305.1. Taxonomy (NCBI): domain Eukaryota; kingdom Viridiplantae; phylum Streptophyta; class Magnoliopsida; order Fabales; family Fabaceae; genus Vicia; species Vicia faba. The sequence continues at coordinate 964,059,968 of OX451741.1, read as the reverse complement.
AGTTTTAAAGAAGACCTGATGAGGGTGCTCTTTCAGTTCTTTGACCCTGTACATCATTGTTTCACCTTTCCCGATTATCAATTGGTGCCCAAAATGGAAGAATTCTCTCAACTACTAGGAGTACTTATTCTTGATCAAATACCCTTCACCGGTTTAGAAGAAGCTCCAAGACCTAAAGTTATAGCCAAGGCTTTACATTTGAAAAATTATGACATTGCAGCCAATTGGGAGACAAGAAGTGGGTTCAAAGGCTTTTTGGCTAAATTCCTGATGGAGAAGGCTCGAATATTTTGGGATGCTATGGATTTATAAGCTTTTGAGGAGATCTTGGCTCTTATAATCTATGGGTTGGTGGGCTTTCCCAATCCTGACCAACTCATAGATGTGAATGCTGTCAAAATTTTCCTTACTCGTAACCCTGTGCCTACATTGCTTAAAGACATTTTGCACTCTCTTCATGCTCGCACTATGAGTAAGCGAGGGACTCTTATGTGTTGCTTGCATTTGCTGTCTAGGTTGTTTATTTTTCACCTTCCCCGATCAATATTGAAAAATGAGCAAGGTTTGCGGTGGTCGCAAAGGTTAATGTCGCTTTCTCATACAGATATCCATTGGTGCTCTCGATCTCAAGGGGACATCACTATCATTGATTGTTGTGGGGAGTTCCATATGTTCCACTCTTTGGAATTAGGGGAGGTATTAATTATAACCCTTCTCTAGCTCTACGATAATTTGGATATGCTCGAAGAGATGGTCCCCACGATGCACTCATTCAAGGTATTGTATTCGACTACAAGAGCGATGTCCAAGGTTATCATCAAAGGTTTGTACATGCTTGGGGCATGGTAAGAAAGGTTGATAGCAAGACTTTGGGGCATAAGAATTCCATCCCTCTTGAGCCTTATCTCAAATGCGTACGAGCTCGTTCTCAAAGTATCATGATGCCATATCCAGCTATCTTACCAATAGTTATGGAGCCTGTTGCCGAGGGAGATATTCCTTATACCATTATCCATCCTGACATGCCTACCGACCTCGAAGAATTGCAGAAATCATGGATTCAACTAAAGGGGGAACTAGATACCTTTAAAGCTCGATTCTATGCAAGCGAGAAGAAAGTGTGGGAGCTTACCAAGCGACTTCACAAGGAGCAAAGTCTGAATGCGTACCTCAACACAAATAGGAAAGCCCATGGGAGATTTAAGTCTTTCATTTTAGAAGTTCATTTTGTTGTCTCTTTGAGACCTTTTCCATTGTAAGCCCAAGGGGCAATTGTAACTTTTGAACTTATTAATACAATTGTTGTTTTTGTTTCCTTTTTGGCTAGAAAATTTAAATCTCCTGAGGTCCTTGAAAACATTGCATCCACATAGCATGCATCATATCATAAGCAGGTTTTCCGATACAAGTTTCCACATTTTTACTATTTATTTTAGTATAAGATGGATCTAGAACAAACCGTCAAAGATCTACAAACTCAACACGCACAATTTCAAGAAACTCTCCTCAACCTAGCTAAAGGACAACAAGAGGTAATGACACTCCTGGCCACCAAAAAGAAGACCAAGAAACGGGTTGTTATCCTAAACATGGGAAGAAGGTTCAAGGGGCCCGCCTGACTGGCTCAAATAGAAGAGGCTTATTCTGAGGAAGACGACAATCAAGAAGAGGAAGTTAGAAGCACCAGGGCTGGGGGTGGAAATAACCAGATTTATGAGGACGAAGACTACTCAAATGAGCAATACCCATCGGTGGAGGACAAATACAAACAGCTAGAAGACCAACATAAGGCTGTAGAGATCTAAACAGAGCCTGGTTTGGACTTTGGAGATTTAGGTTTGGTCCCTAGGGTGGTTATTCCCCAAAAATTCAAGGTTCATGTCTTCGCCAAGTATGATGGAATCTCTTGTCCCAAAATGCATCTGAGGTCTTATGTCTGCAAGATTCAACCATACACCGCCGATAAGAAGTTATGGGTTCATTTCTTCCAAGAGTGTTTATCTGGAACACAGTTGGAATGGTTCTATCAACTAGAGAGGACTAATACCCACACATGGGAGGATCTGGCTGCTGCCTTCTACAGACAATACCAATACAATGATGATCTCGCACTATCTCGCATGCAATTACTAAATATGACTATAGGCTCAAGTGAAGGCTTTAAGGAGTATGCTCAAAAATGGAGGGACCTGGCTGGAAGTGTGCAACCCCCTTTGACTGACAAAGAATTAGTGGACATGTTCATGGGAACCTTGACTAGTCCATTCTTAATTTTCTTATTGGGAGTTCTTCTTCAGGGTTTATAGAGTTGATTTTGAGTGGTGAACATGTTGAAAGTGGAATCAAAAGTGGAAAGATCCTGATGGACTCAACCTCTATTTCTGTAAAGAAACCATTCATTAGAAAGAAAGAGACCAATGTTGTTTATGGACAAAGGAGCCATGTTAAGAATGATCGTCATCAATCAGTAGGAGCAGTATTGATTTCTAACCCGACCCCAGTTCAACGACCACAACAACAAAATAATCAGCAAAGGCCAAATGCCCCGAAGAGGCAGTTTACTAGAATCAACATGCCATTATCTCAAGCTTTACAACATCTGTTGAAGGCAGATTTGGTAACGTTGCTAGATCCTCACCCTAATCCCAATACTTCATCTACCGAATATAATTCGAACGTGAAATACGCCTATCATTCAAAGAGTCCTGGACATGACACAAACAATTGTTGGGCGTTGAAGAACAAGATCCATGATTTGATTAATAACAAGGTGATTGAGTTTGACCCTCCACAAACCCCTAATGTGATTACCGCACCCATGCCCAGTCATGGTAAAGGTGTTAATTTTGTTGATGATGTTTCCTATGTCTGCTCCATCAATGATTTGACTACTCCCTTATTGACTGTTAAGAAGAATCTGTTAAGAGTCGGTTTATTTCCAGGCTTCCTTGAAAATTGTTACAATTGTGCATCCCAAACTAATGGATGTATGTGGTTGAATAAAGGTATCCAACGCATGATTGATAGCCATGAAATTCTATTCGATAAAACTCTGTTCATGAAGAGTTTTCCTGAAAGTATACCTCAAGAATTGAGACTTGAAGATGTTTCTATAATCACCATTTCAAATACTCATATTAGGATCACCTCTAAAGGCCCTATAAGGATTCCTGAAGAGCCAAGAGTAGCTCCCTTGATCATCACTAGACCGGGGCCAGTCCCCTATTCCTCCGATAAAGCTATGCCTTGGAACTATGGAGAAAAAGTTTATCATCATGGTGTCAAGCAAGAGCCATGGATTATTGAAAATGAAGATACTGAAATTACAAACATTGCCGGAACTAGTAAGGTCACTAGGACAGGAAGGGTCTTCTCTCCGGAGATCTCTCCTCCAACAACTACAACAACACTAATTAGCATTCCTGCTGCTAGGCCAATTGCCAATGCCCGAGGTAAAGAAAAAGTTACTGAGCCTGCCCTGTCGGAGCCATCCTCAAAAGATGTTACATTTGAAGACCCATCTAGTCAAGAGATGGAAGAAATTCTAAAGATCATCTGAAAAAGTGACTACAAAATAGTTGAACAACAAGGTAAGACACCCTCAAAGATATCCATGTTGTCCTTGTTGTTGTGCTCTGAAGCACATGTCCAAGCTCTGTTGAAATTCCTGAAGAATGCCCATGTACCACAAGAGACCACTGCTGATCAATTTGAGAATTGTGTTGCAAGCCTAACTGCTGATAATAGCTTGGGATTTTCTGATGCAGATTTAACTCTGATGGGGAAGAATCACAACAAAGCTCTACACATCTCTATTGAATACAAAGGCACCACCCTGTCGCATGTGATAGTAGATATTGGGTCTTCACTAAATGTTTTACCCAAAGGTACTTTAGATAGACTGGACTGTGAAGGGATGGTTCTAAAACCCAGCGATATTGTGGTAAGAGCCTTTGATGGTTCGAAGAGAATGGTCCATGGAGAAGTTAATCTTCCGATCAAGGTGGGATCTCAAGTCTTCAACTCAACATTTTACATAATGGATATTCTCCCGGCCTATTCTTGCTTGCTCGAACGCCCATGAATTCATGGGGCATGTGTTGTTACTTCTACATTGCATCAAAATCTGAAATACCCAGTGAAAGGGAAAATCATCACAGCCTGTGGAGAGGAAGAATATATAGTCAGTCATTTGAATTCTTTCAAACATGTTGAAATGGATGGTGAGTTCATTGAAACTCCTTGTCAGACACTTGAAGTAGTCCCTCCGATAATTTCTATTACTAAAGATATTCCTGCTACTACTAAGATTACCAAGGACTCACCAAGCATGGCCTATCTAAAGGATGCTCGGGCTGTTATGGAAGATGGAGGTTGCACTATCTGGGGACAAATTCCTGATATCCCTTTCAAATCCGACAAATTTGGGTTGGGTTTCACTTCCAAGTCTCAGAAAGAGGCTCGACGTGTGTGTGTTGGAGGACCACCTCTCTGTATTAGCAACAAAGAAGTCAATGCTCTGGAAGATACTGATAGTGACAGTGACTTGGACGACTGGATATTCCCAACTGCTGACGGTGGACTCAACAACTAGAAGGCCAAAGACTTTATCTCAATCTCCTTTAGCAAGGAGTAATTGCTATTTCATGTTTTTATTTCTTTAAGTTTGTCTATATAATTTTGGTTAAAGCAATGACTTTAAACCTTGTTCCTTGCCCGGGGCACAATGGTCCATTTGTTAAGGGTTTGTCATTTCATAAACCATATGCTCATTTAATGAAAACATTGGACGATTTTGCATTCAAATTTTGTGCTCCTTGTCTTTCTTTTTTTTACTGCATTTTCAAATAGCCATGTGACCTTACATGCACACACACACACACATTTGCAGATCCACGTCTACTCTGGATCTCATTGACAACAATTATGATATTTCCGTTTATAACTTCAAAAATCCAATCTATCAAGCCGAAGACGAAGGTGGAGAAGATTATGAGATATCGGGAGAACTCTCCAGACTCCTGATACAATAGGAAAAGGTTATTCAACCGCATGAAGAACCGATCGAAGTGATAAACTTGGATACTGAGACAGATAAGAAAGAAGTCAAGATTAGCGCCAACCGGGAAGGCAGTGTCAAGAGAAGATTGGTTCAGATGTTGCACGAATATGTTGAGATCTTTGCTTGGTCATACGAATACATGACAGGGCTCGATACTAATATCGTGGTTCATCGTCTACCAATGAAATAGGGCTATTCTCCGATCAAACAAAAGGTTCGTCGCATGCATCCTGATATGTCTGAGAAGATCAAGGCTGAGGTAATGAAACAGTTCAATGCAGGTTTCTTGGAAGTAACGTCATATCCCCAATGGGTTGCAAATGTTGTTCCAGTGCCAAAGAAAAATGGTAAGGTCCATATGTGTGTAGACTACACGGATTCAAATAGGGAAAGCCCCAAAGATGACTTCCCACTACCATATATTGATGTCTTGGTTGACAACACTGCTCAACACAAGATATTTTCCTTCATGGATGGCTTCTTAGGGTACAACCAAATCAAAATGGCACCTGAAGACATGGAGAAGTCTACTTTTGTCACACATTGGGGAACCTTCTGTTATAAGGTCATGCCTTTTAAGCTGAAGAACGTAGGTGCAACTTATCAACAGACTATGGTGGCTTTATTTCATGACATGATTCATCATGAGATAGAAGTCTATGTTGATGACATGATAGCGAGATCCCATGCTGAAGAAGAACACCTTGACCATCTGCACAAGCTATTTGAAAGGTTGAAGAAATACAAGATGAGGTTGAATCTAAACAAATGCATCTTTGGGGTAAGGTCTGGAAATCTCCTAGGCTTCATCGTCAGTGGCAAAGTTATTGATGTCGATCCTGCTAAAGTCAAAGCTATCCAAGAAATGCCAACTCCCTATACTGAGAAAGAGGTTAGAGGTTTCTTGGGGCGTCTAAACTACTTTAGCCGATTCATCTCTCACTTGACTGCTACTTATGAGCCACTCTTCAAGCTATTAAAGAAAGATCAAGTAGTCAGATAGAATGACGAATGCCAAATAGATTTTGATAAGATTAAATAGTACCTTCAAGAACCTCTAATTATGATGCCATCAGTTGAAGGAAGACCTTTGATCATGTACTTAACTGTGTTAGAGAATTCAATGGGGTGTGTGTTGAAGCAACATGGCGAGTCTAGTCGAAAAGAGCATGCAATATACTACCTTAGCAAAAAGTTTACCGACTGTGAAATAAGATATTCACTACTTGAGAAAACATGATGCGCTTTGGCATGGGCTGCTCTCCGACTAAGATAGTATATGTTAACTCATACTACTCTATTAATCTCTAAGATGGATCCATTTAAGTATATCTTTGAGAAGCCAACTCTCTCCGAAAGGATGGCCCGATGGCAAATGATCTTAACTGAATATTATATCCAGTACACTACTCAAAAATCAATCAAAGGAAGTGTGTTGGTAGATCATTTGACGCATCAAGTTATAGATGACTATCAATCTATGAACTTTGAATTCCCGGACGAGAATATAATGTTGATTACGGATTGTGAAAAGCCTAGATTATATGAAGGACCTGAGCAAGGACTCCGATGGAATATGGTTTTTGATGGAGCTTCCAACGCACTGGGAAACAGAATTGGCGTTATGATCATTTCCCCTGAAAGTTTCCATACGCCTTTCACTTCTAGACTTTGCTTTGACTGTACCAATAACATGGTTGAGTACGAGGTGTGAATCTTGGGTCTTAAAGTAGCTATTGACCTAAGGATCAAATTCTTAAGTTTATATGGAGACTCAGCTTTAGTAATCCGTCAAGTTAAAGGAGAATGGGATACAAAACATCCAAATCTTATCCCTACAAAGAATTTGTGCTAACCTTGATCCCGTACTTTGAAGAGGTTACCTTTGAAATTATCCCGAGGGAAGAAAATTCGTTGGCGGATGCCTTAGCTACCATGTCATCCATGTTTAAGGTCAAATGGGACAACGAAGCTCCCATAATTACCGTCGAAAGATTTGACGAATCGACACACTGCTATGAGATTGACACTGATGGAGTAGAGGAGAATTCTTGGTTTCATGAAGTGAAAAGATATCTCAAAGCTTAAGAGTATCCTGAAGTGGCGTCAATAAATGATAAGAAATTCCTGTGGAGGTTCTCAGCCAAGTTCTTCCTGAGCAATGGGGTTTTATACAAGCGCAACCATGATTCAACTCTGCTTCATTGTATGGACAAGAAGGAAGAAGAGAAAATTATGGAGGACATGCATGAAGACATCTTTGGTACTCAGTCCAGTTGACATACTATGGCCAAGAAGGTTATAAGAGCTGGTCACTATTGGTTGACCATGGAAACCGACTGTCATCCCCACTCGAGGACTTGTCATAAGTGCCAGATCTATGCTAATAAAGTCCATGTGCCTCCAGTTCCTTTGAATGTCATGATTTCTCATTGACCATTTGCAATGTGGGGTATTGATATGATCGTAGATATTAAGACTACTTCCTCTAATGGACATCGTTTCATTCTTGTCTCCATTGACTACTTTACTAAGTGGGTTGAAACGACTTCATTTGCCTCCGTTACCAAGAACGTCGTGGCCCGATTCATCAAGCATAACCTTATCTGGAAGTATGGTATCCCTGAGAGGATCATCACTGAAAATGGTACCAACCTCAACAATTCCATGATCACTGAACTCTGCATGCAGTTCAAGATCAAGCATAAGAACTCTTCTCCATACATACCTATGATGAATGGCATAGTGGAAGCTGCCAATAAAAATATAAAGAAGATTGTGCAAAAGATGATGGTGACCTACAAATATTGGAATGAGATATTACCATTTGCTCTTCATAGCTATCGTGCTTTGGTGCAAACCTCAACTGGATCAACCCCTTTCTCTCTAGTCTATGGCATGGAAGCTGTCTTGCTTATCGAAGTTTAGATTCCTTCTAAGGATTATGAAAGAAGCAGACTTAGGTGAAGACGAATGGATTCATACTAGGCTAGATCATTTGAATTTGATTGACGAAAAGAGGTTGGCTGCTATTTGTCACGGTCAGATGTACCAGAAGCGTATGATCAAGGGATTTAACAAGAAAATCAAGCATCGGGTATACCAGGCTGGTGACTTGGTAATAAAGTGCATCATTCTACCACAAGGCGATCCCAGGGGAAAATTGACTCCCACCTACGAAGGGCCATTTGTTGTCAAAAAAGTATTCTCAGACGGTGCTATGATGTTAACCACCATGGACGGTGAAGATTTCTCGCACCCTGTGAATGCGGACATAGTCAAAATATACTACGCATTAGACTGACCTGTTAGGTCGCATACCTAGGAAAAAATAAGGGCATCCTGGTGAACCAAAAGGGTTCGAGCAAAATTAGGGATATATATATATATATATATATATATATATATATATATATATATATATATATATATATATATATATATATATATATATATATATATATATATATATATATATATATATATATATATATATATATATATATATATATATATATATATATATATATATATATATAAAATATAAGTACACTTGGCAAGTCGAAAACCTGAAAAGGCGGCTTGGGAAAAAAAGGGTATCCTGGTGGACTGAAAACCCGAAAGGGCGGTCCAGGAAAAAATTAGGGATTAAAGCGTACGACTATGTCCAGTTGGATCACTTACAGGCAAGCTTTATTACCAAAGTCAAAAGTTAAAATGGTTCAATCAACTTCTTCCGATGGCAAGTGTAATACCCTGAATTTGTCCTACCCTTTCACCTATTATTTGGCTTATGCAATTCTCATTTCATTTGTACACACCTCCATTAGGTCATCTAGTGCATTGTGCATTCATTAACAATTTGGTTTGGTACTTGAGGTCAATGTTCACGGGATTAGGGTTTAACTCAGGCATCAATGTTTTATCCCTTTGCAACCTTATCTCAACTAAATACTCAAGGGCTACAAACAAAAGCATTGAAGGTCAACTTCATGTGCTCATCATCTCCATGGGGATTAGAGTTATTTTCTTAATCACGTGGAATTCAAGAAGGATCCATAAAGTTAGTTCATCAGTTCATCTCATCATCAAAGATATTCCATTAGTGCTTGAGGTGCGAGATTACGGAAGAGATCTTGGTGTATTCAGGGTACCTTAAAGTTTTGTTCGAGAGTGCTCTTCAGTATGCGACACGAGGAAGCTATCATTGAAGAATATCTTATCCATTGAAATCTAGGTCTTCTATTGGTTTTTCTTCATTAAGGAAAGTTTGGGTATTGTATTGAATCATAGAGCATATGGCTAGGGTTTTCATACAAGAAGATGGAAAGATATTTTCACTTGGATTTTATTCATAAATTAGGGTTTGTGGACATCAATGTGAAATATGACCTCATCTGAACACTTGGGTTTACTTATGGCCTAAACTTTCCTTGGGGCTTCATTTCAAGTGCTTCGAGATTAAAACCTAGTGTTGTCTTGTGAAACATTAGAGTTTTAGATCAAAGGTCCTAGAAATAGTCAAGCCTATTCAATTACTTGAGGATACTTGAGGGCGGATTCATTCCATTGTTGAAAATTCAAGGTGTGGAAATACATAATTGTCTACTCAAATGCAATTATAAGAGAAGACATTAGGAATTCACGATCAATTTGAAAAGGAATATCACTTTTAATATTTTAAAGAATGTATCATTTGGATTCAAGGGTTTGTAAAGTATGCTTCTTTTATAAAATCCAGCATCTTGTTCATTATGACTTCAAGACCTTTTCACTATGAGAATTTAATCCTATCAACATTCCAATTACATCCCATACATCAAGACTTCAAAAGAATATAATCATATTCCAAATCCCTTAAACCAGCACAAGATCAAGCCATTACAAAACTAGCTCATTGCAATTTCTAGTTTAAGGATCTTCGTCATTCAAGTCATGGTCGTTACAGATTCAACAAAATTACAAAGACAAAAGAAAGGAACAATTCAAATTACATGGAAAATCTATCCAAAATGCATCCATACTGTTACAAATGTTATGAAAGATTTCAAGTTTTATTCCATTTGAGTCAAAGATCCTAGAATACCTAATCTTTACCCAACTTTGTCTTCCATCTTTTGTCCTCACATCATCATCAACTTCATGATATATGCCATGCTTTAACCAATCTTCAATGCTCTATAACCAACCTCCACCTTCAATCTTCTTCACGTTGCTCAAATTCTAAGATCTATTTGTACCAACATTTCATGCCCTTCATGTTTCAAACTTTCTTCATGATCCAAAAGCCTTCACCATTTCATAAACTTTACGACTTGTTCTTCAATAGCAAACAATTGCCCTGCATCAGTCTCGAGAATGACAAAAAGAAGCAACACAAAAACCACCCGCGTTAGTTCAATGCTTAGAAAAGTAGAAAATTCAGAAATCAAAAAATTAAAATGGAAAATTAATAGAACTCAACAGTTTATATTAAACCAATTTACCAACCTGCATAATTTCCTAACAGTTTTTGGTACATCTAACTACAAACAGTATCAGGTATAGTGTAAAAAACCTAACATAACTTCTCAACAGAAATATAACTGAAAAAACCAACAGAATTTTCTAACTGATTCACAACTTTTCCTAACCATTTCATAACTGAATCTGTGACTAACTCTCACTCTCTCAACAGTCAAAAACAAGTTTTAACTTGTAACCAACTCCCATTCTTTTAACAAAATTTCTAACAGTTTCAACCAAACTGTAACAGAAAAGGCCTCTTAAACTGTCACAACAGAAATAACCTTCACTAAATTCACTTCCAATCACCTTCATATTTTCTCATCCTCTCACCTTATTCACCATTCTTTATCTATAACAAAACCTCAATCTCATAATCTTCTTCTCAAACCTCTATAATGCATCACCATCCCTACTCATTTTCTACCAATTCACCTTTAACCATCCCCTCCAATTATTTCTTCCTCTCTGAGCTCCACCTTCATTGTTTCCATGCTTCAACCCCCAACACCATAACCACCACACTACTGCATTCTCTCCTCCAAGCTTCGCACATCCGCGCTATCGTCATCTCAAGAACACACAACGATAGAAACACAGAAACACGAAACACAGAACACGGAGAAGAAAAGCGATAAAACGAGAAGAAGAAGGAAGCAAAAGGAGGTTTGTACCTTAAGATACAAGAATCTCGGGTTTTCTTGCCGTATCGCCATTAAAGCTCCATCAGAGAAACTCCGATAAGTAAGTCTCGGAATTTCAATTATCTTCTACATATCCATGTCTTGATTGAGGTTCCTGAACTAAATCGTATGGTAGGGAATTCAAAGCCTCAACTATGGGCGTTAATTTTTGTTTTTATGAGGGTTAGGGTTCTTGTGAGTATAATAGGTCTGGTAGTTTTGAGTTTCGATCGGAGAAGAATCTTGTGGTGGTGGGATTGGTAGCTATCACGACATTTGTTCGAGAAGAAGAAGAAGCTTGTGGCGGTGGGATTAGTAGCTACCGTGGAATTTGTTCGAGGAAGAAGAAGCTTTCTTCTGACCCTAATTCCCCTTTGTATATTTTTAATTTGTTTTCTTTTTTTTTTTAAATTTTCAATACAATTTAATCAACAACAAAATTGCAATATAAGGATGAATGTAAAATAAGATCGAGTTTTTATGTTGAACCTATTAGAGTTGGGTCAAACCATTTGGTCATAGGCCTATTATCATACTCTTTAGAAGCTGGTAGGATTTTGAAAAAAATAGCTTATGGGTCGAAATATGCTTCCATAAGCCCAATTCACCCGTTTTTGGTGGAAGCCTGGTATACAAACAAAACCCCTATTTTTGGTGTGCCAGCTTGGGACTTGCGCCTAGAACTACTTCTACAGCATCCCTGATTAGATACTTGCACCCCCTGACTCTAGCGTTTGCATTTTTGGAATTGGTTTCCTTTTTTTTGTAAAAATATGATAAAAACATGAATAAAATTTAGTAGAATATATTAGAAATTTCCTAGGAGTAATTCTTTAGTTTTTAGAATTTCCTTTTCACAAAAAAAAGAAGCTAATAATAAAATTACTTTTAGTTTCTAAAAAACTAATAAATTAAAAATCTTTTTCTCCTTTTTAGTTCAGTTTTTATCCGTGTTTTAGTACCGCTTCACCAGGTTATGTTTTGACGCGTTTGGTCATTGTTCAAGGTACATTTTTGTGCTTTCGATCGTATAACATAACAAGTAGTTATATGATTGAAGCATACGGCTTATACTCGTTCTGATGCGAGTCTCTTTATTTCTCATCGTCCTGAGAAAATTCATATCGTGTTATATGTTGTCCTGACGCGTGTGATGCTTTGTGAGCTTTGTGCAGGAACTTCTGATTACGCATTTCATTCACAACATGCGCTTTCCTTTATCTTAGTTGGATATTACTTCTGAATTTGTTTGTGTCTTGGTGAAGCTTGCTTGACGCATATTCCTGTCTTCTCCAGTGCTTTCGTCTGCTCTTGACGACTTTCTCGCTTTGGTAGTCGTTGCTACTATCTTCGTACTTCTTCGCACTTTATTATACTTACTTACTACTTTTCTAGATACCATGAGAAGTAGGAAATAAAGAGCGTGCGCTCGAAGTCGCTGTTTAAATACTTGTAGCAGGCATTCTGCATTTTGTTTGCTATAAGTGTTATGCTTGTGCTTGTTTCTATGATTGTTGATTGATGAATCACTCAATTTAGAAATTGAGATCACGACTTCGCTCTCAGTGCATGCTCCCTATAGGATTTTATCGCTTTCCTTTGTTTCTTGTTGATTGATGAGTCACTCAATTTAGAAATTGAGATCACGACTTCGCTCTCATTGCATGTTCCCTATGGGATAATTTTGTTAGACTTTCTTTGGCATGCTAACCTAGGTAGGATCTCTTTATGTGTACTCTCTTGAGTTTATTAGCTTGTTTTCTTTATCCTTGTACATACCATGTTCCCTTAGGACGTGCTTTCTCCCTTCAGATGCAAGTTAGACTTTAGGTCGTAAGCCATGCATGCTAACATTAGGTAGACGTTTCCCTTTTGTTAACCTAAACCTTAGGACTACCATTGTACAATAACATTAGGTTAGAAATAGGCTAGTCTCCCTTTGACTTTTATTTCTCCTTTTGCATATACACTTAAAATAAAAAAACTTCTTTTTTTCCTTTCAAACTTCAAAATACTTTAAAATCATTGATGAGAATCATACTTTCGTTGAGTATGGGAAATGATAAGCGGGTCTCTTATCGATCTTATTGTTCTTCCATCTTCAACCTAGGTGTGGTTCAAGTATCAAAGACACCTTTCATGGATAAGTTTAAAAGTGGCTAATATCTCTCTCTTGAGGTCAACTATCCGTTATCTGCAACAAAAAATACAAACCAATTCAAATCTTTTTGTGTGCCCAAGCACCTTTTCTATAAAACCCTTTTCAGGTAAGGACATGATTAATTTACTTTTTCACCAACGCATAAGTCTCCAAAGGTCGAGCTGCGGCAGAAGGCGGGATTAACATTGTCCATAAAAAACACAAAACAAACAAAAACATGTGAGCCGAACTACAGTAGCTCTGATTCCTCAAAAAGGATACGTAGGCATTGAGGTAGAGGTCAAGCGAGTACAACTTTATTTTACGTACATTTTTTTCTCCTTCCTTTTGCATGCATTCTCCCTTTAATAGTAGTAAAGAATAAGCATAGATTAAGCACACCTATAATATAGATAACAAGACTGGATACCGTAGAGTACTACGGGCGTGTGGGGTGCTAATACCTTCCCCTTGCGTAACAGACTCCCTTACCCTATCTCTCAGTCACAAGATCATGACTTCTCCATTCTCAGGTTTTCTCGATGTTTACCTTTCCCTTCATGTGGGATAAAAGACGTTCGATGGTGACTTCATTGTTTGATGATTTTCAGCCAGTTATTTCAGCTGGCGACTTCACTGAGGACAGGTCGACCAAATGCTGGTCCATCCCGGAGTCGCTCCTAGATCTTTATTTCTTTTCTTTGGGTGTTTATTTTTATGCTTTCAGTTTATTCACTCATTTTGTACATACTTGAGCATATGTATGCATTGTATTTTACTGTTTTCCATATACTACTGTTGTAGTGGAGCTGCTTCTTGATTGGGTTGGGATGTTACTATTGAGGTAAAAGGCCCAATACCCAGGCGAGAGTGCTCTATGACACTAGGAATAGAGTGGGGGCATGACGGCTATAGGACGTGGTCCGACTAGTGCATTCATGTCATATACCATGCTCGGATGAGGTTTAATTGGAGGTACTTTCATCATGCACGTCTGTGTTGCGATGATTTTACTTTCAAGCGAACCCGTGATTTTCGAGTTACCATTGCCTTACCCTGACCTAGTCTTCACCCGTGAGTGGGGAGGGAATTATTATTACAGGTATAGTTGGTGACTACGTTCAAATGGTTACTCATGTTCAGATGGTGACTATCGATTCTAATGGTTATGCTCTGAATTTCTGTCAGTGACTGCGAGTTTCTTAGATTTATTTTCTTAGTTCCAAATTTGTTCATGAGGTTCTTTGGTTTATGTTCCGGACCTGTGATCCTGGTACTTATAGATAATGCAGAGACAGTACAACAGAAATTAGTATCATGGAAGTAGTAACCCCATGATCACTTGAACTTACATCATAGCATGTTTATTTCTCAGAAAGAAATATCATAAAAATGAAATATACTAACCTTGCATGTGCATGTCCATTTCGGGGTACCTCTCTGGTATAGTTTCCGTCAGTAACGTCTAGCAACCGTGATGTTCTCAAGAGGACCAAAAGAGACAATTGTACTTATCAGCACTACTCAAGTTTTTCGCTCAAGTTCTTGGCCTTCTTTGAAGAGTTCTAAAGACCGTTTAGTCTGTCATAACGCATAGGTTTTTATCGGAAGACATGGTGGTGCTTTTACTCTACTTCAGTTTTACGACTACGAGTTACATTGTTTCACCTTCTAGGACTATCAGATTGTTCCAATTCCAGAAGAATGCTCCCATTTACTGAGCATATACTTGTTGTTGCCCTGAACGAGCATGATTTTGAAGCTATTACTGAGGCACTTTATTTGAGCCTTAGTAATGTCAGATAGAGATAGAGGAAGAATGGTAGCCTACATTCAGACTGATTATTATTGTCTTTATTACCGCCAGACTTGTTGGACGGAATCTCTTATCTTGTATTCTCGCAACTCTCTTCTATTGAATTCTGTGGGAATTTCTCCTATTTTTGGATATTTTCTTCATTTGGTCATTCTTATTATCATGTTGCTTGATTATTATTGACGTTAATTGATCTGTGGAAAATCGAAATGGACAATAATTTCATACATCATACATATCATGCATTTCATGAATTATAGGTTTTCTGGCATGAATTCTTATCTGATGGTTTTGCCTCTTATTATCAGAATCCACTAGACGACTTCTGAAATTCTGGCTGCAGATACTCAATGTCACGTTCAATGTTATGACACCGTATCTGACTTACTATATGACAGTAAATACAAAAACAATAAAGAACACAGTCAATTGTTTACCCAGTTCAGTGTGCAACAACACCTACTCTGGGGGCTACCAAGCCAGGGAGGAAATCCACTATAAGAGATGTTAATTCAGGAATAAACCAACCAGTTTATCTCCTTCACTTAAGACCTACCCAATGCAATTTCAATCTAAGTACAACTTAAACCTGAGTTCCTACTCACTCCCCCTCAATCACAGCAGTGATACATAAAACAATTTGACTAATGAATTGATGAAGACACTCTTCAAAAACATACACTTGATTAAGCTTCACAGCTTTTTAATCAAGCAACACAACCACTCTTGCTTCACAGCTTTGAGTGATACACACAACTAACTTGACTCTGCTTCACAGCTTTAGTCAAGAAACATTCAAACACTCTTGCTTCAAAGCTTTGAGTGCTACACAACCCTTACAATTAAAAACCTATTCCAAGTCACTTATCACAATGATAATTGCTTGAAGTACAATAATTAAACCTATACAGTTTACAAATGATCTTTTGACCAAAAAGGGATTCCTTGCAAAACAGCAGCTCTGTTGAATATATAGCAGCTGCAACTTCAGTTAGGGTTTCCACAAAAACCTAGGGTTAATTCCGTTTAACCTTAAGACTAGGTCACAGGACTTTATTAACCAGGTTAGGGTTGAGCTAGGTTAACCCAAAGAAAACGCAGGATTCTGTTCTGGAAAGACTGAGTTATTTTCCTGAAAAAAACTCAGAATTAACCAACCTGCATACCTGTTAGTTCAGAACAGGATGTCTTAACATCTGTTATGACATCTGAAAAACCTGTCTACTGATTTAGGAAAATGTGATCATTTTGTAAAATGCTCAGATACACACTTATAAACATCAGTACCTGAATGACAATATTTTTCTGCAAAGGTACCTAATGAATCAGTACAAACTAAACTAGAATGTTCTGACATCAGTCATGACATTCACACATACACTTGGGTTTTACCAAAAATGCAAGCCAATACCTAAACAACTACAAACTCCCCCTTTGGCAGATTTTTGGCTAAAGACCCTAAGCAATCAGAGATAGATAGCAGCAGAAAGAAATGTCTGCAGAAAAATAGAATGTCTAATTGAGCAAGTACTAATTAAGTAAGTACCAAAATATTCTCCCCCTCTTTAGCCACAAATGGGCCAAAGATACATGTTCATAAAAATTATACAGTTATCCAAAATAATAATAAGAGCAGCAGCAGAAAAAAAACTGAACACACTTCCAAACTCCACCAGGTACCAGCACCAACCAGCAACACCACCAAACAGTAACCAACCTTTAAGCATTGTCATCAGACTCAGAGGAGCTAGTTTCTTCAATATTGAGATGACCTTCAGCTTCTACACCTTCTTCCCTTCTGTTTCCTTCAGCTTCCTCCTTTTCTAACCTGGCAATTAGGATTTCTAGGGTCTTTTTCCTAGCTTCCAGCTCTTTGCAGGTCTCTTTTAAAACAGCTATGACATCAGATGTCTTGGACTGGGTCTTCACAGACGATGTCTCAGCTGATGTTATGACAATATCTGGAGCATGAGATCCCTGAAACAGTTTGTAGTGCAACCCAAGGGCAGGAGCTCTTTTGCAGGCTGTATCTCTTGCCACCAGGATATCAAGGTATTGTGCAAGGATAATTCCACAAAGGAGGGAGGGAAAGGCGATTGGTCCTTTGACAACATAACTACCAGCATGTTTTAAAGTTTGTTCAAAGATGTACCTGCCATAGTCAAAAGCAGTCTTGGTTCCCACAGCATAAATAAATCTCCCTAATCCTGTGGAGATAGTTGATTTATGATTTGTAGGCACCCAGTTGGCTGCACCAATTTTGTGCAGGATGGCAAATTTCATGCTGAGTTTGCTGGCATTCAGCTTGCCTTTCAAGGGCCAGCACTTCACATGCCTTGCTGTGATGGTTTGACAAACTTCATTGCTAGTGACCTCCAGATCAGGGCAATCCTCATTTGTTCTTCCAAGAAATTTGTTAATTTCTGATGGAGAGAACTTGACCCTTCTTCCTCTAACAAAAACACTTTCAAAGTCAGCTGACCTTCCATCAGCACAATCATTAGACAAGTTCACTACAAACTCCTTGACCAGATTTTCATAACACTTGTTAAATTTTATCACTGTCTTCATCAGTCCAGCATTCTTGATCAGGTCCATGATGTCTTTGCACTCCAAGGCATCATTGTTGAGTTCTCTTTCTAAAGCTATTCTCTTTAAGCAAACATACTTCCATCTGTTTGCATTGTCAGGATGATGAAAAGAGATGTTGTCTGTTGGGACTTCAGGCACTCTAGCAATTTTGCTGGAGGGGAGCTTCCTTCTGATAGGAATTTCTTCAGCATCAATCTCAAATTCTGATTCCTCATCAGAATCAGAAGATTCAGGTTCTTTTCTCTTCTTTGAAATTGGTTGTCTAGCAGTATGCACCTAGGCCTTCTTCCCTTTTGTCTGAATACTTTTCTCATCCATGCCTTCAGCCTTGGATTTCTTAACAGCAGGTTTATCTTTGGACACACATTTTGCATCATTCTGATTACTCTTTCTTTTCATCAATCTCCTAGCTATGCTAGGGTTTACATTGGCAATCAGATCATTATCTGAGTAATCCTCATCCACATCAATGATAGGTGGATCAGCAGTCTTTTCTGAAGGGTTCTGAATGTTGTCTTTTTGTGTCACAACATTCTCAGAGACATCTACATTCTCAAAGACGTCCACATTTGGGATTTCTGATTGATTTAAAGGGACATAAATCCCCGGTACAGGTTGATTTCCGCTTAGTATACTAGTAACAAGCCTAGCAATAACTTGATGAACTTGAATTGATCCTTCTCTATTTGGTACAGAAGAAGAAGGATGAGAAGGATTACCAGAGGCTGCAGCTTGAGCTCTTCTATGCATGTGGTGATTGCTCTAGAGTCTTGGTCAGATGATGAAGATGATGAGGATGATGAAGTCGCCTTGGTTGAAGATGATGTCTGAGACATTTTGATTGACTTTGAGTACCAGTAGCAATTTGAGAAAAAACTTTGATTGAGAGGAGGGAACAGGTTGCAAAGACGAGAGAGGTAGGAGGCAAAAGAGAGTCTTTTCAACTTCTTAAGGATTTTGAAAGAATTGGGAAAACATATGATTAACCCACTAAAAATAGACTTAATAAAATTAACTCCTTCAACCCTTGTTTTAAGCAAAATTAATTGCTATAATTTCTCATGTTGGTAAATACCCAACCTGCCCCTCAAGTTTTCAAGTTTATTTCCAACAAGAGCCTTGGTAGAAGAATCAGTCAGCTGAAGCTTAAAGATACCATGTTCCAGTTTAAATGACTTTTTCTCTACAAATTCAATGTGCTTGTTCCTGTTATGCTGAATGGAAATATTGATTGTATTCAGATTGTCACACCACAATGTCACAACATCTTGTGAGACATTATACTCAGTGAGCATCTGTTTTGACCAGATATTTTGAGAACAGTTATTCCTAGCAGCAACTATTTCCGCACAGAGTTGGGAAGGCATTCTTTTGATATGAATCATAGTTCTGGTTGATTCTTGAATGATTTTCTTTTTGTCCACTCCATTTTGATGGAGATTTATAGGAGAGGAGACTTCACGCCTCATTTCATCAGGGAAACAGAATTTATTAGACTTGTTATTTCCAACATCCTTGTCATGATAACTTATGGTTCTGACAACACATCCTTCTTCAAGTTTATTTGCCACATCATAGACATTATCAACCTGTAGTTTTGGAGTCCTTCTGACTGCTTCCATAGAGATAGCTCTTTTCATTCTTCTTAGATGAAGATGACCAAGCTTATGCTGCCACAGTTTCATCTCTTTTTCTTCTTTGGTAATTGGACACATAGTGGAGTTATCAGTGTTCTCAGGCTGCCACAAGTAGCAGTTATCTTTGGATCTGATTCCTTTCATTACAACTTCTAGTTTTTCATTAATTACTAGACATTCAGATCTTGAGAAGTTGACCTTGAATCCTAGATCACATAATTGACTGATACTAATGAGATTAGCAGTCAGCCCTTTTACCAGCAGTACTTCATTCAGACTTGGAACTCCAGGGCAGTCCAAATCACCAACTCCTTTGATTTCACCTTTAGCACCATCTCCAAAGGTCACAAAACTGGTGGTGTGAGGCTTAACATTATTGAGGATTTTTTTGATTCCAGTCATGTGTCTGGAACATCCACTGTCAAAGTACCAGCCTTCCTTTGCAGACACTCTTAGGGAAGTATGGGCTATCAGGGCAGTAGCCTTTTTCTTCCAATGAGGAGTATGTGGTACCCTTTTTGTCTTAGGTTTAGCACCTGAGTTTTGATTAGGGTATCCATGCAATTTGAAGCAGAAGGGCTTTATGTGTCCATACCTCCCACAATGATGACATCTCCATCTTTGGTATTTTTTCTTCATGTATTTCTGATGTTGAGAGTTGTGTTGAGACATCTGCTTTGACAATTGTTTAACATGCCTGATCTTCTTGTCTGCACCAGATTTCTTAACTTCCACAAATCCTAGACCAGATTTGTTTCCCACATTTTGTCCAACTTGAAGAATCTCTTCCAATTTATCTGATCCATTGGTCAACATCTTGACAAATTTTGTCATTTGGTTCAGTTGTGAGTTCAGTAATTGAACTTCCCCTTCTAGGTGACTTATAGTTTCAAGATCTGCCCTTTTTTCAGCCTCCAGCTTTATAATGAGTTTTGATTGTTTCTCATTCTGCACACAGACTTCAGCACTTCTGATACACAATTTCTTGTAGGTATCAGCCAGTTCTTCAAATGTCACTTCTTCATCACTAGTGTCACTGTCAAAGGTACAAACACTAGTTAGAGCAGTAACTAGTTTGGCAGATTCTTCTTCAGAATTACTTTCTGAATCACAGTCAGACCAAGTAACAGTCATTCCTTTCTTTTGTTTCTTAATAAAGGTAGGACATTCAGCTCGAATATGTCCATAACCTTCACAGCCATGGCATTGAATGCCTCTGCCTTGGTTTGCCTTTTCTTCTGACCTTGATCTTCTGCTGGAACTGTCAATGTCAGAGGGAATGTTATGAACATTAGACCTTGACTTGGATCCATTCTTTTGATGAGCTTGTTGAACTGTCTTCCAAGCATGGCTATAGCTTCTGAAATATTTTCTTCTTCATCCTCCTTGTTTTCAACATCAGTGTTGGATACAAGTGTTATGATCTTGTTCTTCTTGTCACCACTATCAGTGATCCCCATCTCAAAAGTCTGAAGAGACCCAATAAGTTCATCCACTTTCAACTTGCTGATGTCCTGGGCTTCTTCTATGGCAGTTACCTTCATTGCAAATCTTTTAGGCAAGGATCTGAGAATCTTTCTCACCAATTTTTCTTCTGCCATTTTTTCTCCCAGTGCTCCTGAGGTGTTGGCAATCTCCAAGATGTTCATGTGAAACTCATGAATGGTTTCATCTTCCATCATTTTTAGATTCTCAAACTTGGTAGTCAACATCTGAAGCCTTGACATTTTTACTTTGGAAGTGCCCTCATGAGTAGTTTTGAGAGTGTCCCAAACTTCCTTGGCCAGTTCATATTGATGTACTAGTCTGAAAATGTTTCTATCAATTCCATTAAACAAGGCATTTAAAGCTTTGGAATTTCCCAGGGCTAACTCATCTTCTTCTTTACTCCAATCTTCCTCAGGCTTCAGACTGATTGTCCCATCTTTCTCAGTTATGGTGGGATAGATCCATCCTTTGTCAGCAGCTCTCCAAGCCTTTTTGTCCAGAGATTTTAAGAAGGCAATCATACGAGGTTTCCAGTAGTCATAATTAGTTCCATCCAGAATGGGTGGTCTATTTCCAAAAACTCCTTCTTTGTCCATAGTGCCAGAAAGTGATATCCCTAGATCTCACCCAGTAATACAGGCAGGGTGCCTGCTCTGATGCCAATTGAAATTCTGGCTGCAGATACTCAATGTCACGTTCAATGTTATGACACCGTATCTGACTTACTATATGACAGTAAATACAAAAACAATAAAGAACACAGTCAATTGTTTACCCAGTTCAGTGTGCAACAACACCTACTCTGGGGGCTACCAAGCCAGGGAGGAAATCCACTATAAGAGATGTTAATTCAGGAATAAACCAACCAGTTTATCTCCTTCACTTAAGACCTACCCAATGCAATTTCAATCTAAGTACAACTTAAACCTGAGTTCCTACTCACTCCCCCTCAATCACAGCAGTGATACATAAAAAAATTTGACTAATGAATTGATGAAGACACTCTTCAAAAACATACACTTGATTAAGCTTCACAGCTTTTTAATCAAGCAACACAACCACTCTTGCTTCACAGCTTTGAGTGATACACACTACTAACTTGACTCTGCTTCACAACTTAGTCAAGAAACATTCAAACACTCTTGCTTTAAAGCTTTGAGTGCTACACAACCCTTACAATTAAAAACCTATTCCAAGTCACTTATCACAATGATAATTGCTTGAAGTACAATAATTAAACCTATATAGTTTACAAATGATCTTTTGACCAAAAAGGGATTCCTTGCAAAACAGCAGCTCTGTTGAATATATAGCAGCTGCAACTTCAGTTAGGGTTTCCACAAAAACCTAGGGTTTATTCTGTTTGACCTTAAGACTAGGTCACAGGACTTTATTAACCAGTTTAGGGTTGAGCTAGGTTAACCCAAAGAAAACGCAGGATTCTATTCTGGAAAGACTGAGTTATTTTCCTGAAAAAAACTCAGAATTAACCAACCTGCATACCTGTTAGTTCAGAACAGGATGTCTTAACATCTATTATGACATCTGAAAAACCTGTCTACTGATTTAGGAAAATGTGATCATTTTGCAAAATGCTCAGATACACACTTATAAACATAAGTACCTGAATGACAATATTTTTCTGCAAAGGTACCTAATGAATCAGTACAAACTAAACTAGAATGTTATGACATCAGTCATGACATTCACACATACACTTGGGTTTTACCAAAAATGCAAGCCAATACCTAAACAACTACAACTTCCCTACATCCTTACCACACTCAAGCCAACAAGTTGAGGATTATAGAACAAATTGAGCAGAACCAGGACGCCCTCCGCAAAGACATGGACACCATGGGTGATCGAATGAATCAACTCATGGAAACTCTTCATGTCGTCATCCAAGGGCAGGAAGAGCTCAAACTAAGTGTTACTAAGTTGGTTGACAGTGCCTCCACGTCCGAGAATGGTGGGCCCAGGAATAACCATGGGGGGATTCCTAAAGAGAACCCATGACTGATTGTGGATGACCACCATGATGTCATCGATCTCGATGACCCTCCAAAGGATTCTACGGCTGACTTATCTAAAACTTCTAAGATGTAGAAGGCTTTGGAAGAATGCTTGAAGGCTATGGAGACTTCTAAGAAACCGGGATTCAGTGTCGCTGCTATGTGTTTGGTTCCAGGGGTTGTGATTCCACCAAAGTTTAAGGTACCTAATTTTGACAAGTATAAGGGGTTACTTGCCCAGAGACTCATCTCCGATCTTATTGTAGAAAGATGGTTGCTTATGCTAGAAACAAGTTGTTGCTTATGCATTTCTTTCAGGACAATCTGGATGAAGCTCCATTAGAGTGGTATATGCAGTTGGAGCAAACTCATGTTAGTACTTGGGGTGAGCTTATCGATGCTTTCTTAAAACATTATCACTACAACACCGCCATGGCAACTAGCCGTGCACAGCTGCAAAGTATGACTCAAAAGACTAGTGAGTCTTTCAAAGAGTATGCCCAGAGATGGCGTAGTTTGGCCGTGAGGGTTCAACCTTCTCTCCTAGACCAGGAGCTGGTAGATTTGTTTATGAGTACCCTTTGAGGTCCTTATTTTGCAACATATGTTTGGCAGTACTTCTGATTCATTTTTGGATATGGTTATCATCGAGGAGCGGGTTGAAATGTGTATTAAAGTAGGGACTATTACAGGTGCATCTGGCACGAATGGTAACAATAACTCAGGTTGTGGAAAGAAACCGTATTCGGGCGGTTTTGTCAAGAAAAAGGAAGGAGAGGTAAGCAATGTCTATGTTGATAAAGGGAAAGTTGTTGAACATGTTCCATACTACCAAACCCCTACTACTGCTCCACAACAACAATATGCGCCGCCACAAAACTACCAACATAATCAGAGGCCCCAAGGGCAAAGGGGTCAACAAAGGCAGCAAAGGTATCCCGAGAGGAAGTTGGATCCAATCCCGATGTCGTACGCCCAATTGCTTCCACAGTTTCTAGATGGTCAGTTGGTACAACTCCGAGTGTTAGCTCCCCCACCAGCAGAACTTCCAATGGGTTATGATGTCAATGCGCATTGTGAATTTCATTCAGGAGCTCCAGACCATTCAATCAAAAACTGCAGAGCTTTAAAGTATAAGGTGCAAGATCTTTTGGAGGCCAAGGAGTTAAGCTTCGCTCCTATAGGTCCTAATGTTCAAAACAATCCTATGCCTCCTCATCATGGGGCTGCTACCAATGCAATCGAGTTCGGTGATGGCCATGACTTAGTGACTCAAGTTGAAGAGGTTCAGATGTCAATGGATGTTTTAAGAGAGCATCTTTTACAATAAGAAGTTCTACAAGAGCTTCATGACTTTTGTTGGAAAATCTCATCCGATCCGGATGAATATGATGATTTGAAAAACTCCATTCAGAGATTGATGGACGAAGGGGTTGTTAGAGTTGAGGAAGTCACCCCCGAAGGTGATGTTGCTATTCTAGAGATTCCATATTATTCGGCCAATGTTTAGAAGAACGTCTCAAGGGTTCCATTGGTCATACAAGTTCCAGCGCTCCCTGTGCCAAATCAAAATTCGGTTTCTCCTCTACCGATCCAAGCGTCAACACTTCCAGATCTAGTTCTCGCCCTGGTAGCTGATAACAGGGAAGTGCCATAGGAATATAATGTTGTTTACATTCGTGGAAAGAAAGTTATATGTCCGCCGATTGAAAATAAAGACATAACCAACATTGTCGGGACTAGAAGAATAACCCGAAGAGGGAGAGTCTTTGCTCCTACTCCACCCCCTCCTGAGGAAGTTATTGAAGAGATTCCCGTGAAAGATAGAGGTAAGCAATTAGTCAATGATTCTCCCAGGGTTCCTTTTGAACAATAAGTGGAGCAGTTAATCAGGGTGATCAAGAAAATAAATTTCAAAGTGGTAGACCAGCTGAATCATACACCTGCAAAGATCTCAATCTTATCTCTCCTTTTGTACTCTGAAGCTCATCGAACCGCCTTGATGAGAATTCTGCATGGTTCCCATGTAAATTCTGAAATTTCTATGGCCTATTTCGAAGGGGTTATTACAAATATTTCTGCAAGGAACTGTTTGGACTTTAGTGATGACGAGCTCCCTCCTAAGGGTCGAGCTCATAATAAAGCGTTGCATATTTCCATCAGATGTTTAGACACTGTGATGTATCGAGTCCTGGTAGACACTGGGTCTTCTTTGAACGTGATGCCTAAACATACTCTATTCAAGATGAACATGGACGGGGTTATGATGAAACCCAGCATGCTGACAGTCAAATCTTTTGATGGGTCAAGGAGATCTGTGGAAGGGGAAGTTGACTTGCCCATCAAAATCGGCCCCCACGTGTTCTACCTATCATTTTATGTCATGGATATTCATCCATCTTATACTTTCCTGCTGGGACGCCCGTGGATCCATATGGCAGGGGCCGTTACCTCAACTCTGCACCAACGTTTGAAATTCATCATCCAAGACAAGGTTATCGTCATTGGAGGAGAGGAAGATGTGGTGATCAACAATGTTACTTCCTTTCGTTATGTCTAAGTGGACGGGGAAGTACAATAAACCCCTTTCCAGGCCTTGGAAATCATTTCTGTCAACAGGGTTCCCACAATGCTGGAAACTATAAAGAAGTCTGGAGTTCCAATGGTTTCCTTGAGGGATGCCAAAGCCATTGTAGATTATGGGATTCCTAATGAATACGAGGGCAAAGTGATAGAGGTGGGCGAAAAGCAGGACAATTCTGGACTTGGGTTAGGGTCCTCTTTTTCAGATCGTGTTGGTACGGGTCCAATCACGCTCAAAGGAAAACAAGTTCCCTCACTTTCAGAGGTATTTGTTAGTGTAGGTCCAAGTGGTCAAGGACAAATCCACGTAGTAGACGATGAAGATGATGAATATATGGCTCAGTACATCTACCAGATTGCACCTGATCAAGAGCTCGGCAATTGGACTGCTACTGATATTCTCGAAGTGGTTTTCTTTGACATGTAATTTTCTTGTTTTAAATAAAGTCGCATGTTTTTGCCCAAATCATGTTGACATCTTATGAAAAGGGCCCCCTCATGTTTCTATGCTTGTTTGAAATTGAATGAAATCACATTTTTGCATACAATTTTTACTCTCTGTCTTTTCTTATTTTTCGTAAAATGAAATGGCAATGCTTTTCCTTCTGACTCTTTAACCATTTTTCAACTCGCATCCATATTCTAAAATGAGGCATGATTCATCAATCATGCAGGTCTGCCTCGAATTCCATTAAAAACGATGATGTTACAGTTCCTTGCACCAATATCCTTGGAAATCCGAATGACCAAGCCGATGAGGATAATGGGGAAGATTGTGAAATTCCAGAGGAATTGGAAAGACTGTTGAGACAGGAACAGAAAACGATCCTTCCTCCTCAAGAAGCTATTGAGGTCATCAATCTTGGCACCGACACAGTGAAAAGAGAGGTCAAGATAGGGGCCACTTTGCCAGATGATGTAATGAAGGGGTTGATTAAGCTTCTCAGAGAGTACTCTAACATCTTTGCCTAGTGGCATGAAGACATGCCTGGTTTGGATACGGATATAGTCATGCACCATTTTCCACTCAAACCAGAATGTCCTCCGGTAAAGCAAAAGTCGCGTAGAACTCGTCCAGATATGTCTCTCAAGATCAAAGAAGAGTTCGAAAAGCAGTTGAACGCAGGCTTTTTATTGGTATGTGAATACTCAGATTGGATTGCCAATATCATACCCGTCCCTAAGAAAGATGGGAAGGTGAGCATGTGTGTGGACTATTGGGATTTAAATAAAGCAAGCCCAAAGGATGACTTCCCATTACCTCACATTGACGTATTGGTTGATAATACGGCTTTGTCCTCAATTTTCTCCTTCATGGATGGTTTTTCGGGGTACAATCAGATAAAGATGGCCCCGAAAGACATGACAAAGACGACGTTCACTACTCCATGGGGTACTTACTGTTATAAAGTCATGCCTTTTGGTCTCAAAAATGCTAGTGCAACATATCAACGTGCTATGGTAACGCTCTTTCATGATATGATTCATAAATAGATTGAAGTGTATGTTGATGATATGATTGCAAAAACGCAAACTGAGGAGGAACATTTGGTCCGTCTGCGAAAGTTGTTTGCGCGTCTTCAAAAGGTTAGGCTAAGGCTTAACCTGAATAAGTACACCTTTGGGGTGCAATCTGGAAAACTACTTGGTTTCATCATAATTCAACGAGGAATTGAAGTAGATCCTGACAAAGTAAAAGCAATACAAAATATGCCAACACCAAAAAATGAAAAAGAAGTAAGAGGGTTCCTTGGGAGATTGAACTACATAGCCAGGTTCATCTCCCATCTCACAGCTACTTGTGAACCCATCTTTAAATTGTTGGGCAAGAATCAAGATATCCAATGGGATGATAATTGCCAGGAGGCCTTTGAAAAGATCAAGCAATATCTCCAAGAGCCACCGATCCTCATTCCTCCAGTTCCTGGGAGGCCACTCATCATGTACTTGACCTTACTGGAAGGATCCATGGGTTGTATTCTTGGACAACAGGATGAAACAGGACGTAAAGAGCACACCATTTATTATTTGAGTAAAAAGTTTAGCGATTGCGAATCCAGGTATTCTTTTCTTGAAAAGACTTGTTATGCGCTTGCTTGGACAGCTCGATGTCTGAGGCAGTATATGCTGACATACACAACTTTTCTGATATCAAAGACGGACCCAATAAAGTATATCTTTGAAAAACCAGCACTCACAGGTAGATTGGATCGATGGCATATGCTTTTATCTGAGTATGACATTCAGTATGTTACACGAAAGGCTATCAAGGGCAGCATTCTTGTGGATCATCTCAGTCATCAGTCGTTGGAAGAATACCAATCAATGCAATTTGAATTCCCCGATAAAGATGTTATGAAGCTTGATGACTATGATGGGGTTGATCCGGAGGAGCGATGGACCCTTACGTTTGATGGTGCCTCGAAAGCTGCAGGTCATGGTATTAGGGCAATACTTACCTCTCCATGTAATACTCATACACCGTTTACGGCCCGGTGATTGTACGAACAATGTGGCAGAATATGAAGCATGCGTGATGGGTCTAGAGGCAGCTATCAATCTTAAAATCAAAATCCTTGAAGTCTTTGGGGACTCCACTTTGGTCATACATCAAGTACCAGGTGATTGGGAAACGAAGCACCCCAGTTTGATTCCGTACAGAGACTACATCTTACAACTAATACCCATTTTTGATGAAATCACCTTCGAACACATTCCCAGAGATGAAAACCGGTTGGTTGATGCTTTAGCTACTCTGGCATCAATATTCTCGGTGAGCTTTCCGGATCAGGCGCCTAACATACGCATCCCCCGGTACAAAGAGCCTGCACATGTCTTTCCTTCCCATTGTCTCTCAACCAAGGATATGTATGATGAGAAGCCGTGGTATTAAGACATCAAACGATACCTTGAGAAGCAATAATACCTCGAAAATGCTACAATTTGTGATAAGCGTACGCTTAGAAGGTTAGAATTCAAGTTCCTCTTATCAGGAGATGACCTGTACAAGAGAAATTATGACTCGGTCCTGCTCAGATGCGTGGATAGACACAAGGTAGAGTCGATCATAAAAGAAATTCAAGAGGGTTCTTTCGGGACTAATTCGAGCGGGAATTTTATGCCAAAGAAAATCCTACGAGCGGGATACTTCTGGATGACAATGGAGAGTGATTGTTGTGTATATGCAAAATTGTGCCACAAATGCCAAGTGTATGTAGACATAATTCATGTTCCTCCAACTCCTTTGAATTTTATGACTTCCCCATGGCCGTTTGCGATGTGGGGAATTGATATGATTGGGAGGATTGAACCAAGTGCTTCGAATGGTCATAGATTCATTCTAGTGGCTATTGATTATTTCACCAAATGGGTGGAAGCAGAGTCTTACAAGAATGTAACCAAACAGGTCGTTACCAACTTCATCAGGAAAGAAATCATATGTCGTTACGGAGTTCCCCATAGAATCATCACTGACAATGTGTCTAATATTAACAACAACATGATGAAGGAGTTGTGTGAAGAGTTCAAAAATGAACATCACAATTCATCGTCGTATCAGCCAAATATGAACGGTGCAGTCGAAGCTGCTAACAAGAATATAAATAAGATCATCCAGAAGATGGTCAGAACATATAAAGATTGGCATGAAATGTTGCCTTTTGCTCTGCAAGGCTACAGAACATCTGGCATACTTCAATAGGGTCAACTCCATTTTTGCTTGTCTATGGCACGGATGCAATGCTTCCTGTCGAAGTAGAAATTCCTTCGTTGAGGGTTCTGATGGAAACCAAGCTTGATGAGGCAGAATGGGTTCAGACAAGATTCGACCAACTCAACCTGATTGATGAAAAGAGATTGGAAGCCATTTTTCATGGCCAGTTGTACCAACAGAGGATGAAAAGATCATTCGACAAAAAGAGTTGTCCTCGAAAGTTTTATCCTGGTGATTTGGTCTTGAGAAGGGTTATCGTGCAGAGCCACTCCGATCCAAGTGGAAAATGGACTCCCAATTACGAGGGACCATGTATCGTGAAGATAGCCTTTTCAGGAGGTGCTCAAATCCTGACAGACATGGATGGGGAAGACATTCCACTCCCAGTCAATTCAGACTCAGTCAAAAAATACTACGCGTGAAAAGACCCGCTAAGTCGAAAACCCTAAAGGGCGGCTTAGGTAAAAAAATGGGCATCCCGGTGGCCATAAAAAGTCCGAAAAAAAATTAGGGATAAAATGAAAAAATAACAACCCACTAGGTCAAAAACCTGAAAAGGCGGCTTAGGCAAAAATGGGTATCTCGTTGGATCGAAAACCTGAAAGGGCAATCCAAGCAAAAGTTAGGGATCTTAAGCGAGAGGCTGTAGTCTGAATTCTCTTCACGAATGACATGTGCACATCTATAGCACCTTGGCAGCAAACTGATCAATCCAACTGCTATTCTTCAAAGGCAAGGCATTGAGACTACTGAGGATATGGGAATTGTAGCAATACCAGTTTTAATGGAAATTTGAGCATCTCTCATTGCCATTTATATTTGTTGTATTTTCCATTTCTATTTTGCAACTACCTCATATAGGAGTTGCATCCTTGTACAAATGCCTATTCACGGGACTATCAATAAAGTTTGTTTTCATCCAAAATTTGTCTCGTGCTATCATAAAGTGTTTTTCGTATGCAAAATGCGTTTTATTCGCTATTAAACATTGCATTAAAAACATGGGGAATAAAAATTCTCAAGCTAAAATAAAAATTGACCTTACATTGATATATAATCATGAGGGAATGTCGTATGCATTCCAAGTGTTGTTTTTCCTTGTAGGTAGAAATTTATAACGGTCACCTTGACCTAGCCAAGGCACGAAGATGCCTTCATCTACTACAAACCATTTCAAAATCTGATTCCCCAAGTGAACTCAAAAGGTTCGGAGTCATCGTTTGACTCGGCATGCGCAAGCACACCCCCAATGGGGTTAATAAAGTGCATCCCCAGCAGAGTTAAACTGAGGCATTCACATGGCTAAATCAGGGCATTCCCAGGTGTTCATGCTCATCTTCTATCCCCGAGTGATCCAAGAGGTAATTACCCAGTGTGGTGTAAACTTGGGGCGCATATTCAAAGAGATCCGCATGGTGTTCACTATCCATTCTTCGGCATATTTAGTTCTACCATCCTCTCGATGGTTCAGGATATAGGGAAGTCTAGCCAGATTATCTCTTCCCCAGCAATGCAATTTAGAATTCAGTGGCGTACCTGAAAACCGACTTCTTTAGCAATTCAATCTTCAGCAGAGTCATCAATAATCTGCAGTATCGTGATCTTCCTAGTACAAATTTTTATCAGTATCTCCAATTATATTTTGTACTATGGGTTTTCGACGCTGATATGTATTGGCATCTCCAATGATGAGCAATAGTTATCAAAGGGCCTTCGCTTATCTCATTAAGTCTATTTGTTGGCATTGCATATAGCTATCACTGCATAACATTGCATCCTCAAAAGCGCGTAGCTGATCCATCAGAATGGATCTTTGCGGTAAAAGAAATTCAAAGATGCATATGAAACATAAGCCATATCAGGTACCTTACACGAAATACCGGAATCATTCAAGGACAACAATGCATCCTTACAAGAAGATATCATTCCTAAATCCCCAACTGGATACCCTCACTTTCACAATGCCCAGCTAACAGTTCCAGTACCTTGTACCCTAAATTTCCAATAAAATCAATACACTTTGTCATTCTAAACCCAGTTTTCGTCTGGTAGTCAGTCTCATCTGACAAAAAATTCAGTCTTCCAACGCTCGTCTGTGTCAGTTTCCCAAACATTCGTCCGTGTAAACCCTTCCTTGATACCCATCTGTATCTTCTCTCGATGATAGTCTGTGTCGACTC
The DNA here is from genome assembly GCA_948472305.1 of Vicia faba. Taxonomy (NCBI): domain Eukaryota; kingdom Viridiplantae; phylum Streptophyta; class Magnoliopsida; order Fabales; family Fabaceae; genus Vicia; species Vicia faba. Next base: position 964,028,555 of record OX451741.1, on the reverse strand, counting down.
ATAAACACTCGTCCGTGTCAGTTCTCCAAACACCCGTCCATGTCACTCTCCTGAACACTCATCAATGTTTAACCTTGATACTCGTCTGTATCTTCTTTCAATACTCGTCCATATTGATTCTAACACTCGTCTGTGTTTAACCTTTCTTGATACTCGTCCGTATCTTCTTTCGATACTCGTCCATATAGATTCAAACACTCGTCTGTGTTTAACCTTTCTTGATACTCGTCTGTGTCTTCTTTTGATACTCTTCCGTATTGATTTAAACACCCGTTCGTGTTTAACCTTTCTTGATACTCGTCCGTATCTTCTTTAGATACTCATCTGTATCAATTCAAACACTCGTCTATATTATACTTTCCTTGTATTGGCACCATGCTATGTTACAAGTCTGATATCTTCCTTGTATTGGCATCACGCTACGTTATAGGTTCGGTCTATCCCTTGTATTGGCATCACGCTATGTTACAAGTTCGATCTCTTCCTTGTATTGGCATCACACTATGTTACAAGTTTGATCTCTTCCTTGTATTGGCATCTTCCTATGATACAAGTCTGATCACTTCCTTGTATTGGCATCAAACCACGTTACAAGTCTCCCATGTCCTTGCATTGACATCTTGTTGTCTACCTACACTCGCCGCGTCAGCTTATGAATATTCATCGTGTCAAGTTCTGAACATTCATCGTGTCACCTTTCTAAACACTCATCGTCTTAGCCTTTGACACTCATCCTGTCAGCCTCGGACACTCGTCGTGTCAAGATCTAAACCCTCGTTGTGTCAGCCTTCGACACTCATCGTGTCATCCTCTGACACTCATCGTGTCAAGTTCTAAACATTCGTCGTGTCACCTTTCTAAACACTCATCGTGTCATCCTTCGACACTCGTTGTGTCAGCCTCTGACACTCGTCATGTCAAGATCTAAACACTCGTCGTGTCAGCCTCTGACACCTGTCGTGTCAAGATCTAAACACTCGTCGTGTCAGCCTTCGACACTCATCAAGTCAGCCTCCGACACTCGTCGTGTCAGGTTCTAAACACTCGTCGTGTCACCTTCCAATCTCTGTCTCTTCACTAAAAAACAAAAATTCTTTCCCCAGTAGATATCATAAAAACAAATAAACACTTACACTTTCTCTCAGAACAAATTTTTGGCATTGGTATTTAATCATCTTCTACCTTGAACTTCCGAAAGGCACACGCCAATCGTGCTTTCAGGTTTAAGATGATTAAATAGGGGCAGCTGTAATACCCCAAATTTGTCCTACCCTTTCACCTATTATTTAGCTTATGCAATTCTCATTTCATCTGTACACACCTCCATTAGCTCATCTAGCGCATCGTGCATTCATTAACAACAAGGTTTGGTACTTGAGGTCAATGGTCACGGGATAAGGTTTTCACTCAGGCATCATTGTTTCATCCCTTTGCAACCTTACCTCAACTAAAGACTCAAGGGCTACAAACAAAAGCATTGAAGGTCAACTTCATGTGCTCATCATCTACATGGGGATTAGAGTTATTTTCCTAATCACGTGGAATTCAAGAGGGATCCATGAAGTTTGTTCATCAGTTCATCTCATCATCAAAGAGATTCCATTAGTGCTTGAGGTGCGAGATTACGGAAGAGATCTTGGTGTATTCAGGGTACCTTAAAGTTTTGTTCGAGAGTGCTCTTCAGTATGCGACACGAGGAAGCTATCATTGAAGAATATCTTATCCATTGAAATCTAGGTCTTCTATTGGTTTTTCTTCATTAAGGAAAGTTTGGTTATTGTATTGAATCATAGAGCATATGGCTAAGGTTTTCATACAATAAGATGGAAAGATAGTTTCACTTGGATTTTATTCCTAAATTAGGGTTTATGGGCATCAATGTGAAATATGATCTCATCTGAACACTTGGGTTTAATTATGTCCTAAAATTTCCTTGGGGCTTCATTTCAAGTGCTTCGAGATTAAAACCTAGTGTTGTCTTGTGAAACATTAGAGTTTTAGATCAAAGGTCCTAGAAATAGTCAAGCCTATTCAATTACTTGAGGATAGTTGAGGGCGGATTCATTCCATTGTTGAAAAGTCAAGGTGTGGAAATACATAATTGTCTATTCAAATGCAATTATAAGAGAAGACATTATGAATTCACGATCAATTTGAAAAGGAATATCACTTTTAATATTTTGAAGAATGTATCATTTGGATTCAAGGGTTTGTAAAGTATGCTTTTTTTACAAAATCCAGCATCTTGTTCATTATGACTTCAAGACCTTTTCACTATGAGAATTTAATCCTATCAACATTCCAATTACATCCCATACATCAAGACTTCAAAAGAATATAATCATATTCTAAATCCCTTAAACCAGCACAAGATCAAGACATTACAAAACTAGCGCATTGCAATTTCTAGTTTAAGGATCTTCGTCATTCAAGTCATGGTCATTACAGATTCAACAAAATTACAAAGACAATAGAAAGGAAAAATTAAAATTACATGGAAAATATATCCAAAACACATCCATATTGTTACAAATGTTATGAAAGTTTTCAAGTTTTATTCCATTTGAGTCAAAGATCCTAGAATACCTAATCTTTACCCAACTTTGTCTTCCATCTTTTTTTGTCACATCATCATCAACTTCATGATATATGCCATGCTTTAACCAATCATAAATGCTCCATAACCAACCTCCACCTTCAATCTTCTTCACGTTGCTCAAATTCTAAGATCAATATGTACCAACATTTCATGCCCTTCATGTTTCAAACTTTCTTCATGATCCAAAAGCCTTCACCATTTCATAAACTTTACGACTGTTTCTTCAACAACAAACAATATCCCTACATCAGTCTCTAGAATGACAAAAAGAAGCAAACCAAAAACCACCTGCGTTAGTTCAAGCGCCAGTTCAAAGCTTAGAAAAGTAGAAAATTTAGAAATCAGAAAATGAAAATGGAAAATTAATAGAACTATCTAATTTCCAGCTTATATTAAACCAATTTACCAACCTGCATAATTTCCTAACAGTTTTTGGTACAGCTAACTACAAACAGAATCAGGTATAGTGTAAAAAACTCAACAGAACTTCTCAACAGAAATATAACTGAAAAACCAACAGAATTTTCTAACCGATTCATAACTTTTCCTAACCATTTCCTAACTGGATTTGTAACTAATTCTCACTCTCTCAACTGTCAAAAACCAGTTTTAACTTGTAGCCAACTCCCATTCTCTTAAAAAAATTTCTAACAGTTTCAACCAAACTGTAACAAAAAAGGCCTCTTAAATTTTCACAACAGAAATAACCTTCACTAAATTTACTTTAATCACCTTCATATTCTCTCATCCTCTCACCTTATTCACCATTCTTTCTCTGCAACAAAACCTCAATCTCATAATCTTCTTCTCAAACCTCTATAACGCATCACCATCCCTACTCATTTTCTACCAATTCACCTTCAATCATCCCCTCCAATTATTTCTTCCTCTCTGAGCTCCACCTTCATTGTTTTCATGCTTCAACCCCCAACACCATAACCACCACACTACTGCATTCTCTCCTCCAAGCTTCGCACATCCGCGCTATCGTCATCTCAAGAACGCACAATGATAGAAACACGGAAACACGAAACACAGAACACAGAGAAGAAAAGCGACAAAACGAGAAGAAGAAGAAGAAGGAAGCGAAAGGAGGTTCGTACCAGAAGATACAAGAATCTCGGGTTTTATTGCCGTATCGCCATTGAAGCTCCATCAGAGCAAATTCGATAATTAAGTCTCGGAATTTCAATTATCTTCTACATAGCCATATCTTGATTGAGTCTTCTTGAACGAATTCGTATGGTAGGGAATTCGAAGCCTCAACAATGGGCGTTAATTTTTATTTTTATGAGGGTTAGGGTTCTTGTGAGCATGATAGGTTTGGTAGTTTTGAGTTTTGATCAGAGAAGAAGCTTGTGGTGGTGGGATTGGTAGCTATCACAACATTTATTCAAGAAGAAGAAGCTTGTGGTGGTGGGATTAGTAGCTGCCGTGGAATTTGTTCGAGGAAGAAGAAGCTTTCTTCTGACCCTAATTCCCCTTTGTATATTTTTAATTTTTTTTCTTTTTTCTTTTGATTTTCAATACAATTTAATCATCAACAAAACTGAAATATAAGGATGAATGTAAAATAAGATTGAGTTTTCATGTTGAACCTATTAGAGTTGGGTCGAACCATTTAGTCATAGGCCTGCTATCATACTTTTTGGAAGCTTATGGGTCGAAATATGCTTCCATAAGCCTAATTTCCCAGTTTTTGGTGGAAGCCTGGTATACAAACAAAAAGCCTGTTTTTGGATTTCCAGTTAGGGCCTTGCACTTAGAACCACTTCTACAGCATCCCTGATTACAGCCTTGCACCCCCCTGACTTTAGCGTTTGCATTCTTGGAATTGGTTTCCTTTTTTTGTAAAAATATGATAAAAACATTAATAAAATTTAGTAGAATATATTCTAAATTTCCTAGGAAGTAATTCTTTAGTTTTTAGAATTTCCTTTACACAAAAAAAAAGCTAATAATAAAATTACTTTTAGTTTCTAAAAAACTAATAAATCAAAAATCTTTTTCCCCTTTTTAGTTCAGTTTTTATCCGCATTTTAGTATCGCTTCACCAGGTTATGTTTTGACGTGTTTGTTCATTGTGCAAGTTACATTTTTGTGATTTCGATCGTATAACATAACAAGTAGTTATATGATCGAAGCATACAACTTATACTCGTTATGATGTGACTCTCTTTATTTCTCATCGTCCTGAGAAAATTCATATCGTGTTATATGTTGTCCTGACGCGTGTGATGCTTTGTGAGCTTTGTGCAGGAACTTCTGATTACGCGTTGCATTCTCAACATGTGTTTACCTTTATCTTAGTTGGATATTACTTCTGCCTTTTTTTGTTTCTTGGTGAAGCTTGCTTGACGCATACTCCTTCCTTCTCCAGTGCTTTCGTCTGCTCTTGACGAATTGCTCGCTTTGGTAGTCGCCGCTACTACCTTCGTATTTCTTCGCACTTTATTATACTTACTTAATGCTTTTATAGATACCATGAGAAGTAGTAAATAAGGAGCGTGCGCTCGAAGTCGTTGTTTAAAGACCTGTAACAAGCATTCCACATTTCATTTTTTATGTGTTGTGCTTGTGCTTGTTTCTATGATTGTTGATCGATGAGTCACTCAATTTAGAAATTGAGATCACAACTTTGCTCTCAGTGCATGATCCCTATAGGATTTTATCGCTTTCCTTTGCTTCTTGTTGATCGATGAGTCACTCAATTTAGAAATTGAGACCACGACTTCGCTCTCATTGCATGTTCCCTATAGGATAGTTTTATTAGACTTTCTTTGGCATGATAACCTAGGTAGGATCTCTCTAGGTGTACTCTCTTGAGTTTATTAGCTTGTTTGCTTTATCCTTGTACATATCATGTTCCCTTAGGATGTACTTGCTCCCTTCAGACGCAAGTTAGAATTTAGGTCATAAGCCATGCATGCTAACATCAGGTAGACGTTTCCCTTTTGTTAACCTAAACCTTAGGACTACCATTGTATGATAACATTAGGTTAGAAATAGGCTAGTCTCCCTTTGACTTTTCTTTCTCCTTTTGCATATGCATTTAAAATAAAAAATGCATGCTAACATTAGGTAGACGTTTCCCTTTTGTTAACCTAACCCTTAGGACTACCCTTGTATGATAACATTAGGTTATAAATAGGCTAGTCTCCCTTTGACTTTTCTTTCTCCTTTTGCATATGCATTTTAAAAAAAAAATATCCTTTCAAACTTCAAAATGCTTTAAAATCATTGATGAGAATCATACTTTCGTTGAGTATGGGAAATGATAAGCGGGTCTCTTCTCGATCTTATTGTTCTGCCATCTTCAACCTAGGTATGGTTCAAGTCTCAAAGACTCCTTTCATGGATAAGTTTAAAAGTGGCTAATATCTCTCTCTTGAGGTCAACTAGCCGTTATCTGCAACAAAAAATACAAACCAATTCAAATCTTTTTGTGCGCCCAAGCACCTTTTCTCTAAAACCCTTTTCAGGTAAGGACATGATTAATTTACTTCTGTACCAACACATAAGTCTCCAAAGATCGAGCTGCAACAGAATGCGGGATTAACATTGTCCATAAAAAACACAAAACAAACAAAAACATGTGAGTCGAACTACGGTAGCTCTGATTCCTCAAAAAGGATACGTAGGCATTGGGGTAGGGCCCAAGCGAGTACAACTTTATTTTCCCTACATTTTTTCTCCTTTCTTTTGCATGCATTCTCCCTTTAATAGTAGTAAACATTAAGCATAGATTAATCACACCTATAATATAGATAACAAGAGTGGATACCGTAGAGTACTACGGGCATGTGGGGTGCTAATACCTTCCTCTCACGTAAGACTCCCTTACTGATCTCTTAGTTGCAAGACCGTGACTTCTCCCTTCTCAGGTTTTCTCGATGTTTACCTTTCCCTTCATGTGAGATAAAAGACGTTCGATGGCGACTTCATTGTTTGATGATTTTCAGCCGGTTGTTTCAGTAAGGGACGAGAAGCTCGAAGACATAGGGGCAATAGCAAAGTTGGAATCCAATGAGATCATTTCCACATCTCTCTCTCTCTCTCTCTCTCTCTCTCTCTATATATATATATATATATATATATATATATATATATATATATATATATATATATATATATATATATATATATATATATATATATATATATATATATATATATATATATATATATATATATATATATATATATATAGAGAGAGAGAGAGAGAGAGAGAGAGAGAGAGAGAGAGATTTGTTTTCACTTTGTACTCTTTCCTTTTACAATGACTTCCTCTTACTAGGACTTCCGTCTCTTTGTACAAAAACGCCTATTTATAGGTAAATTATCAATACAAAGACATCTTATAGTTCAAACTCTTGGTTTTTTCTATTTTGTTTGCAAAAACGTCCAATGACTAAATTGAATAAACATATGCATATGAACATGATTAACTGTTAACAAATATGTGCATAAGGACAGGAATACGCATTTACTAAAAACTCTATGAGTTAGGATGACACTCAAAGTTGTCCATTAATCCCCATAGAATCCCTTTCACAATATTATCCCCAGTGAAGTCTCCAGAGCCACTTCTATGAGATTATCCCCCACAGAGTAATCTTCAAAAATAAGGGTACATTCCACACAATCTCCCTGGATGGTTGCTCCAGCAAATAAAGGAGTATGATCTTTTTCTAGACAATATTAACAACTTATGGAGTTTCTAATCAGTATACTTCCAAGAAATTCTCTTCCCCCAGCTGACTTTGGTCCTCCAAAACTAAAAGAGAAACCTTGTAGAGTTCTTCTCTCTAGAAAATTCAATTTCCCCAGGAAAATTTATTACCTCAGTAGAGTACTACTCCAACAATAGGGTTTATTTCCCCAACAAACTACAATTTCCCCAGCCCGAGTCTATTCCTCAGACTACTACAAATCACTGACAAAATTCTTCTCCCCATTGAAGTCATCACTATCCCCAGGAAATTGCTGCAAAACCTGGAACCCGACTAGATACTAGTTAACTTTATCCTTCTCGGACAAGACAAAAGGTTATCCATCTCTTTTATCCCCAGTCAGGGCATATAAGAATTATCTTCCCTGGACGAGTCATAAGTTTAACCATCTTTTTTATCCCCATTCAGGGTATATAAGAAATAAATTCCCCAGTATAGAAACGGACGACCAATGTTCCTAAACTCTACTTTCCAGACAAAAATCAATACATCCCCTTCAGAGTTTCCTCAAACAAGTAAGAAGGAATCTCCAGCAGAAGCATTCTAGACAAGATTGAAAATACACATACTCTTCATCCCCATTAATAGTCAGGGATTTATTTTCCTAGACAAAGATACACTTCAAAAACACTTCATATTCATACATCATATCATATGCATACAAAACGCATATAACACAATCTCATTTATTTTGCGAACATCATTACGCAATGCATTTCATACATCATGACATTGCATACAACTAACCCTTTACCTTTTCGGGAAAGATCAATCAACAGATAAATATCATCAATAATTTTCAACAGTTCCAAATTAATTCTTGAAATAAGACATGGAAACTATCTGTGAGCAACAGGTCCAAGATTAACTCCCGAAACAAGACGGGGCAACTATGTACGAGACCAGGTCAGAGATTAATTCCTGAAACAAGACAGGGAAACTATCTCAACGGCCGACAAAAAGCAGGTTCCAGATTAACTCCTGAAATAAGACAGTGCAACTATCTGGATAATTAGCCACAAATTATTTCCTGAAACAAGACAAGGCAACTATCTACGAAGAATAAAACCGATTGTAGATCAATTCCTGAAACAGGACGGGGCGACTATCTATATGAACAGATTGAAGATTAACTCCGGAAACAGGATAGGGAAAGTATCTTTCTTTCTGTTTGGTTAGATAAAGATCAATTTCCGAAATAGGACGGGGCGACCGTCTTTACCACCAATGGTGTGAACTCCCAAAATAGGACGGGTTTACCAACAAAAATTATTGTAGATCAATTCCCGAAACAGGATTGGGCGACTATATACATGAACACATTGAATATTAACTTCTGAAACAAGAAAGAGAAACTATCTTCCTTTCTTTATGGTTTGACAAAGATCAATTCCCGAAATAGGACGGGGCGACTATCTTTATCACCAATGGTATGAACTCCCGAAACAGGTTGGGTTTACCAGCCAAGCAGATTGTAGATCAACTCTCGAAACAGGAAGGGGCGATTATCTACATGACAAGCAACTACTCAAACACCTTCTTAGAAGTTCATTCTGAGAAACACTCTTCAGATACAGTCGAGCATATACTTATTCTGGTATTTCTACAATAATTACTTTGGATGACATCTATAAGCCCATGTTCGACAAGTATTTATCACCTATCCAAATGGCATCTCTAAGCCTATTCCCGATATAATCAACAAATAGTTTTACTTCATGCATAGGCGAGTGCAAATTTTTGGGCACTTAAGTGTTCAATCCTCTTCTACCTTCAAGTCATGAATGGCGAACATGCCTGTGATACGGTGGGAGAACTGACTTGGGTGTTTTGAGTTTTATCATAAATGTTGTGGTTAGAAAGAGTCGCCACCAACGTTTCTTTTATCCAAAAGGAAAGGTGAAAAAGCACAGGAAAGACCTTTTAGATGGTTTCTTGAGTTCGGGGGGTAGACTTTGAAAAGGGAAGGTATTAACACCCTTTTCATCCATGGTTTTCCATGGGCTCTTAGTTACTTTCTTGATCACTTGCTTTTTGTTTGAAATTGTGCTTTGTGTGGTTTTTGAAATTATTTTTTAAAGAGACCATTGTTTAGGCAATCTTTGTAATGATTCTCGTTCGTAAGAATGTATATAAAGATGTTTGATCTTTTGAAAATGTTTTCAATTTTGTAAGATTTTTATATGTGATTGTTTTGAAAATAGAAAGGATGTTTGTTTTAAAATGGAGTAAGTAATTAGGAGCAATCTACCTACTCAAATGTCTTTCTTGTTCATTTTCTTTTCCTTTGACATTGTTGTCTTACCATTGATTTGGTAAGCAACCCTATCTTTGGATGTAAACGGGACAAGCGTGGGTCATCGTATGACCATGATTAGCAATGTTGTAAGGTATCTTAGCATTTTTCTTTAGGGACTAAGATAATTTTGAAAGGAAACTTAGATAGCTTCATCGAGGGACTATGATCTTGTATTTGTTTGTTTTGGCTAAGATATTTTACAAGCGTAATATGGTCATTTTGTATAAGGCAACCATGTGGAATAACCCTAGGGGTGCTTGTGTGCAAATGTGTTATTTTCATGCTTGATTTAGTCTTGAATTAGGGCTTACTATTTATTGGTTTTAAGTCTTTCCATACAAACCCTAATTACTAGCAATTGTATATAAAGTGATAAATTGTGGAATTTAAAAGTTACTACGCTATTATAATATTTGTGGGAGGGGGTGTACAAATTACAAATGGGGATTACAAGAAATTAAACCCTAATTAGTCTATTACAACCATATTGAATTGGTATGAAATATACAAGGAATTAAATAAATAAAAAAACAAAGTATAAAAAATGAATAAGTGTACAAGGATGTAAAAATGTAAAGAAAATAAATTTTTGTTTGTTTTTTCATGATAAAGAGGGAAATTGTTTTAACCTAATTATTTTAAAGAAAATAATTAATCAAGTTTAGATTTGTTAAGAAAAGGTTTTAAGTGAAACCCGAATTCTTATAAGTTAATCAAAAAGAAAATAAGTTTAAGAAAAGTATTTTTTTGGTATATTTTATCTTGAAAATATTTATAGCATTATAAAATATTTTTAGTCTTTTGGTATTAAAATAATATATTTTAAATGGTGTGAAGAAAAATAAATAAATAATACAATATTAATTAATTTTATAAGATTTACTTAAATAAATAAATAAAGTATGAAGAATAAAAAATATTTTTATTTATAGAAAAATAAAATAAAATAAGTCAAAATATAAAATATCATTTTTTTGTATTTTTTAATCATTTTTTAGTATTTAGAAAATATATTTGAGAAAATAAAAAATATATAAAATGAAGAAATAAACTAAAATTGGCCAGGGTGCAAATATGAAACAGTGGGGGAAGGTTAGGAAAAAAAGGCAGGCCTAGAAGGTGGAAGGCCCATGCGCTGGAAGGAAGAAAAAAAAGACAAAAAATGTAAAAAATTGCAAAAAGGCAGCGTTGAGGTTCGAACCCATGAGCTCTACCAATAACGTGCGCTGCCTTACCACTGGGGTGGCTGTTGTAATACCCCAAATTTGTCCTACCCTTTTACTTTTATCTGGTTTACGCATTGTCGCACTTTTCTCATGTGCATATTTCCATTAGGTCATTTAAAACATCATGCATCATTAATCAATCAAATGGGCATTGGATTGGGAATCTTGAAGCTAAGGTTTTTTTTTACTTTAGGACTTTCGCCTTCATTCAAGCTTGTTTCTACGGGTTCCTCCATCAATGATTGGTCAAAATCTAGGGTTGCTTTTTTAAACATTGTCGTGAACCTCTTCTTTCATTAAGCTACAAGGATCCCACTTTCATCGAGAGATTCAAGGGTATCTCGAGAAGACTAGGATTTCTCATACATGGTTTGAGCTTGTTAGCATTCATCAGTGTAAAGATCATGGGTGGGGTTATCCCAAGGGTTTTCCTCTATGATTCAAACTCATTCATCTTCATCCAAGGATTCTCCAAAGAGTATTGTTTTATGTTAAAATCATCAGGTAAAAAAAAGGGAATTCTTTCGAATCAAACATTGAAAGATAGAGTTTCCGAGGTTTTGATTCATGTTACAAAAGATGAAGCGGTGATTGAGACACTAGCGTGTTGTTTGAGATACAAGTTAACGTGGATGGAAGAGCTGAATTAGGGGTTTTCATGACGATTCAAACTCGGATAAAGTTCATATTGGTATTAAAGTGAAAGAGGCATTTACTTGGAAATCAAGTCACAATCAAGTTCAAAGATTCATTCAATCATTTAAGGTTTTTTAAAGCTTGGTGATCCATTCATAAATGTCAAGGGAAGTTTGATTATTCAAGACCTTGATGGATCAATGTCCATGACTCATCCAGAAGCGAATAAAAAATTAGAAACGGGAGAGAAAGCTACTTGAAGTATTTGGATTTTGTCATTCGAACTCAAAGATTCTCATTACATCACAAAGTCATCATCATTTTGTCAACATAATTACAAAAGCAAAGAAAGAAATCAACAAAAGGGAAATTCAGTTTGAGTATTTGGAAGTCGCCATCATACTATCAAGTATAAGATCATTTCATGGCACCTAATACATTATACCAAGTTAGAAAAGGCAATTTCAAGTATCAATAAACATCCATCACATACTATGGTACAAAATTTTATTTCAACTTGGTTCGTGCAAAACATAAGGACCTAGATCTACATTCAGACTGCTCTCTCAGATTTTATATGCCTTCATTCACTTTTACTTGGCTTGAGAAGATCTCCATAAGTCTTTCTCGAGTTGTTCTTGCTCTCCACCCCAAGTCTTGTCCTGCATCCAAGACCAAGTTATGCCAAACAACAAACATCCTTTGAGACTTGAAACCAACCATGTCCTGCAATTAATCAAACAGCAGCTCAGTAATGAATAAAATAATATATATGCATAATATCGTTTGGTGCAATACTGTCCATCTCAAACTTTCAAATATGGAAATAACCTAACATTTTTCCTCTAATTCACCTTTTTGTTCCTTTTAAATCAACTCAACTTCATCAAAAGATGATCACAACATTCATTCCTCTTTTCCTCTCACTCCTAATTTCTCTTTCTTTCAATTTCCATACTCTGATCCATTTGAAGACAACCAAATTTTCCTCCAACAGCAACAATAATAGCAACATGATGTTGATTTTCAGCTTCATTATTCACCTATAGTGATGAACAACAGTGATAGTACCCCGGATCATCAAGATCAAGCTTCAAATAATTCGATAACCGACGCCAACAACAATATTGTTAATAGTCTTGTAACTGCAGAAGCTATTTCTGGTAAAGGAAAAAGTGGAGTGGTTCAGCAGATCCAAAGGAAAAGATCTAGCAAGAGGGATCGACACAGCAAGAGAAAGAGTAAGAGAAAGGACAAAAGTAAAAATGGAATCTAGAACTAGAACATCACTTCTAGTTGATGAATCAAATTCAAAGCAATGCAATGAAGGAAGAGCAAAAACTAACCTCACTTGGAACCCCTTTGAAACTGTGGTAGAATCTGCAGGTACATAAACTGTGAATTATCATCCTTCTTTTGATCATGTGAAGCTGATTCATAATGAAACCGAAAGCAGCTTGCTAAATCGGTTCCCCTCAAGACCGTTCCCTGTACTGTGAGCAAAAGGAAGTAAAAATCAGCAAATCGGGTAATTAAGTCGGAGGAAAGTTTTTTATCAGAAGTTCAGAAGGAAATTATTTAACCAGTTCAGCTTAACCAAACCTAACTCACTTCAACTAACAACCATAGTTCTTACCTGGCCATAACTAACATTCAGTAACCAACCCAAAACAGTTACAACAAACTAACTTCTAACAGAACTAACAAAAGCCCATAACGTAATAACTGTATCCTAACTCCTGACCAATTCCAACCAATTGCATAACAGAATACAAACTTCTTCTAACCTCCTAACTGTTTTCTAGCTTCCTCTAATAACTATAACCATCTTCAATATAACATATATAAACATAAGCTTACCTTTCATATTGATCCCAGGAATTGGACCGAAAGATCACACTCAAAAATTCTCTCTTTTTCCTCTCTCAATCTTTACTCTTCACCACCATAATCATTCTTCACATTTGGAATAATCACCATTCTGCAAAAAAATTCTCGTCCCTCTCCGTTTCATCTTTGTCCATCAACCATTCATCTTCAAAGATTCTCCAGATATCTCTCTCCCTACTCTTTCTCCATAAATTCATCTTCATTCTCCTGGTATCTGTAGCATCTACATCTTCAAGCTTCTACAAAAAAAAACTTTCCACCAATACATCATCGTCCTCATCATAACTTCATTCTACATCAACAACAACAAACACATAGTAAAATGCTTCAGTAGTCACATCATTGCAACAAACGCAAGATCTATAATAGAAATTTGCAGAGGTAGAACCACAACACAAATAAAGAGAAGAAGAAGAAGATATTCAAGGAGCATAATATTACCTTCGTGCTACTGAAGTTTTCTTGATTTCTGGTTTTCGCATTCGAAACGCCGTCGGAGCAACTCCGATAAGTGAGCGCCATATCTTTCTCCATCCTTGTGTAAATGTTTCAATTGTTGTATATTATCTCCTGGCCGCTATCATTGTTCACACAAAGTAGAAAACGAATCGCGAATGAGCGAAGTCGCTAGAGCAGATTGAACAGAAGTATGAGAAGAGCAAACAACGGCTAAAGCGTCTGAGATGGAGGATCGCTTCTGAACATTGGTTGAGTATCAGACGAAGCAGATCGATCAAAAAAGAAGAGGCTCATGGCAAAGATCAGAGACGGCCGCAAGAGGATGGAATACGAATGAAAGATGACCGTCGAAATTTAATAGAGGCAGAGGGAATTTGTGATGACGTCGCTGTTAACTTGATCGGAGTAGGAAAGTGGAGGATTTTCGCCGCCGTAAGAGAAGAGAGAAAAAAGGAGTTTGTTTCAAAGGATGTCCAATAGACACAATTGTGAACCCTAACCCCCTTTTTTCACTGAAATGTCGCTGACCTTCTTTTTGTTATTTTATTTTAATAATAATAATAATAATTGAGATAATAATGGTTCTAAAAATTTTTTTTTGCCTAAATTGGATTGGGTTTTGGGACAAAAATCTATCGGACTGAGAGCAAGACAATCCTTGGGTCATGGATCCACTACTCTGCTACCCCAGAATTCAATTCTCACCCCCTACTTCTTTTACTTTCTCTTATGTTTTTTTAAATACTTTCTTTCATGTTTTTTCTCTTAACAAAAATGCATAACAAAAATGTTTAAAAAATATTAGAAGGCACTCTAGGAATTAATTAGGAATATATTTCTTCTTTTCGCCAATTTTTAGTCAATTTTATTCGTTAGTTTTGTTCATTTTTATATCATGTGTTTCATTTGTGATTTTCGGTAAGGATCGTATGCAATACTTTAAATACTCGTTGCTTAGTTTTACTTGTTTGTATAGTCTTTCATGATCCCTTAGGTGACTTTGGTTCAAATTTAATCTTCGATCTAATTGAACTAAATTAACATTTGGCTCCTAAATCCAAACATGCTAACATTAGGTAGAATTCCCTCATTCATCCTTGACTTAGGTCTAACAACGCACGATAACATTAGGTTTAGAAATAGGATAATCCCCCTTTAACTTTTCTTCTCCTTTTGCATTCGCATTTAAAACTAAAACTTCTTTTTTCTTTTTTTTTTTAAATTCAAAACACTAAAAAACTACTGATGAGAATCATGCTTTTGCTTAGTATGGGAAATGATAAGCGGGTCTCTTCTCGATCTTATTGTTCTTCATCTCAAGCCTAGGTGTGGTTCAATTCTCAAAGACCCCTTTCATGACTAAGTAGAAAAATGGCTAATATCTCTCTCTTGAGGTCGACTAGTCATTATCTGCAACGAAAATACAAAAAAAATTAAACCATTTTGTGTGCTCGAGCACCATTTCTCTAAAACCCTTTTCAGGTAAGGACACGATTAATTTACTTATGTGCCAACGCATAAGTCTCCAAAGGTCGAGCTGCGGCAGAAGGCGGAATTAACTTCGTCCATTAAAAAACACAAACAAGCAAAAACATAGGAGCCGAACTACGGTAGCTCTGATTCCTCAAAACGGATACGTAGGCACTGGGGTAGGGCACAGGCGAGCACAATTTTATTTTCCCTACATTCCTTTTCTCCTTTATTTTGCATGCATTCTCCCCTCAGTAGTATAGTAAACAGTAAGCATAGATTAAACACACCCATAAGATAGATAACAAGAGTAGATACCGTAGAGTACTACGGATGTGTGGGGTGCTAATACCTTCCCCTCGTGTAACAGATTCCCTTACCCGATCTCTCGGTCGCAAGACCGTGACTTCTCCCTTCTCAGGTTTTCTCGATGTTTACCTTTCCCTACATGTGGGATAAAAGACGTTCGATGGCGACTTCATTGTTTGATGATTTTCAGCCGTTTGTTTCAGCTGGCGACTTCACTGGGGAATAGGTCGACCAAATGCTGGTCCATCCCGGAGTCTCTCCTAGCTCTTGCTTTCTTTCATTTGGGTGTTTATCTTTACGCTTTCAGTTTATTCATTCATTTTGTATATACTTGAGCATACGTATGCATTGCATTTTACTGTCTTCCATATACTACTGATGTACTGGATTTGCTTCTTGTTTGGGTGGGGATGCTACTATTGAGGTAAAAGGCCCAATACCCGGGCCAGAGTGCACTAGGACACCTAGGAATAGAGTGGGGGCATGACAGCTATAGGACGTGGTTCGATTAGTGCAGTCATGTCATATACCATGCTCGGATGAGGTTCAAATGAATTACTATCGGCACCCACGTCTGTGGGCAAGCCCATAGCACTTTCAGGCGGACCCGTGATTTTCGAGTTACCATTGCCTTACCCTGACCTAGTCTTCACCCGTGAGTGGGGAGGGAATTTTATTATAGGTACAGTTGGTGACTATGATTAGATGATTACTCGTTTTTAGATGGTTACTCATATTCAAATGATGATTATGCTCAGACAGTGACTATCGGTTCTAATGGATATGCTCTGGAACTCTGTCAATAATTAGGAGGTTCTCAGATTTATTTTGAGTCCCGAATCTTTTCATAAGATTATATGGTTTATGTTCCGGACCTACGATCCTGGTACTTACAAGCTACGCAGAGGTAGTACAGCAGAGATTGGTATCATGGAAGTAGTAACCCCATGATCATTTTGCATTTACATCATAACATGTTTATTTCTCAAAAAGAAATGTCAGAAAGGTGAAATTATTAACCTTGCATATGCATGTCCACTTTGGATACCTCTCTCGCATAATTTTCGTTAGTAACATTTGGCAACAGTGATGTTCTCAAGAAAACCAAAGGAGACAATCATACTTATCTGTACTACTCAAGTTTTTCGCTCAAGTTCTTGGCCTTCTTTGAAAAGTCTAAAGGACCATTTTAGTCATTTTGACCCTACTTCAGTCTTACAGCTACAAGTTACACATTCCAGGACTATCAAATTGTTCCAATTCCGGAAGGACGATCCTCTTTGCTGAACACCTACCTGTCGCCAAATCCGGATGGGCACGATTTTGGAACTATTGCTAAGGCACTATATTTGAGCCTTGGCGATATAAATGGGAGAAAAATAGTAACCTACCCCCAAACTAATCATTATTGTTTCCAATAAACAAAAGTTGCTCATCTTATACTCCCATAACCTTCTTATATTCAAATTATGTGGGAATTTCTCTTATTTTTGATGTTTTCTTCATATGGTCGCTCTTGTCATCATGTCGCCCGATTATTACTGATGGTAATTGAACCATGGAGAACCGGAGTGGACAACCATTTCATACATCATACATATCATGCATTTCGTGAATTGCGGGTTTTCTGGCAGGAGTTCTTATCTGATGATTTTCCCTTTTATTATAGAATCTACAAGACAACTTCCCTACATCCTTATCGCACTCGAGCCAATAAGTTGAGGATTATGGAACAGATTGAGCAGAACCAGGCCGCGCTCCGCAAAGACATGGACACCATGGGTGACCGAATGAATCAACTCATGGAAACTCTTCATGCCGTCATCCAAGGGAAGGAAGAGCTCAGAATAAGCGTCACTAAACTGGTAGACGTTGCCTCCACATCCGAGAACGGCGGACCTAAGAATGACCATGGAGGGATTCCTAAGGAGAACCCACGACTGATCATTGATGACCACCATGATGTCATTGATCTTGATGACCCTCTAAAGGATTCCACAGCTGATTTGTCTGAAACTGCTAAGATGTACAAGGCTTTGGAAGAACGCTTAAAGGCTATGGAGACTTCTAAGAAACCAGGATTCAGTGCCGCTGCTATGTGTTTGGTTCAAGGGGGTTGTGATTCCGCCAAAGTTTAAGGTACCTGATTTCGACAAGTATAAGGGGGTTACATGCCCAGAGACTCATCTCCGATCTTACTTTAAAAAGATGGCTGCTTATGCTAGCAATGAGCCGTTGCTTATGCATTTCTTTCAGGACAGTCTTGCTGAAGCTCCATTAGTGTGGTACATGCAGTTGGAGCAGACTCATGTTAGTAACTGGAGTGAGCTTGTTTCTGCTTTCTTAAAACATTATCACTACAACACCGCCATGGCACCCAGCTGTGCGCAGCTACAGAGTATGTCTCAAAAAACTTGCGAGTCTTTCAAAGAGTACGCCCAGAGATGGCGCAGTTTGGCCGCAAGAGTTCAACCTCCCCTTCTAGATCGGGAACTAGTGGATTTGTTCATGAGTACACTCTGAGGCCCATATTTATAACATATGCTCAGTAGTACTTCTGACTCATTTTCGGATATGGTCATCATCGGAGAACGGGTTGAAATGTGTGTTAAGGTAGGGACTATTCTTGACATATCTAGCACAAATGGTAACAACAACTCTGGTGGTGGGAAGAAACCATACTCTAGCAGTTTCGTCAAGAAAAAAGAAGGAGAGGTAAGCAATACCTCCCATGATAAAGGGAAAGCTATTGTACAGGTTCCGTATTACCAAACCTATGTTGTTACTCCACAACAACAGTATGCACCACCGCGGAACTATCAACAGAACCAAAGGCCCGAGGGGCAGAGGGGTCAACAAAGGCAGCAGAGGTACCCCGAAAGGAGGATTGATCCAATCCCGATGTCGTATGCTCAATTGCTTCCACAATTGCTAGTTGGTCAGTTAGTACAACTTCGAGAGTTAGATCCTCCACCAGCAGAACTCCCAAGGGGTTATGATGTTAATGCACGTTGTGAATTCCATTCAGGCGCCCCAGGCCACTCGATCGAAAATTGTAAGGCTTTAAAATACAAGGTGGAATCTCTTTTAGATTCCAAGGAGTTAAGCTTCACTCCTATAGGCCCTAATGTTCAGAATAATCCTATGCCTCCCCACCACGGAGCTGCTACCAATGCTATTGGGTTTGACAATGACCATGACTTAGTGACTCGGGTTGAAGAGGTTCAGATTTCGATGGCAGTCCTAAGAGAGCATCTTTTACAGTAGAAAGTTCTACAAGAGCTTCATAGTTTTTGTTTGAAATGCTTATCCAATCCAGAAGAGTGTGACGATTTGAAAAATTCCATTCAGAAACTGATGGACGAAGGGGTTGTTAGAGTTGAGAAAGTCGTTCCCGAAGGTGATGTCGCTATTTTGGAAATTCCGTATTATCCGGCCGATGTTCAGAGGAATGCTTCAAGAGTTCCATTGGTTATACAGGTTCCAACGCTCCCTGCACCAAACCGGAATCCGGTTGCTCTCCCGCCAACCCAAGCATCAACGTTTCCTAATTTTGTTCCCGATCCGTTAACTGATAACAGGGAAGTGCCGTGGGAATATAATGTCGTTTACATTCGGGGAAAGAAAGTTGTTTGTCCGTCGATTGAAAATAAGGATGTAACCAACATTACCGGGACTAGTAGAATAACTCGAAGTGGGAGAGTCTTCGCTCCTACTCCACCACCTCCTGAGGAAGTTATCGAAGAGATTCCTACGAAAGATAAAGGGAAACAGGCAGTTAATGATTCTTCTGGGACGTCTTTTGAATAACAAGTGGAGCAGTTAATCAGGGTAATCAAGAAGAGCGATTTCAAGGTGGTTGACCAGCTGAATCAGACGCCTGCAAAGATCTTAATCTTATCCCTCCTCATGTATTCCGAATCTCATCGAACCGCCTTGATGAGAATTCTACACGGTTCCCATGTAAATACTGAGATCTTTGTGGCCCAATTTGAAGGGGTTGTTACAAATATCTCCGCAGGAAACTGTCTAGGCTTCAGTGATGACGAGCTCCCTCCTGAGGGTCAGGCTCATAATAAGGCGCTGCATATTTCCATCAGGTGCTTAGATATTGTAATGTCTCAGGTCTTAGTAGACACTGGGTCTTCTTTGAACGTGATGCCTAAGCATACTCTGCTCAAGCTAAACATGGACGGGGTGATGATGAAACCCAGTATGCTAACAGTCAAAGCCTTTGATGGGTCGAGGAGATCTGTAGAAGGAGAAGTTTACTTACCCATCAAAATCGACCCCCGCGTGTTCTACCTGTCGTTCTATGTCATGGACATTCGTCCATCTTACACTTGCTTGTTGGGACGCCCGTGGATCCATGTGGCAGGGGCCGTTACTTCAACCCTGCACCAACGTTTGAAGTTCATTATCCAAGACAAGGTCGTCATTATTGGCGGAGAAGAAGATGTCGTGATTAACAATGTTACTTCCTTCCGTTATGTCGAAGTAGACGGAGAAGTTCATGAAACCCCTTTTCAGGCCTTGGAAATCGTTTATGTTGACAGAGTCCCCACCACGCTGGAAAATGCGTAGAAGTCTAGAGTTCCGATGGTTTCCTTGAGTGATTCCAAAGCTATTGTGGAATCTGGAGTCCCTAATGAAGACTGGGGCAAAGTGATAGAGGTGCGCGAAAAGCAGGACAAGTCTAGACTTGGGTTCAGGTCCCCGTTTTCAGACCATGTTGGTACGAATCCAATTATGCTCAAGGGAAAACAAGTTCCTCCTCTTTCAAAGGTTTTGTTAAGGCCGGTCCGGAGGCTCAAGGGCAGATTCATGCAATTAATGATGAAGACGATGCAGATATGGCTCAGTATATCTACCAGATTGCGCCTGATCAAGAGCTCGACAATTGGACTGCCACTGATATTCCTGAAGTTGTTTTCTTTGACATGTAATGTTCTTGTTTTAAATAAGTCGCATACTTTTGGCCCAAAGCATGTTGACGGCTTGTGAAAAGGGCCCCTCATGTTTCTATGTTTGTTTAAAAAGTGAATAAAATGTCATTTTTGCATACAATTTTTGCTCTCTATCTTTTCTTATTTTCGTAAAAATAAAATGGCAATGTTTTTCTAACTCTTTAACCATTTTCCAATTCGCATCCATATTCTAAAATAAGGCATGATTCATCAAATCATGCAGGTCTGCCTCAAATTCCATAAAAAACGGTGATGTTACAGTTCCTTGCACCAATATCCTTGGGAATCCAAATGACCAAGTCGATGAGGGTAGTGGGGAAGATTGTGAAATTCCGGAAGAATTGGAAAGGCTGTTGAAACAAGAATAGAAAATGATCTTGCCTCATCAAGAAGCCATTGAAGTCATCAATCTTGGCACTGACGCAGTAAAAAAGGAGGTCAAAATAGTGGCCGCTTTGCAAGATAACATAAAGAAGGGGCTGATTGAACTTCTTAGAGAATACTCCGACATCTTTGCCTGGTCGTATGAAGATATGCCTGGTCTAGATACGGATATAGTCATGCACCACTTGCCACTCAAGCCAGAATGTCCTCCAATAAAGCAGAAGCCAAGAAGAACTCGTCCAGATATGTCTCTCAAAATCAAAGAAGAAGTTGAAAAGCAGTTGAACGCAGGCTTTTTGTTGGTATGTGAGTACTTAGATTTGATTGCTAACATCGTACTTGTCCCTAAGAAAGATGGGAAGGTGCGCATGTGTGTAGATTATCGAGATCTGAACAAAGCAAGCCCAAAAGACGACTTCCCATTACCACACATCGATGTTTTGGTTGATAATACAGCCCAGTCCTTAGTTTTCTCCTTCATGGATGGTTTTTCAGGATACAATCAGATAAAGATGGCCCCGGAAGACATGACAAAGACGACATTCACTACTCCATGGGGTACTTACTGTTATAAGGTCATGCCTTTTGGGCTCAAAAATGCGGGTGCAACATATCAACGTGCCATGGTGACGCTTTTCCATGATATAATTCATAAAGAGGTCGAAGTGTATGTTGATGATATGATTGCAAAATCACAAAACAAGGACGAAAACTTAGTCCATCTGCAAAAGTTATTTGCGCGTCTGCAAAAGTTTAGACTAAGGCTTAACTCGAATAAGTGCACCTTCGGAGTAAGATCCGGCAAATTACTCGGTTTTATCGTAAGTAAGCGAGGCATCGAGGTAGATCCTGACAAAGTAAAAGCTATACAGAATATGCCAGCACCAAAAAATGAAAAATAAGTAAGAGGGTTCCTCGGGAGATTGAACTATATAGCCAGGTTCATTTCTCATCTCACAGCTATTTGTGAACCCATCTTCAAATTGCTGCTGTGACCGGTGGGAATAGAACTGACTGTTTTTGGAATGTTGGTTCGCGTTTGCGTTTGTTTTTGCAAAATGTCGCGGTAAGCAAGAGTCGCCACCGTCTTTTATTTTATCCAACAAGGAAAGGACAAAAGCACTGAAAAATTCCTTTTCGAGATGTTTCTCGGGTTCGGGAGGTAGATTATAGAAAGGGAAGGTGTTAGCACCCTTTCTATCTGTGGTTATCCACGGGCTCTTAGGTACTTGCTCACTATGTTTTCAAAAGTTTGCTTTTCTTTGTGTTTGTGGGTTTTGAAAAAGAGTTTTGTTTTTTAAGAGAGTGTAAGTGCGAAAAGTTTTGTTTTGTTTTAAAAAGGAGCAAGTACTTAAAAACCTCTACCTACTCAAAAAGGAATTAAACTGTGCAATTGTCCTTTAGACAATACTATCCCACTATTGAGGAGTAGGTAGCATCGTCGTTGGAGTTTTCGGGTCAGTTCGATTTAAGGGACGTGTGGTCACTAAAGCAATGTTAGGACGCTTTAGCGGTAACCCTAATGTCTTAGATCATTTTTATCGAGGCAACCATTTCGAGGCAACTTTGATCTTTGGACAGGAGGGCGACCTCTAAGACTTCCTATACTCAATGACCACGTTCGAGGCAACCAAGTGAGGTGTACCCTAGGAGTGGCATGTGCAAGTGTGTCAATTTTCAGTTATATTATCTTTGCATGTCATGGTGAGCTACTGTTGATTTTAAGTTAAGAGTTAATCTTGTCATACATAGCCTAGTTAGCATACATCTAAACAGTTAATATATGTATAGGAATTTAAAGTGCAGGAATTGTAAATCCTATGCTATTACAAGGCTTCGGGGAGGGGGATTATTTACATGACCAAAAATTGGGGGAATAAAAAGCAGTAAAGTGTAAAATTCTTAGTTAAGCTATTACAAACCAGTAGGCAATTATAATAAAATAAACGCGTGCGAATATGAAAATAACCTCTAAAAATCCTAAGACTAAAATCTTTTTGTTGTTTTATTTTATTTTGAGAAAATGATTTAAATCTACTTAATTTTAGTTTTGAGAAAATGTTAAGATAATTAAAAGGTTAATTAACAAAGTTAATTCAATAGGAAAAAAACTAGCCTAATGTTTTTGTTATTTTATTTATTTTAATGTTAATTAAAAAAAGATAAAAAGATGTCAATGAAAACAAAAATAAAATACAAGGGGGATCCTTCGATCCAAGAAAAAAGGAGCTTAGAGCCAAGGAGGGAATGGAAGCTTCGATCCAAACAGGGTCATGGTTCTTTCGATTGGGCCAGGATGTGGGCATGAACAACCTTCGATCCAGGGAAGGGGATTTCCCTTCGATCTTGGGAAAAATGCCTTCTTCGATCCAGGTGGACTATGGGAAGCTTCGATCCAGAGAAGGTGTCTCCTTCGATCTGGGATGCTATACCTGCAAAAGTATGTTAGCAAAATAAAACTCAGGGCCTGGTATCGAACCCCACGCCCTTCGATCCTGCGTGCGCTGAGTCTTTTCAGGCTAAATCTGCAGCAAATGTTAGCAAACGAAGAACATGACCTGGGGCCAAACCCAAGCCCTTGAATTCTGTCTAGGATGGAAAATTGAATGGGATAGAAAATATGGAGGTGTTATGCAAAATGAAAAGTTTTGACAATATACCCTCTCTTACCAGCAGATTGAATCTTCGATTTGGGTACTGGCTGGATGGGAGCACTTTCAATCTGAGGGCTTCTGGGTGTGGGCACCTTCGATCTGAAGGACAGCTTTGGCTTGGAAAATTCTGACAACCTTTGATGGATTGTATGGGCAGCGCCTCTC
Source organism: Vicia faba (assembly GCA_948472305.1). NCBI lineage: Eukaryota > Viridiplantae > Streptophyta > Magnoliopsida > Fabales > Fabaceae > Vicia > Vicia faba. Next base: position 964,004,764 of record OX451741.1, on the reverse strand, counting down.
CAATGTTTTTTGTTCTCCTGTTCTGTTCTCTATTTTTCCCTCTGTGTTTTTTCGTGTGTTCTGCACTGCATGCTTACCCCTTTATTTATAGGAGTGTGGGGGTCTAGTAACGGCAAGAGACAACCCATTAAACATGCCTTTAAAGCCATGAGACAAGAATCAAACACATTAAATAATTTCCTTTTTTGAAATATTCATGTCTCTTGAATGAACCTGGACACTTTTAAATTTCGAATGCCTTCAGGCCCTGCTCTTCGATTGGTCTTGATTTGCCTCCTTCGAATGGACTTCTTATGTACCCTTCAAATGGGCCTTCTGAATGCTTCTTCGAATGGTCTTGAGTTGCACAAAATCACTCTGGTCGAATCAGCTCTTTAGGAACAGAAAAGGCAAGAATCTGGCCTTTAACTCAGGAATTAAATCCACAATCAGCATTTAATTATTTCTATATTTGCAAGGGAAACATGCCATTTTCTCATGTTCAGTGTACCTGGACATGTTTTTTGAGTGCCCTCTTGATGGCCTCTTTCAACTGGCCTGGAAGGAGTTCTTCAAATGGCCCTGGTCCAAATATCAGTCGAAGGTTACTGATTAAAATCCCAATATAAAGGCTTTGTTAACAGGCCAATCAAAAGGTGTTGTTCATGCTAATCGAAGGACATGGTTAACATGTTTGTCGAAGCTGCCTTGACACAATGCTAAATCAAAGGATCCCTTGGCATGCCAATTGAAAGGCTTGGCCCAGGGTGCCAAACGAAAAGGTCTTTCAGAATTATAATCGAAGGGCTTTAACATAATGCCAATCGAAGTGCTTGTCCATAATGCCAATCGAAAGGCTCATTCAGAATACCAATCGAAGGGTCTTTCAGAATGCCAATCGAAGTGCTTGTCCATAATGTCAATCGAAAGGCTCATTCAGAATACCAATCGAAGGGTCTTTCAGAATTCCAATCGAAGTGCCTTGACATAATTCCAATTGAAGTGCTCTTTCAGAATACCAATCGAAGGGTCTTTCAGAATGCCAATCGAAGGCCTTGACATAATGCCAATCGAAGTGCTTGTCCATGCCAATCGAAAGGCTCCTTTAGAGTACCAATCTAAGGGTCTTTCAGAATGCCAATCAAAAGGTACTTAAAGCACCACTCAAAAAATTTCTTTTTTCCTTAGGCAAGGGTTTGTGATCAACCATGCAGTGGGAAGACTTTGGAAAACATGAGAGGGAAAATTTTGGGGTACAACAGTTGCCCCTGTTCAATTTTCTTAAACCTGAGGATATATATTGGCTTTCGAGCCTTTCGTGATCCGAAGGTGGAAGATAATTGAACACTATAGTGCCCAGAAATTTGCACTCGCATGGTGTAGTATCAGCATTGTGACGTCGGGAATGGGCTTACAGATGCCATTTGGAGATTGTTGGTAGGAGGATGGGCTTATAGATGCCATCTTCAGGAGTGTCGATCGCATAAGAGATTCCTTAGCGAGAACTTGCATACCTGTTGTTTGTAGAAGATTCCGCTGGGGAAGTCTAACTTTTGTTGAGATTTAGGAACTGACTGTACTTCAACTGAGAGAATGCTTCAGCTGAGTTTTAAGAACCTGTTCATAATTCAATTGGGGGGAAACATCTTCATCAAGATCTAGGAATTGTCTCGTGTCCACCGGGAGTATACCGCTGAGGTTATAGAACTTTCCCACACTATGACGGAGGAAAACATCAAGATCTAGGAACTGACTCGTGCTCAAAGGAGTATACCGTTGAGGTTATAGTACTCGTCCACACTATAACGTAGGGAAACATCTTCATCAAGATCTAGGAATTATCTCGTGCCCACCGGGAGTATACCGCTGAGGTTGTAGAACTTGTCCACACTATGACGGAGGAGACATCTTCATCAAGATCTAGGAACTCTCTCGTGCCCACCGGGAGTATACCGCTGAGGTTATAGAACTTGTCCACACTATGACGGAGGAGAACATCAAGATCTAGGAGATGACTCGTGCTCAATGGGAGTATACCGTTGAGGTTATAGTACTTGTCCACACTATGACATAGGGAAACATCTTCATCAAGATCTAGGAATTGTCTCGTGCCCACCGGGAGTATACCGTTGAGGTTATAGAACTTGTCCACACTATGACGGAGGAGAACATCAAGATCTAAGAACTGACTCGTGCTCAAAGGGAGTATACCGTTGAGGTTATAGTACTTGCCCACACTATGACGTAGGGAAACATCTTCATCAAGATCTAGGAACTGTCTCGTGCCCACCGGGAGTATACCACTGAGGTTATAGAACTTGTCCATACTATGACGGAGGAGACTGTCGAGATTGAGAGCCTTATCTGAAATTCAACCGATGATAATTCAATTGAGATTTAAGAACTGGTCAGATCTTCGACGTAATTGAGAACTTTAGCTGTATCTTTCCTGAAAGGTAAATGTCAGTCATATGCAATGCATGATATGGATCAGGCAATGATGCTCTCAAAATAAATGAGATTGTATTCGTATGATGTGTACATGCATGTATTATGATGTATAGAAGTGTGATGTTTTAGCTGGGAAAATAAATCTCGGAGCTGCTGGAGAATGGAGTTGAGTCTGGATGATTGTCAGAATTGCGTCTGCATCTAGAGCGTATCTGAAATGTATTTGAATGAGTGATAGAATGACATCCGAATCTGGATTGTATCTGGACTGTATTTTGAATGAGTTACAGAATGACATCCGAATCTGGATCGTATCTGAACTGTATTTTGAATGAGTCTGGAATAAGTATCAGAATGTCAGCCATATCTGGATCACATCTGAACTGTCTGTAGAAGGAGTCTGGAATAAGTATCAGAATGTTAGCCATATCTGGGTCGCATCTGAACTGTCTCTAGAAGAAATCTGGAATAAGTATCAGAATGTCAGCCATATCTGGGTCGCATCTGAATTGTCTCTAGAAGGAGTCTGGAATAAGTATCAGAATGTCAGCCATATCCAGATCGCATCTGAACTGTCTCTAAAAGGAGTCTGGAATAAGTATCAGAATGTCAGCCATATCTGGGTCGCATCTGAACTGTCTCTAGAAGGAGTATGGAATAAGTATCAGAATGTCAGCCATATCTGGGTCGCATCTGAACTATCTCTAGAAGGAGTCTGGAATAAGTATCAGAATGTCAGCCATATCTGGACCGCATCTGAACTGTCTCTAGAAGGGATCTGGAATAAGTATCAGAATGTCAGCCATATCTGGGTCTCATCTGAACTGTCTCTAGAAGGAATCTCAGAAGATGATGATCTTTTGTGTTGATTGATCTTTCCTGAAAAGGAAAAGAGTTAGTTATATGCAATGTCATGATGTATGCATTTGTTATGATGTATGCATTGTGTAATGATGTTCTCAAAATAAAATCAGATTTGTGTCATATGTATTTTGTATGCATATGTTATGGAAGTTGTTGAAGTGTAATTTTGTCTTGGACTTTGCTCAAAACGCTTCCACCGGGGATCCCTGCTTTGTTGTTTGAGGAGAACTCCGCTGGGGGATATTGAAAACTCTGTGGGGAGTATGTTTACTTCTGCTTGGGAAAAGAGTTTAGGAGTCTTAGTCGTCCGTTGCTCTACTGGGGAGTCGAAGTTGAACTGATATCTGGACAGGTCCAGGTTTCGCAGTAACTTGCTGGGGATTGTAGAGTAGTCTATTGGGGAAGAGGAGTTGTAGTCCTTTGATTTGTAGTAGTCGGAGAGGCAAACTCAATCTGGGGAATCCTGGTGTTGTTGGGGAAATAAACCCTGTCGTCAGTCTGCTAGAGAGGTGACATCTTCGTTGGGGGAAGTCCTCGAGGATTCTTGAGGTTGATTCAGCTGGGGAAAGGTTTTCAGAGATTAAACCCTTGCTGGGAGTCATCCTATGAGAAGGATTTTGGGGATATTTTTCATTGCCCCTAGTAGCAAGTGTTTGTGACATTGCCAGAAAATGTTTAATTGTACGTAACCCTTCACTGAGATTGATGTTCAATGCCCCAAGCGACGGAGATGGAGACTTGCCCCTGGTTACTCTGCACTTCTTTAAAGATTTCTTGAAATCTTGACTGGACTGCCCCAGGTGTGCTGGATAGTGACATGTCAAGTCCCCTTGTTGATAGGAGATTTGTCAATGGAAGTGTCATCCTTTTTGAAATGATTTTGTTCACTGAGAGGGCTTTCGTTCATCGGATATTCGTTGTGTGAATTTCTCCGCTGTCAAACAAATAGCCAAATGCAAACAGTCATATTCAAATAATGCAAAGTTTATGCTTGTCTCGAAGTTTTGAAAAATGCATTTTTTAGCAGAAAACTCTTTATAAGACAATTTCAACACAAGATTTAGGGCAAAGCCTTACAGGAGTCAGGATACCTTTTGTAACAGTATGCTTTCGAACTAACCCATGCTTCAGTTAGGACTTTTGAAGGGTTGTAACGTGGCTTGGTTCACGGTTTAAGAAACAAAGGATAAAGGCTCAAAGTATATTTGTACCCACCCGCTCTTCGTGATGTTCTTCAATCCTAAACTCAGTTAATTGTGCGTCGAACTCTATTCGAATTTGGAACAACATTTTGGTGATGGTTCACACAAGTTGGATTTTGGAAGCCAGTCATTTTTGCAAATTTCTCATGTTGTTGAGGATTTGTAGCGACCTTGTTCTTTTGATTTGTTATCCCTAACTTTTGCCTGACTGTTCCTGTTTTCGAGATTACAGTCAGCGGGATGCCCCAGCTTTCTTAAGCCTCCTTTATAGGTTTTGGCTCAGTGAGCTTTCTTCTTTTGAGAGGTTGACTGCCTATGAAATAAGGAACCATCACTGTCTTTTGATTCCAGAGGAATGCTTTTGATGTCATTCGTTGTATTATGAACTGAGAGTTTTGCGACTTCAATGCACATCTTTTGAATTAACTGAGAGACTACCCTGCCCCAGGTTTAAATTAAAGGTTTCAATTTGTGTTTAAAATAGAAAACTCCTACTTCTTTGGCTCGAAGTGGTTGACTAGGGATTATCTTCCTTATAACTCCAGTGTTTAGGATTTGAAAAAAAATGCTTGTACATCGTCAGCAAGGTCTGTCCAAAAGCATACTGTATGAGATTATGGCATTGTTTCGTCATCCTCCCTCTAAAGGCTCGTAACTTTTAGCAAGAGTTGAATGTCATAAAGTGAGTAAAAAGCATAGTTTAAATGTAATGAAAATGAGTGGATCAAATCAAGACAAACATATGCAATGGATTAATGAAACAGAGTTTGACATTAATAGATAATTGTTCGAATAACAAAGAGATTACAACTTGAAAATTAAAATGAACAAAAGCTTTCAATGATTCGTCAAAGGAGCAGTGATTATGCTAGAGTCTCCGGAAGGTCAAACTAGATCTCCTTGGCATCAATCAAATTCTGAATCTTGTACTTCAATGCCCAACAATCGTTAGTATCGTGCCCCGGGCTACCAGAATGATAAGCATACCTTGCATCTGGGTTGTAGTTAGGAGAAGAAGTCTTAGGGTTCGGATGAGGGTTTATCACCGTAATCAGATTCATCTTCAACATCTGCTGCAATGCTTGTGACAATGGCATGTTGATTTGGGTGAACTGCCTTTTAGGCTCATCTGGCTTTCGTTGATTTCCCTTTTGCTATTATCGGTGTGACGCAGAACCAGAGACCAGGACTGCCCCTACGTGTTGGTGACGGTGACTTTTTTGACTGTTTACAGCATTGGACTCTTTCTTCCCATTGTGGGGCTTTTTCTGAGCATCAGAAGGTGTAGCTTCTTGAATCTTCCCACTTTTGATGTCAGCTTCGACCCTTTCGCTGGTCAGTATTAGCTCGGTGAAACCCATTGACAAGTTGCCGATCAAATGATTGAAATAGGGACCAGACAAAGTCCCAATAAACATATCCATCAACTCCCTATCAGACAGAGGGGGTTGGACTCTTCCGGCAAGATCTCTCCACTTCTAAGCGTAGTCCTTAAAGCCTTCGCCTGTACCCATAGACATACCCTGAAGTTGAGTACGCGTGGGAGCAAGGTCGGCATTATACTGGTATTGCTTGTAAAAAGCAACAACAAGGTCCTCCCAGTTGCGGATGTTAGCTCCTTCCAGTTGACAGAACCATTCAAGTTGAGTCCCTGACAGACTATCTTGAAAGAAATGAACCCAGAGATTTCTATCAGCGGTATAGAGTTGAATCTTCCTCACATATGACCGGAGGTGTAGCTTTGGACAGGAAGCTCCGTCGTACTTGGCAAAGGCAGGTGCCTTGAATTTATGGGGAATCACCACCACAGAGGATAGACCTAGATCTCCGAAGTCCAGATCGGGAACCTTCTGTATTTCCATAGTGTGCGGTGGATCTGGAACTGACTGTTTAACGCTGGTTCGCGAAATGTCGCGGAAGCAAGAGTCGCCACCGTCTTTTATTTTCTCCAAATGGAAAGGACAAAAGCACAGAAAAATTCCTTATAGAGATTGCTCTCGGTTCGGGAGATAGATTATAGAAAGGGAAGGTGTTAGCACCCTTTCTATCCATGGTTATCCATGGGCTCTTAGATACTTGCTCATTTGTGTTTTCAAAATGGTTTGTTTGCTTTTCAACTGTGGGTTTTAAAAAAGTTTCTTTGAAAATTTCAGTTCGACTCTTGTATCAGTCCTCAAGAGTGTTTGAAAAATTGCTTTCGAAAGCTTTTTGAAAAGGTGTCGGTGCGAAAAGTATTTTTTGATTTGTTTGGAAATTAGAGCAAGTATCTAGAGTCGTCTACCTACCCTAAGGAATTCGTCTGTGTAAATGTCCTTTAAAGTAGTGCCATCCCACCATTGAGAGGTAGGTAGCACCACCGTTGGAGGTATTCGGGTCAATTCAAAGGTTCGGGACATGGTGATCACCAGAGCAATGGGAAGACACCTTAGAAGCTACCCTCATGCCAGGTTCCCGGATCATGAGGACTTACTAAGACATCCTCTACTCGACGATCACCTTTCGAGGCAAGGCAACAGTGAGGCGTACCCTAGGGGTGGTGTGTGATTTGTGTGTCGTTTTCATTTATTTTTGTCTTTTGTCATGTCATTGGTGATCTAACGTTTGTTTTTATTTATGGCCATTCATTCTTGCATGCATCAATTAACAGTTAAAAATTGCGGGAAAAGTAAAGATTCTAAGCTATTACAAAAGGCGCGGGTCCACGTCGCCAAAATTAAACCAGGACCCGATTTGACAGAAAATAAAGAATTAAAGAAAATAAGGTGCGAGCAATTAGTTACACGGCTTTGGGAGAGATACATCAAAATTGTAAAGAATAAAAATAAACATGCGAATTTAATAAGAATTAAACGAGGGCGTTGGACCCTTGTTGCAAAATTAAATTAAAGATGGAATTAATTAATTAAAAAAAGAAAGAAATTGTTTTTGGTATTTTTTTGGTATTTTATGATTTTAATGAGAAAAAAAAAGAATTAAATGCAATTAAACCTAATTCTAGTTGTTTTTAATTTATTGAGAAAAGATTAAATTTTAACCTAAAATTAACCTTAATTATTTTATATACAACTTAATTATAAAAATAAATATCTAATATTTAATTATTATGGAATAAAAGAAAAAAAGGATGAAAATTAATTAAACCCTAGTTCTACAAATTTTAAATTAATTGTGAAAACATTACTATTAAACTAATTTAATAACTACATCTAATTAATGTAATTTATTTATAAAAATATTAAAATAAAATATTTATTATATTTTTCTTTTCTGATTTTTTTATGGTTTTTGTGTGTTATGAAAATAATAAATAACTAATTAAAAAGATCAATAATTAAAAGAAGATAAAAATAATGAAAAGATAAAGAATAATAAAATTTTGCAAACCTAGGGGGGTGCTGTCCCCAAATTAGGAGGTATCTTGTAGCAATCCAGGCCCACTTATATCAAGCCTTTTGGACCTTTGCAGGACGCGTGTATGTGCGTTGACGCAAGCTTATGGTGTTCCTCCAATCTGCGCCTTTGGATTGACCCTGATAGGCACGTGGATGGTTTGATCTTGAGGGGGCATGATGTGCTTTAGCATTGAAGCTGCATGGGAACGTTAATTGAAAAATAACATAGAAAGGATGAGGACCTGGGGCTCGAACCCAGGTCATGAACGTTACCACCACTACGCCTTGCCAGCTGATCCACTTAGTTACTTTGTATATTATATGAATGACAATTATTATAAAACAAAACAAACGCTAGTGGCCTAAATCAGAAAAGCGCGCGCCAAAATTCAAAGTATCCAGTCATGGCTTGCCACATACCTTTCTTCTTCGTTGATCCCTGAAATAAGAAAAGTTTAGCGGGGGTTTTAAACCCCCTCAAAACATGCTTGTTTTCAAAATAGCGAATAGCACATCTTGGGTCAGAAATTAGGCGCGACCATTGCAATCAATTCGTCCAAGCTTCCTGGTTTTGATCATGGTATTGTGATTTGCTAATTTTACAGTACCAAGAAACCCCCAATTCGTAGCTTGTAAAACCCTAGAAAACAATAATGGCATCTTTGCATACAGTGCGTAAAACTTCAATTAAAACGTAGAATAAGCTTCAGAATCATGAGAGCAACACAAAACGAGCGTTAGAATTGACAATTATGCTATGAATGACAAGATACGATTTGTGTAAAAGAGTGATACAGTTCACCCTCGAATTACCAGTTCTTTGAGTATGGGATTAAGTTTTCGATTGGAATCGTTTCCTGACAACCCTGGCAAGCTAATGGAACAAGTTTGGAGGCTTGAATCGATCTGCAAGTGTGTTTTCAGTTATGGAGTTTTCTTGAAAAAATTGCAAGTTTGTTTAGGGATTTTTGCGCAGCTTAGTGGTCTTTTTAGCACAAGGGTTTGATCAGGCTTATGTATTGAGTGAATTAGGTTAAAGAAATCAAACAAAAAGCTTGGCATTCATGACTTGAAAGATTTGATTTTTCAAGATCTTTTTCAATCTTTTCTTCATGCTATTTTGTACAAATCATGGCAAAACTTTCCCTAATTGATTATGCACGAATCTTGAATGTCCAATGAGAGTGTTTTCTGCACAAAAAGATTTTATTTCATTAGTTTTGTGTTTTTCATGCATTTTATTTAATTAAATGAATTATTAATAATAAAAAATCCAAATAAATAAATAAAAATGGAGAAAAACTTCCCTTTGGGCCTAATGGTCGTGCATATGCCTTGGATGATGAATTATGGAAGAAAAATAGGCCCATTAGCAATTTTAGGTCATTTGAAGCAATGTTGACTTTTCAAAATATCCAAAAATTTCCCAACTTCTACAAGGCATAACTTGCTTAATTTTTAAGCTTTGCTCATGTTCTTGGACATTTTGGAAAGGTCTTTGAGTCCTCTAACCAATGCCTTTTGTCCCATGTCATTTTGATTTACCAATCTCAAGTTATGGCCTTTGACTTAAAGTCCCTTTTTGTTGACTTTTGAAAATGACCTATAATGTTGAAATTGATAACTTTTTGTGAGAGCATTTCTTGGACTTGAAGTATGAAGATGAGTTGTAGGAAATGTCTTTCTCTTCAAAATGAGCTTTGGATGGAATTTTTCTCATAATCCATGTGAAAGTTATGCCCTGGTCAATTTACAGTTGACTTTTTCAACTGTCCAAATAAGGAAACTTTTGCATCTTGATGATTTTTGAGCCAAGCTTTGAGAATCATGATCAAGCATTGATCAAATGATGTTTGGGGCTTCAAAATGAGATGTTGACCAAAAATTTGAACTTTTGACTGCCAAATCACCATTTTGCCCCTACAGTTGACTGTAGTGCAATTAGGGTTTTTGACTGTGCAATCTTGTGCTGAAAGTCTTGAAACTTGATATGAGGATGCTTGACCATATTTGTAGGCATGTGGGACTTGATTGGACCTTTGGAAGCTTCATTTTCTTGATCAGAGCCAAAACCCTAGTTTTGACTGCTTAGGAGGCCCTTGAATTGTGCAACCCTTGGAGAATTTTGCAGCTTGACTTGGCAAATCTTTGAAGAATATGGGAGGGCAAATTTTGGGGTACGACACATAGCGTTAAAACGGTCTTCCAGTTGTTTGTACTTATCCTCAGCAGGAGGATACTGTTCTTCATCATAGTCTGTCTCGTTATCGGAGATTTCAGGGCTAGGAGCCCTCCTTTCTTGTGGACTGTCTTTCCCTCCAGATGAGGTGGTCAGGTAAACTTCATTCTGCAGCCCATTTCCAAACCTGCGTCCAGTATTGAACAGGATGGTCCTCTTTTTCTGCTTCTTCCTCTCTTTCAGAATCAGGGTCTTTAGGTCCTGCTGACCCTTAGCTAGGCTCATGACCAACTCATGAAATTTGGCATTCTGGGCATGGAGGGCCTTGATAGCTTGCTCGGTTGAAGGTTCAGTAGACATGATGATTGCTGAAATAAACAGCGAAGAAGATAAGAGACCTGTATTGGGAGACCTGTTATGCAATGATATGTATGATATATGTATGCAATGTTTTCAAGGATCTCGCGGGGTAAACAACAAACTGTTAGAATTTGAATCTGGTAGCTTGATTGAAGGAGCTTCATTTTGCTGAGAGTCCTTCTTAAAGAGTCAAGCTCACCATATCGAGTGGGTCATAGCCCCTGACTCAAGTTATCGTGTTTTGATTTCTAGATGGCATTGGCTAGAGGAAAATAAATACCCTTTGCCCCTTGCTGGACATCTGATTTACCATAACCTGCATCACAGACCCTTGAGATCCTTGAAATGGTTAAGGAAATGTTAAGGTATGATGTTATGATGTGTATGCTATGCGTTTAAGCAAAAGTGTGAAGTGATGTAAGTAAACCATGCAATAAGTCCAAATTATTGGATAAGGACTGTAAACAAAACCTGCAAGGAACTCATGTTGTCAGATAACAAGAATGTGCAAGTAGTTCAAGTTTGAAGGCACACAAGTCACACATAAGAGCCCTTAGAGTTCAGGCTTGCATGAGGTTCCATAGGTAAGTACCCTCTTGAGTTTAGTTGGCTCAAAACTTGTCCTATAAATAGTAACCGGGTTCTAAGGAGCTCAATATCATTGGATTGTTTTCTATGTTCATCGTTTTGGTTTAGCCACTGAACTAGCAACCAAAATATTCCAAGAAAACAATCCTCAATGAGTGTAGTATCGAGTATCTACCAACTTCGGACTGCACCAAAGTCGGTCATCTCACTACCCCTAAAAAAGGCCAAGATGGTCAAGTAAGGTTCTAGGTCATTAGTGCTTAGTGACATCACTCAGCGGCCCTATATTCTCTTTGATTGACTCAAAGGCTACCGGTACTCACAAATATGTCGCACTAATATAGCTATTGCTTCAACCGTATCGGTATACCCCGCACAGTTTCCACAACGTATTGCTATCTATGAATGTTTCCCAAATCCGGGTGGAGGATTTATAGAACTCCGATATAGGCCCACAAAATTAAAAGCATACAAAGCAATACAATTGAAAACACAAGTGATTTATTCCTAAGGTACACCTCACTTAGCCATATCCCCAGCAGAGTCGCCAGTTCTGTGATCGGTGGGAATAAAACTGACTGTTTTTGGGATGCTGGTTCGTGTTTGCGTTTGTTTTTGCAAAATGTCACGGTAAGCAAGAGTCGCCACCGTCTTTTATTTTATCCAACAAGGAAAGGACAAAAGCACAGAAAAAATCCTTTTCGATATGTTTCTCAGGTTCGGGAGGTAGATTATAGAAAGGGAAGGTGTTAGCACCCTTTCTATCTGTGGTTATCCACGGGCTCTTAGGTACTTGCTCACTATGTTTTCAAAAGTTTGCTTTTCTTTGTGTTTGTGGGTTTTGAAAAAGAGTTTTGTTTTTGAAGAAAGTGTAAGTGTGAAAAGTTTTGTTTTGTTTTAAAAAGGAGCAAGTACTTAAGAACCTCTACCTACTCAAAAAGGAATCAAACTGTGCAAATGTCCTTTAGACAATGCTATCCCACTATTGAGGAGTAGGTAGCATCGTCGTTGGACTTTTCGGGTCAATTCGATTTAAGGGACGTGTGGTCACTAAAGCAATGTTAGGACGCTTTAGCGGTAACCCTAATGTCTTAGATCATATTTATCGAGGCAACCATTTCGAGGGAACTTTGATCTTTGGACAGGAGGGCGACCTCTAAGACTTCCTATACTCAATGACCACGTTTGAGGCAACCAAGTGAGATGTACCCTAGGAGTGGCATGTGCAAGTGTGTCAATTTTCAGTTATATTATCTTTGCATGTCATGGTGAGCTACTGTTGATTTTAAGTTAAGAGTTAATCTTGTCATACATAGCCTAGTTAGCATACATCTAAACAGTTAATATATGTACAGGAATTTAAAGTGCGGGAATTGTAAATCCTACACTATTACAAGGCTTCGGGAGGGGGATTATTTACATTACCAAAAATTGGGGGAATAAAAAGCAGGAAAGTGTAAAAGTCTTAGTTAAGCTATTACAAACCAGTAGGCAATTATAATAAAATAAACGCGTGCGAATATGAAAATAACCTCTAAAAATCCTAAGACTAAAATCTTTTTGTTGTTTTATTTTATTTTGAGAAAATGATCTAAATCTACTTAATTTTAGTTTTGAGAAAATGTTAAGATAATTAAAAGGTTAATTAACAAAGTTAATTTAATAGGAAAAAAACTAGCCTAATGTTTTTGTTATTTTTTTTATTTTAATGTTAATTAAAAAAAGATAAAAAGATATCAATGAAAACAAAAATAAAATACAAGGGGGATCCTTCGATCCAGGAAAAAAGGAGCTTAGAGCCAAGGAGGGAATGGAAGCTTCGATCCAAACAGGGTCATGGTTCTTTCGATTGGGCCAGGACGTGGGCATGAACAGCCTTCGATCCAGGGAAGGGGATTTCCCTTCGATCCTGGGAAAAATGCCTTCTTCGATCCAGGTGGACTATGGGAAGCTTCGATCCATAAAAGGTGTCTCCTTCGATCTGGGATGCTATACCTGCAAAAGTATGTTAGCAAAATAAAACTCAGGGCCTGGTATCGAACCCCAGGCCCTTCGATCCTGCGTGCACTGAGTCTTTTCAGGCTAAATCTGCAGCAAATGTTAGCAAACGAAGAACATGACCTGGGGCCAAACCCAAGCCCTTGAATTCTGTCTAGGATGGCAAATCGAATGGGATAGAAAATATGGAGGTGTTATGTAAAATGCAAAGTTTAGACAATTTACCCTCTCTTACCAGCAGATTGAATCTTCGATTTGGGTACTGGCTGGATGGGAGCACTTTCAATCTGAGGGCTTCTGGGCGTGGGCACCTTCGATCTGAAGGACTGCTTTGGCTTGGAAAATTCTGACAACCTTTGATGGATTGTATGGGCAGCGCCTCTCCAATGTTTTTTGTTCTCCTGTTCTGTTCTCAATTTTTCCCTCTGTGTTTTTTCGTGTGTTCTGCACTGCATGCTTGCCCCTGTATTTATAGGAGTGTGGGGGTCTAGTAACGGCAAGAGACAACCCATTAAACAAGCCTTTAAAGCCATGAGACAAGAATCAGACACATTAAATAATTTCCTTTTTTGAAATATTCATGTCTCTTGAATGAACCTGGACACTTTTGAATTTCGAATGCCTTCAGGCCCTGCTCTTCGATTGGTCTTGATTTTCCTCCTTAGAATGGACTTCTAATGTACCCTTCGAATGGGCCTTCTGAATGCTTCTTCGAATGGTCTTGAGTTGCACAAAATCACTCTGGTCGAATCAGCTCTTTAGGAACAGAAAAGGCAAGAATCTGGCCTTTAACTCAGGAATTAAATCCATAATTAACATTTAATTATTTCTATATTTGCAAGGGAAACATGCCATTTTCTCATGTTCAGTGTACCTGGACATGTTTTTTGAGTGTCCTCTTGATGGCCTCTTTCAGCTGGCCTAGAAGGAGTTCTTCAAATGGCCTTGGTCCAAATATCAGTCGAAGGGTACTAATTAAAATCTCAATCGAAAGGCTTTGTTAACAGGCCAATCAAAAGGTGTTGTTCATGCTAATCAAAGGACATGGTTAACATGCCTGTCGAAGCTGCCTTGACACAATGCTAAATCAAAGGATCCCTTGGCATGCCAATTGAAAGGCTTGCCCCAGGGTGCCAAACGAAAAAGTCTTTCAGAATTCTAATCGAAGGGCTTTGACATAATGCCAATCGAAGTGCTTGTCCATAATGCCAATCGAAAGGCTCATTCAGAATACCAATCGAAGGGTCTTTCAGAATGCCAATCGAAGTGCTTGTCCATAATGTCAATCGAAAGGCTCATTCAGAATACCAATCGAAGGGTCTTTCAGAATTCCAATCGAAGTGCCTTGACACAATGCCAATTGAAGTTCTCCTTCAGAATACCAATCAAAGGGTCTTTCAGAATGCCAATCGAAGGCCTTGACATAAGGCTAATCGAAGTGCTTGTCCATGCCAATTGAAAGGCTCCTTCAGAGTACCAATCGAAGGGTCTTTCAGAATGCTAATCGAAAGGTACTTAAAGCACCACTCAAAAAATTTCTTTTTTCCTTAGGCAAGGGTTTGTGATCAACCATGCAGGGGGAAGACTTTGGAAAACATGAGAGGGCAAATTTTGGGGTACAACAGCTGCGTAAGAATCAAAATGTCCGATGGGATGCTAGTTGCCAAGAAGCCTTTGAAAAAATTAGACAGTACCTCCAAGAGCCACCAATCCTTATCCCTCCAGTGCCTGGGAGGCCACTCATTATGTACTTGACGGTGCTGGAAGGATCCATGGGTTGTATGCTCGAGCAGCAGGATGAAACCGGACGTAAATAGCACGCCATCTATTATCTAAGTAAAAAGTTTACTGATTGTGAGTCTAGATATTCTTTACTTGAAAAAACTTGTTGTGCGCTTGCTCGGGTTGCTCGGCGTTTGAGGCAGTATATGCTGACATACACGACCCTTCTAATATCAAAAATGGATCTGATAAAGTATATCTTTGAGAAACCAGCACTCACAGGCAGACTTGCTCGATGGCAAATGCTTCTATCTGAATATGACATTCAATATGTTACACAAAAGGCTATCAAAGGTAGCATTCTTGCAGATCATCTTGCTCATCAGCCATTAGAGGAGTACCAATCAATGAAATTTGACTTCCCTGATGAAGATGTTATGAAGCTTGATGATTATGATGGGGTCGATCCAGAAGAGCGATGGACTCTTACGTTTGATGGCGCCTGGAATGCTGCAGGCCATGGCATTGGGGCAGTATTGACTTCTCCACATAATATTCATACACCATTTACGGCCCGATTATGTTTCGATTGTACAAATAATGTGGCAGAGTATGAGGCATGTGTAATAGGTCTAGAGGCAGCTATCGACCTTAAAATCAAGATCCTGGAAGTCTTTGGAGACTCTGCTCTGGTCATACATCAGGTACGAGGTGATTGGGAGACGAAACACCCCAGTTTGATTCCGTACAAAGACTACATCTTACAGCCAATACTCGCTTTTGATGAAATCACCTTTGAACATATTCCCAGAGACGAAAACCAGATGGCCGATGCTTTAGCCACACTAGCATCCATGTTTTCGGTGAGCTTTCCAAATCAGGCGCCTAATATACGCATCCTCAGGTACAAAGAGCCGGCACATGTCTTTCTTGCCCATTTTCTCTCAACCGAGGATATGACTGATGAGAAGCCGTGGTATTACGATGTTAAAAGGTACCTCGAGAAGCAAGAGTATCCCGAAAATGCTACAATTTTTTATTAGCGTATGCTTAGAAGATTAGCATCCAAGTTCTTCTTATCAGGAGACGTCCTGTATAAGAGAAATTATGACTCGGTTCTGCTCAGATGCGTGGATAGACACGAATTAGAGTCGATCATAAAGGAAAACCATGAGGGTTCTTTCGGGACTCATTCAAGTGGGCATTCTATGGAAAAGAAAATATTACGAGCAGGATACTTATGGACAACGATGGAGAGCGACTGTTGTGTATACGCGAAATCGTGCCACAAATGCCAAGTATATGCAGACAAAATTCATGTTCCTCCAACCCCGCTGAATTTTATGACCTCCCCGTGGCCGTTTGTGATGTGGGGAATTGATATGATTGGGAGAATTGAACCAAGTGCTTCAAACGATCATAGATTCATCCTAGTGGCTATCGACTATTTCACCAAATGGGTAGAAGCAGCTTCTTACAAGAATGTAACCAAACAGGTCGTCACCAATTTCATCAGGAAGGAAATCATATGCCTTTACGGAGTCCCTCATAGAATCATCACTGATAATGGTTCTAATCTTAAAAACAATATGATGAAGGAATTATGTGAAGAATTCAAGATTGAACATCACAATTCATCGCCGTATCGACCAAAAATGAATGGTGCAGTCGAAGCTGCTAACAAGAACATAAAGAAGATCGTCCAGAAGATGGTCAGAATGTACAAAGATTGGCATGAAATGTTGCCTTTTGCTCTACATGGCTACAGAACATCTGTGCGCACTTCAACAGGGGCAACCCCATTTTCGCTTGTTTATGGCACTGATGTCGTGCTCCCTATCGAAGTAGAAATTCCTTCGTTGAGGGTTCTGATGGAGACCAAGCTTGATGAGGCAGAATGGGTTCAGACAAGGTTCGACCAACTCAATCTGATTGATGAAAAGCGGTTGACGGCCATCTGTCATGGCCAATTGTACCAACAAAAAATGAAAAGAGCATTTGACAAAAAGATTCGTCCTCGAAAGTTTTATCCTGGTGATCTGGTCCTAAGAAGGGTCATCATGCAAAGCCATTCCGATCTAAGGGGCAAATGGACTCCCAATTACGAGGGATCATACATCGTGAAGAGAGCTTTTTCAGGAGGTGCCTTAATCCTGACAGATATGGATGGGGAAGATGTTCCGCTCCCAGTCAATTCAGACTCAGTCAAAAAATTATACGCATAAAGAGACCCTCCAGGTCGAAAACCCGAAAGGGCGACTTAGTCAAAAAAATGGGCATCTCGGTGGACACAAAAGTCCAGGCAAAAGTTAGGGATAAAATGAAAAAAGATAACAACCCACTAAGTTGAAAACCCGGAAGGGCGACTTAGGCAAAAATGGGTATCCCGTTGGGTCGAAAACCCGAAAGGGCGATCCAAGCAAAAATTAGGGATTTTAAGCGAGAGGTTGTAGTCTGAATGCTCTTCACCAAATGACACGTACACATCTATAGCACCTTGTCAGCGAATTGACCGATCCAACTACTACTCTTCGGAGGCAAGGCATTGAGACAACTTAGGATATGGGAACTGTAGCAATACAGGTTTTAATGGAAATTCGAGCATCTCTCGTTGCCATTTATGCCTGTTGTACTTTTTTCATTTCTGTTTTGCAGCAGCCTCATATAGGAGTTGCTTCCTTGTACGAATGCCTATTCACAGGCCAATCAATAAAATCTGTTTTCATCAAAGTTGCCTCTTATTATCATGAAATGTTTTTTGTATGCAAAATATGTTTTATTTGATAATTAAACATCGCATTAGAAACATGGGGAATAAAAATTCTCAAGCCAAGATAAAACTTGACTTCACGTCAATGTATAACCATGTGAGGATGTCATATGCACTCCAAATGTTGTTTTTCCTTGCAGGTAGCAATTTGTGACAGTCACCCTGACCCAGCCAGCACATGAAACTGCCTCCATCTACTACAGACAACTTCGGGTCTGATTCCCCAAGTGAATTTAGAAAATCTAGAATCGTCTTTTAACTCAGCACACGCAAGTGCATCCTCACTGGAGTTAATCAAGAGCATCCCCAGTAAAGCTAAACTGGGGCATTCACAGAGCCAGACCGGGGCATTCGCAGAGCTCAACCGGGGCATTCGCATAGCCAGACCGGGGCATTCGCAGAGCTCAACCGGGGCATTCGCAAAGCTAAACCGGGGCACTCGTAAGTGTCCATGCCCATCTCTTATCCCCAAGTGATTCAAGAGATAATTCCCCAGTGTGCGTAAACTTGGGACATGTATTTAGAGGGATCCACATGGTGTTCAGTATCCATTCTTCGACATATTCAGTTCTATCATCCTCTCAACGGTTCAGGATGTATGGGAGTTTGGCCAAATTATCTCTTCCCCAATGGTACGATTCAGGATTCAGCAGCGTACCTAAAGACTCTCTTTGTCAGCAATTCAATCTCCAGCAGAGTCATCAATAATCTTCGGTATCATGGGCTCCCCAGTGCAAATTTTTATTGGTATCCCCATTGATCTTTGGTACTGCGGACTTCCAGCATCGATATGTATTGACATCCCCATTGATGAGCAATGGCTCCCAGCAAGCTTTCGCTTATCCCCATGAAGTTTATTTCTTCGCATTGCATATAGTTATCATTACATAACATTGCATCCTCAAAAGCGCGTAGCTGATCCATCAGAGTGGATCTTTGCGTCAAAAGAAATTCAAACATGCATACAAAGCATAAGCATGATCAGGTACCTTACATGAAAGACCTGAGTTATTCAAGGACAAAAATACGTCCCTACAGGAGGGAATCATGTCCAAAATCCCCAGTCGGTGACCTTCACCTTTTCAATGCCAAACAAAATCAATACACTTTGTCATTCTAAACCCAGTTCTTGTCTGGTAGTCAGTTCCCTAAACACCCGTCCGTGTGAATTCTTAAACACTCGTCGTGTCAACTTCTGAACACTCGTCCATACTTTTGATACTCGCATGTATCTTCTTTCAATACTTGTCCGTATTGATTCAAACACTCGTTCGTGTTTAACCTTTTGATACTCGTCTGTATCTCCTTCCAATACTCGTCCGTATTGATTCAAACCCTCGTCCGTGTTTAACCTTTGATACTCGTTTGTATCTTCTTTCAGTACTCGTCTGTATTGACTCCAACACTCGTCCGGGTTTAACCTTTGATACTCGTCTGTATCTTCTTTCAGTACTCGTTCGTATTGATTCCAACACTCGTCCGAGTTTAACCTTTGATACTCGTCCGTATCTTCTTTCAAACACTCGTCTGTGTTTAAAATTTCTTGATGCTCGTCTGTGTCGCTGATCTAAACAACCATGATGTCGTAACCCATGTTTCCTTCTTAGAACCTGAGATCGCCCGTAGGCTAGGTTCTTCCTTAGATCATCTTAGAACCTGAGATCGCCCGTAGGCTAGGTTCTTCCTTAGATCATCTTAGAACCTGAGATCGCCCGTAGGCTAGGTTCTTCCTTAGATCATCTTAGAACCTGAGATCTCCCATAGGCTAGGTTCTTCCCATACCGTCACCGTCGAACCTGAGATCGCCTCTTGGCAAGGTTCTTACATCAAATCATCGTCGAACCTGAGATCTCCTCTTGGCTAGGTTCTTCCTTCAAATCATCGTCGAACCTGAGATCGCCTCTTGGCTAGGTTCTTCCTTCAAATCATCGTCGAACTTGAGATCGCCTCTTGTCTAGGTTCCTCCTTATATCACCTTCGTCGAACCTGAGATCGCCTGTAGGCTAGGTTCTTCCTAAGATCATCGTCGAACCTGAGATCGCCCGTAGGCTAGGTTCTTCCTTAGATCATCTTAGAACCTGAGATCGCCCGTAGGCTAGGTTCTTCCTCCGATCATCTTAGAACCTGAGATCTCCCGTAGGCTAGGTTCTTCCTTAGATCATCTTAGAACCTGAGATCGCTCGTAGGCTAGGTTCTTCCTCAGATCATCTTAGAACCTGAGATCGCCCGTAGGCTAGGTTCTTCCTTAGATCATCTTAGAACCTGAGATCGCCTGTAGGCTAGGTTCTTCCTCAGATCATCTTAGAACCTGAGATCGCCCGTAGGCTAGGTTCTTCCTTAGATCATCTTAGAACCTGAGATCACCCATAGGCTAGGTTCTTCGCATACCGTCACCGTCGAACCTGAGATCGCCTCTTGGCTAGGTTCTTCCTTAGATCATCTTAGAACTTGAGATCGCCCGTAGGCTAGGTTCTTCCCATACCGTCATCGTCTAACCTGAGATCGCCTCTTGGCTAGGTTCTTCCTTCAAATCATCGTCAAACCTGAGATCGCCTCTTGGCTAGGTTCCTCCTTAGATCACCTTCGTAGAACCTGAGATCGCCCGTAGGTTAGGTTATTCCTAAGATCATCTTAGAACCTGAGATCACCCGTAGGCTAGGTTCTTCCTTAGATCATCTTAGAACCTGAGATCGCCCGTAGGCTAGGTTCTTCCCATACCGTCACCGTCGAACCTGAGATCGCCTCTTGGCTAGGTTCTTCCTTCAAATCATCGTCGAACCTGAGATCTCCTCTTGGCTAGGTTCCTCCTTAGATCACCTTCTTAGAACCTGAGATCACCTCTTGGCTAGGTTCTTCCCTCAAATCATCGTCGAACCTTAGATCGCCTCTTGGCTAGGTTCTTTCCATATACTTTGTCTTAGAACCTGAGATCGCCCTTTGACTAGGTTCTCTGTCAAATCACTCTCATGTGTCACCTTAGGATCATAGGTCACCCGTAGACCTCGTCCGCTGTCTTTTCATACCAACCATTTGTCTTGTATTGGCATCGCTCCACGTTACAAGTCCAATCTATGTCCCTTCATTGAAAAAACAAATTTCTTTTACCCAGAGGATGACACATAATTAAATAAAGAAAACACTTACTCTCTATCAGGACAAATTTTTGGCATTGATATTTAATCATCTTCAACCTTGAACTTCCGAAAGGCATGTGCCAATCGTACTTTCAGGTTTAAGAGGATTAAATAGGGGCAGCTGTAATACCCCAAATTTGTCCTACCCTTTTACTTTTATCTGGTTTACGCATTGTCGCACTTTTCTCATGTACATATTTCCATTAGGTCATTTAAAACATCATGCATCATTAATCAATCAAATGGGCATTGGATCGAGAATCTTGAAGCTAAGGTTTTTTTTTACTTTGGGACTTTCGCCTTCATTCAAGCTTGTTTCTACGGGTTCCTCCATCAATGATTGGTCGAAAGCTAGGGTTGCTTGTTTAAACATTATCGTGAACCTCTTCTTTCATTAAGCTACAAGGATCCCACTTTCATCGAGAGATTCAAGGGTATCTCGAGAAGAATAGGATTTATCATACATGGTTTGAGCTTGTTAGCATTCATCAGTGTAAAGATCATGGATCGGGTTATCCCAAGGGTTCTCCTCTATGATTCAAATCTCATTCATCTTCATCCAAGGATTCTCCAAAGAGTATTGTTTTATGTTAAAATCATCAGGTAAAAAAAAAGGGAATTCTTTCGAATCAAACATTGAAAGATAGATTTTCCGAGGTTTTGATTCATGTTACAAAAGATGAAGTGGTGATTGAGACACTAGCGTGTTGTTTGAGATACAAGTTAACGTGGATGGAAGAGCTGAATTAGGGGTTTTCATGACGATTCAAACTCGGATAAAGTTCATATTGGTATTAAAGTGAAAGAGGAATTTACTTGGAAATCAAGTCACAATCAAGTTCAAAGATTCACTCAATCATTTAAGGTTTTTTAAAGCTTGGTGATCCATTCATAAATGTCAAGGGAAGTTTGATTATTCAAGACCTTGATGGATCAATGTCCATGACTCATCCAGAAGCGCATACAAAATTAGAAACGGGAGAGAAAGCTACTTGAAGTATTTGGATTTTGTCATTCAAACTCAAAGGTTCTCATTACATCACAAAGTCATCATCATTTTGTCAACATAATTACAAAAGCAAAGAAAGAAATCAACGAAAGGGAAATTCACTTTGAGTATTTGGAAGTCGCCATTATACTATCAAGTATAAGATCATTTAATGGCACCTAATACATTATACCAAGTTAGAAAAGTCAATTTCAAGTATCAATAAACATCCATCACATACTATGGTACAAAATTTTATTACAACTTGGTTCGTGCAAAACATAAGGACCTAGATCTACATTCAGACTGCTCTCTCAGATTTTATATGCCTTCATTCACTTTTGCTTGGCTTGAGAAGATCTACATAAGTCCGTATCGAGTTGTTCTTGCTCTCCACCCCAAGTCTTGTCCTGCATCCAATACCAAGTTATGCCAAACAACAAACATGCTTTGAGACTTGAAACCAACCATGTCCTGCAATTAATCAAACAGCAGCTCAATAATGAATAAAATAATATATATGCATAATACTGTTTGGTGCAGTACTGTCCATCTCAAAATTTCAAATATGGAAATAACCTAACATTTTTCCTCTAATACACCTTTTTGTTCCTTTGAAATCAACTCAACTTCATCAAAATATGATCACACCATTCATTCCTCTTTTCCTCTCACTCTTAATTTCTCTTTCTTTCAATTTCCATACTCTGATCCATTTGAAGACAACCAAATTTTCCTCCAACAGCAACAACAATAGCAACATGATGTTGATTTTCAGCTTCATTATTTACCTATAGTGATGAACAACAGCGATAGTACCCCGGATCATCAGGATCAAGCTTCAAAGAATTCGATAACCGACGCCAACAACAATATTGTTAATAGTCTTGTACCTGCAGAAGTTGTTTCTGGTAAAGGAAAAAGTGGAGTGGTTCAGCAGATCCAAAGGAAAATATCTAGCAAGAGGGATCGACACAGCAAGAGAAAGAGTAAGAGAAAGGACAAAAGCAAAAATGGAAGCTAGAACTAGAACATCACTTCTAGTTGATGAATCAAATTCAAAGCAATGCAATGAAGGAAGAGCAAAACCTAACCTCACTTGGAACCCCTTTGAAATTGTGGTAGAATCTGCAGGTACATAAACTGTGAATTATCATCCTTCTTTTGATCATGTGAAGCTGATTCATAATGAAACCGAAAGCATCTTGCTAAACTGGTTCCCCTCAAGACCGTGCCCTGTACTGTGAGCAAAAGGAAGTAAAAATCAGCAAATCAGGTAATTAAGTCGGAGGAAAGTTTTTTATCATAAGTTCAGAAGGAAATTATTTAACCAGTTCAGCTTAACCAAACCTAACTCACTTCAACTAACAACCATAGTGCTTACCTGGCCATAACTAACATTCAGTAACCAACCCAAAACAGTTACAACAAACTAACTTCTAACAGAACTAACAAAAGCCCATAACAGAATAACTGTATCCTAACTCCTGACCAATTCCAACCAATTGCATAACAGAATAACAAACTTCTTCTAACCTCCTAACTGTTTTCTAACTTCCTCTAATAACTATAACCATCTTCAATATAACATATATAAACAGAAGCCTACCTTTCATATTGATCCCTGGAATTGGACCGAAAGATCACACTCAAAAATTCTCTATTTTTCCTCTCTTAATCTTCACTCTTCACCACCATCATCATTCTTCACATTTGGAATAATCACCATTCTGCAAAAAAAATCTCGTCCCTCTCTGTTTCATCTCTGTGCATCAACCATTCATCTTCAAAGATTCTCCAAATATCTCTCTCCCTACTCTTTCTCCATAACTTCATCTTCATTCTCCATGTATCTGTAGCATCTACATCTTCAAGCTTCTGCAAAAAAAAACTTTCCACCAATACATCATCGTCCTCATCATAACTTCATTCTACATCAACAACAACAAACACATAGTAAAATTCTTCAACAGTCACATTATTGCAACAAATGCAAGATCCACAATAGAAATTTGCAGAGGTAGAACCATAACACAAACAAAGAGAAGAAGAAGAAGATATTCAAGGAGCATAATATTACCTTCGTGCTACTGAAGTTTTCTTGATTTTTGGTTTTCGCATTCGAAACGCCATCGGAGCGACTCCGATAAGTAAGCGCCATATCTTTCTTCATCCTTGTGTAAATGTTTCTATTGTTGTATATTATCTCCTGGCCGCTATCATTGTTCACACAAAGTAGATAATGAATCGCGAATGAGCGAAGTTGCTAGAGCATATTGAACAGAAGTCTGAGAAGAGAAAACAACGGCTGAAGCGTTTGAGATGTAGGATCGCTTCTGAACATTGGTTGAGTATCAGACGAAGCAGATCAATCAAAAAAGAAGAGGCTCATGGCAAAGATCAGAGACAGCCGCGAGAGGATGGAATACGAATGAAAGATGACCGTCGAAATTTAACAGAGGCAAAGGGAATTTGTGATGACGTCGCTGTTAACTTGATCGGAGTAGGAAAGTGGAGGATTTTCGCCGCCGTAAGAGAAGAGAGAAAAAAGGAGTTTGTTTCAAAGGATGTCCAATAGACACAATTGTGAACCCTAACCCCCTTTTTTCACTGAAATGTCGCTGACCATCTTTTTGTTATTTTATTTTAATAATAATAATAATAATTGAGATAATAATGGTTCTAAAAATATTTTTTTTGGCTGAATTGGATTGGGTTTTGGAACAAAAATCTATCGGACTGAGAGCAAGACAATCCTTGGGTCATGGATCCACTACTCTGCTACACCATAATTCAATTCTCACCCCCTACTTCTTTTACTTTCTCTTATGTTTTTTTTAAATACTTTCTTTCATGTTTTTTCTCTTAACAAAAATGCATAACAAAAATGTTTAAAAAATATTAGAAGGCACTCTAGGAATTAATTAGGAATATATTTCTTCTTTTCGCCAATTTTTAGTCAATTTTATTCGTTAGTTTTGTTCATTTTTATATCATGTGTTTCATTTGCGATTTTCGGTAAGGATCGTATGCAATACTTTAAATACTCGTTGCTTAGTTTTACTTGTTTGTATAGTCTTTCATTATCCCTTAGGTGACTTTGGTTCAAATTTAATCTTCGATCTAATTGAACTAAATTAACATTTGGCTCCTAAATCCAAACATGCTAACATTAGGTAGAATTCCCTCATTCATCCTTGACTTAGGTCTAACAACGCACGATAACATTAGGTTTAGAAATAGGATAATCCCCCTTTAACTTTTCTTCTCCTTTTGCATTCGCATTTAAAACTAAAACTTCTTTTTTCTTTTTTTTTTAAATTTAAAACACTAAAAAACTACTGATGAGAATCATGGTTTTGCTTAGTATGGGAAATTATAAGCGGGTCTCTTCTTGATCTTATTGTTCTTCATCTCAAGCCTAGGTGTGGTTCAATTCTCAAAGACCCCTTTCATGACTAAGTAGAAAAATGGCTAATATCTCTCTCTTGAGGTCGACTAGTCATTATCTTCAATGAAAATACAAAACAAATTCAAACCATTTTGTGCGCTCGAGCACCATTTCTCTAAAACCCTTTTCAGGTCAGGACACGATTAATTTACTTCTGTGCCAACTCATAAGTCTCCAAAGGTCGAGTTGCGGCAGAAGGCAGAATTAACTTCGTCCATTTAAAAACACAAACAAGCAAAAACATAGGAGCCGAACTACGGTAGCTCTGATTCCTCAAAACGGATACGTAGGCACTGGGGTAGGGCCCAGGCGAGCACAATTTTATTTTCCCTACATTCCTTTTCTCCTTTATTTTGCATGCATTCTCCCCTCAGTAGTATAGTAAACAGTAAGCATGGATTAAACACATCCATAAGATAGATAACAAGAGTGGATATCATAGAGTACTACGGGCGTGTGGGGTCCTAATACCTTCCCCTCGCGTAACAGACTCCCTTACCCGATCTCTCGATCGCAAGACCGTGACTTCTCCCTTCTCAGGTTTTCTCGATGTTTACCTTTCCCTACATGTGGGATAAAAGACGTTCGATGGCGACTTCATTGTTTGATGATTTTCAGCCGGTTGTTTCATCTGTACATCCATTAACTTAAATGAAAGACTAAATACATAAGGTAAAACGTCTCCATGACCTGTACTTTGTCTTCAACCTTCATCCAGTCGGACCACCTATATTTCATTCGTTTCTCAACAAAAATGGAAAATGCAAACATGAAAGTTGTGCTATTTTTCCTCACGAATCCAACCATATAACTCATGTAAGCTAAAATTCAAAGATGAAGATTAATTTTGCTGGCCCTAAATTGAAACCTAATTTTTTCAAAAAGTTCAAATCTAAAATTCTCTACACACTGCCAATATAAATGAAAACTATGGACATGGTTAGCTTTAGAGCAATGATATCTACATTTTTACTTCAGAATGTATGCACAGAGGATGCTTATATTAAGATATTGAAGTTAGAAAACTTACCTCTTGCATATGGATTCGCGTATTGAGTTTGAGCAAGCTTTGAGGTGCCCTAAGAATCTGTTTAGCTTGCCTGGACCTCCTTGAGTGTATTCCAACTCTTACTTTGCTTTGAAAGTCCCTAAATCTCCCTACTCAAGTCAACCTGCAAGCTTTATGTTTGAAAATGGTGAATAGTGATGGAGGGGTTACAGTCTTGAAACAGGGTCTTGGATCACTTGTGTATTATGTATGTAAGGTGTTTGAATGATTACGAATCAAAACACACGAGTGGAAATGGAGATGGAGAGTTTTTGGCTCAAAACTGTCAAGTTGAGCAGTCTTGTGCAACAAGGGTGTTTGGGAGAGTTTTAGGATGCTTTAAACCGTGCCTTAGCTTGCAATAAACTTGTTATTATGTATGGAAAAGATTAGATCAAAAAATCACTCCAGGCTTCTGAGTTATAGGGTTATGGCTCTATAACTTGCTTTTGAAGAAAAGTGAAATGACAAATCTCAAATGTTGTACAAGCATGTACCGAGCTTCTTCAGGTCTTAGACACCTTGCTTTTGGATTATAGGGGTTGTGTGTGCAGAAAGAACAAGTTAGAAGCTCAAGACAAGTTGACTTTGTAATTAAAGCAACTTTTCAAGATTGAGATGGTAACTTTCTTCCAAAAATGGAAAATTGTCTTGGACAATGCTTGGAACACTTGGATAATAGCTCAAAAGTAAGTGTAATCTTTTGATTATGGAGAGATCTTGAGGTTTAGAAGCCTGCAAAACAAGATTGTGCAGCATAGGTTTGAAGTGGATTTTTGTTCATCACAAAATGCCTTGTAATTCAAGTGACAAAACACCAACTTCATATCTTCGATTCTCCCTACTCAAGAATGATCTCAAGGAGTTCTTGGAAATTTTTGAAAGCTTGCAATGTTCTCTACAAACCATATTTGAATTTCTTTTGAAGATTCCCCTTGGAACTATATGAAAAAGTGCCATGAATTTGGGTCAAAATCCTGACCAAATTAGGGCAAAATTTCACTAAGTGTTTAGTTTCATGATCCTATGTTCTTGAAATTATAACTTGATATCCAAGCACTTTTGGAAGAAGTTGTGTGAATAACAGTTGTAGATTTCATGGATATCTACAACTTTTATGTTGTAAGTTTCTCTTGAATCATCTTGCATCATGATGAAAATTTGGCTCAAAGTTATGAAAAAAACATGAATTTTCAACACAGAAAAATTTCTAAGTTTAGAAATTTTGACTTTTCAAAATGAAATCTTCACTTTTTGATTTCTTGATGAATAAGTTTCATATTTTGACATGTTTTTATGAATTATGATCCTTGGCACTTTAATTTGACCAAAAAGTCAAAGTTTAACTTTTCAGTATACATTGGACTTTTGATCAGTTGACTGCAAAACTCATCTGTCAATCTTATGGACTTGCAATGCTTGAAACCATTTAATTATGTAATAATGATGCAATTGGACTCTTGAGATCATGCCTTAAACCAATTGATCATTTTCTAGGTTAAAAATCAGAAATTGTCCTTTCCTAGTCAAAACCCTAATTTTGACCAGTTTGCCCTTTTGGAGATTTGATCAAACTTCTTGAGGAATTGTGGTCCAAACTTGATCAAATGATACATATGGGTTTAAAATGTTGATGTGGATCAAAAATTATGAGGTTTGACTGTAAATTGGCCATGGTTGACTTTTTCCCCAATACAGCTGATTTTTAGGTCAACTGTTCAATTGACTCATCAAAAGTGTGATCCAAGGCTTGAATATTGACATGAGTAATCTTGGGGGTCCATAATGGTCCATGAAAGTCATATGAAGCATTGATAGTTAAAAAATCTTTGTGCAAACTCAAACCCTAATTTTGGTCATTAGTGTCTAAGGAGGTGTCTTGAGCTGATTAAACCCTAGTGCAGTCTTGAGCCCAAGGAGATCTTGTGAGCAAATTCTTGATAAGTGAGAGGGAAAATTTTGGGGTACAAAAATGCCAATATAAATCTTCAGGTTTAAGAAGATTTATTAGGGGCAGCTGTTGTACCCCAAAATTTTCCCTCTATTTTCTCAAGACATTTCTCACCAAAAAATCTCAAATATGCAAGGGTTGATCAGGCAAGCTCATCTCCTAAGCATTGAGCCCACAAATTAGGGTTTTGGTTTTCTCAAGGACAATTGGACTTTTGATGCCTCAAATGACTTTCATAGTTCATTATAGGTCTCCAAGATTGCTCATACCAAGTTTCAAGTCTTGCACCACAATTTTGCTCAGTCAATTGCTCAGATGACTGAAAATTAGCTATATTGGGTAAAAAGTCAATTGTGGTCAATATACAGTCAAACGTCATGATTTTTGGCCAACATCAACATTTTGAAGTCATATTTATCAATTGGTAAATTTTATCATAATTCCTCGATAAAAGCATGCAAATCATCAAAGGGGCAAAATTATCAAAATTAGGATTTTGACTGAGAATGACTGATCATTGACTTTTAACCTAGTACATGACCTAATGGCTTGGAGCATGATCTCAAGGACTCAAATACAATATATTGACCTAATTTCATGTCTCAAATCATTTCTCAAGATCAATGGATTGATAGTTGAAATTTGATCAACTGGTGAAAAGTCAACTGATACACAAAAAGTCAAACTTTGACTTTTTGATCAACAATGAATTTCAAAGATCAAGAATCATAAAGAAATTCAAAAATATAAAACTTGATAATCAAGAATTAAGATAATCAAGAAGTTCTACAAAAAGTCAAGATTTTCAAGACTTAGAAAAATTCTAAGTGTTTTTTAACCTTGATAATTTCACTACTTCATGACAATTTTTCACCAAGATGCAATATGATTCAAGGAAAACTATCAACATGAAAGTTGTAGATCTTGATGAATTCTAAAAATTTGTCCTTGTGGTTTGATGTCCAAAAAATTCTTAGATTTAAAGATATAGGCTCATGAAGTCATGACATTTTTGTATAAACACTTAGTGAAAATTTTCAACAAGTTTAGGCAGATTTTGTCCTAACTTCTTGGCCAATTTTCACCTAGTTCCAATTTTATTTTGCCATAGTGGTCAACATGAAGGTTATAGATAATTTTTCAAGCTTTCCAAAATGTGAAAGAACTTGAAGAGGTCATGTTTGAGCTAGAAGTTTCGAAGAGGTGAAGTTGGACATCCATTCTTGAATTTTAGGTCATCTTCATGAAGAACACGTAACCAAATCCCGCAACTATGATGCATAATCTTGCTTTGCAGGCCTCTTGACTTGAAAATCTATCCATAATCATATGTTTACACAACTAATTCAGGTTTGGTCCAAGAGCTTGATCCATTGTACAAGTGATAATTCCATTAATGGAACAAAGTTCACACTTCCATTTTGGAAAAGTGACTTTAATCACAAAGTCAACTTGTCTTGAGCCTCTAACTTGTTTGTTCTTATCACACTCAACATGTATGCTCATAAGCAACATGTTTAAAGCCTCTAGCCACCCTACAAGCCCTTGTACCATTGCATTAGAACAATGTTTATCAAGCTTGCTTCAAAATCAAGTCACATAACTATAACATGTGATCTCTTGATTCTGATTATTTCAAACTTCCAAACCTCTTGTCTATAAATAGAGAAGTTATATGCAAGCTAAAGCACGGGTTGACAAGCCTTGAAACACCCTCAAACTCCCTGAAACTCAACACTTACACACATACTTCCATTGTTGCAACATCTGGACAAAAACTTCAAAATTACAATCCACTCGTGCGTTTACTCCGTAAATCAATCACAAAGCTTCCATACCTCATTTACAACTCATCCCCATCCCTGTTTCATAATTCTAACTCCATTTCTATCATTGTCCAAACCTCACTTTACACCTCTGCAACTTGACTTCTCCACCACGATTCAGCCACTTTTAGCACAAAGTAAGAGTTGCATTAGCTTCCTAGGAGTCCGCTGAAGCTATCCAGATAATCACAACACCTCCAGAAGTGCTCAAACTCGATAGACGATTTCCATTTTTGAGGAAAGTTTTCACAACTTTGAACTCTCTCTACAAGCATCATTAATGGTTACTTTGTGAATGAAAAATGTAGACATCATAGCCCTGAAGCTAACCATGCCTTTAGTTTTCATTTATGTTGCCTGAGTGATGTGAATTTTGAAGTTGAACTTTCTGGAAAAATTAGGTTTTATTTGGTACGAAACAAAATCCGTGTTCATCTTTGATTTTATAGCTTTAGTTATTTATATAGTTGAATTCATTTTGATAAATGGAGCAAGTTTCATGTTTACACTTTTGAAAATAGTTGAGAAATGAGCAAGTTCGGAAATTCAAAAATGCAACAATGGAGACTGGCGCGAGGAAGAAGATGAAGTTGTGATCAGGACTAATTTTATTTTAAATTTGTTTTATACATGGATGAACCAGCCAACCCAGTGGACGAGTAAGCGCGCATAAGGCATTTGTTACTAGGGACCTGGGTTCAAGCCCCAGTGGTACCCTTTTGTATTTTTTTCTTCATGTTTTCCTTGCAGATTCAGTGCATCAAGCCACGTGCACCCACCATGAAGCTTCACATTAATACCATCTGATCATCACAAGGTTAAATCTAGCGCTCCACATGATCATGCCCATGGTATACTCACAGAAATCAATCACATTGGATCAACCTAGGCGCTGGATCATTGTTTTAGGCCTGGTTCATTTTTGATTTCTCACCCCCCTAAATTACTTTTCAGCGCAGGCCCAACTTTTTTTACAAACGTTTTTTTTCCTGATTTCAAAAAGGATTCATTTGGGCGCAATGTCTATTTTTTTCTTTTTTAACCCCCATTCTACTCTTTAACACCCATGCTCAATATTTTTTTTATATTTTCTCATTTTTATTTCTTTACTTATTTTTATTTTAACCCAAAATACAAAAATATATGTATTCTTAAATAATTAAATTAAAAAATATTTTAAATATTTTATTTTATTTTCAATTAAAATTTATTTCTTTCTAAATTAGTATGAACATTCAAATTATTTTCTAAGCAAATTACTTAGACTTAGGTTTTATTCTAATTAACTTAGACTTTAGGTTTTGTTAGCTTCTCTTGTAATTAAATTTAATTAATTTAATTAGGTTAACATTAAACCTTCTCCATCAAAAACCCTAAAAAACAATCTCTTTCTTCCTCTTTACGTTTTGTACATTCTATGATTATTCATATTCATTGATTTATAATAGATAATTAGACTTTATTGCATTCTTCCCCTCTATTCACAAATTGTACCCCCCCTATTCCCAAAACGTTGTAATAACGTAGGACTTTTAAATTTTGCAATTTATTGCTTTCCTTATTATTGTTAGTAATTAGGGTTTGCATGATAAGACTTAAAAACTAAGCATTAGACAACCCTAATTCAAGACCAAATACATGAAAACAAAACACTTTGCACACTTGCACCTCTAGGGTAACCCACACTTGTTGCCTCGGATATAAACAGTCATGTCCCTCGAATGTGAGATGTTTTAGCAAAGACCCTCGATAAAAATTTTATAGTCCCTCGATGACCCTTCAATGTTGCCTTCGGTAAATGATCTTAGTCCCTTATGAAAATTTCTAAAACATCTTATAAGTTGCCTTCTATGACTGTACGATGATCTACGCCCGTCCCTCACATTCAATGATATTGCTACTTACCAAACAATGGTAGAAAGCACTATCTAAAGGAGGAGGAAAATAACAAAGACTTTTTGAGTAGGTAGATTGCTCGTAATTTCTTGCTCACAAACAAAACAATTTCCACACTTCACACATTGAAAACACTTTTCAAATAACATTTTGTATACATTCTCAACGATACGAGAATCATTACAAAATGGCCTTACATTGGCCTTTTCAAAACACCTTTCCAAACGCACCATTTGAAGAAAATATTTTCAAAATCAAAACTTTTTATACATTCTCAATGATACGAGAATCATTACAAAGTTTTCCAATCTTAGGCGTTTTCAAAATATTTTCAAACTTACACAAACACAAAGCATTTCAAAGTGAGCTAGAAATTAAGAGCCCGTAGATAACTACAAATGAAAAGGGTGTTAACACCTTCCCTATTCATAACTTATCCCCCGAACTCAAGAAAATTCTCAAAAGGTCTTTCCTGTTCTTTTCAGCCTTTCCTTATTTGGATAAAAGAAAAGTCGGTGACGACTCTTGCTATCTGCAACACTTGCGATAAAACACAAAACACTCAAGTCAGTTCTCCAACCGTATTACAGGCACGCAGGCCAGAAAAAAGAAATAACAAAAAGCAATCAAGTATCTTGCTGGGGATCCTCCTCGGTAATGGGCTCTTGTCACAACGAATCTCCAATCGGAACATCCTCGATACCTATTAGATACTCAGGGATTACGATCTGGCCATTTTACACATAATAGTGGAGACCCGTCCCAGTCACATTTAACTTGACTGTAGGGTCCAGAACCTGAAGCTGCTTCATTGCGTTATTAGATCAGCTTGAGTCTTCAGGCCTTTGGCCTCATCCGGCTCATCCTCGGCAAGAGCAGCTTCAGCAATCAAGGCTGCCACCTGCTCGTCAGAAGTCTTCTTCTCGAGAAAAAATGCCTTGTGATCCTTGGACAATTTCTCCATCCTATCCTTTGTTGCCTTACGAGAAACCTTCTCATCAGCATAATCCTTCTCCGCTTCGGCCAGCTTTGTTCGCAGCTTTCTTACCTCGACCTCCAGGGAATTACCCCCCTCAGTGTATGCCATAGCCATCTCCAAGACCCTCATGACAGCCCCGACATCCTGAGCTAATGATGTCCTATTCTCCGGGCGATCTAACTCCTCTGTTAGAACAATGTTTGAATCTAGTACCCTATAATTAAGTTTTGATGATAACAAAGTGAAAAGATATAGTAGTTAAATATTTCATGATTGAATTATATGCTACTTAAAATTACTATGCTCTGACTTGCAGATATGCTGATTAAAATAAGCAAGATCACGTTCTCAGCATCAGAATATGAGTTTGTGCATCAGCATCAGAAGTTGCTGAATCAGAACGTCAAGATCAGAAGATCAACGCTTGCACATGCTGAAGCTTGATGAACAGAACTGCGCGTAAAATACTCTGATACAGAATCAAATCAGTTCATCAGCAGCAAAGCAGAATCAGAATGAGCCAAGCCAGATCGTGCATTGAAGAAGCAACGGTACTGTGCATTGAAAGCTAATCAATACCAACGGCATCATTCTAGACAAGATCTGCTCAGAAAGGAAAGCTTGTTAATAGCATTGAATCAAGAATATTTGCTTCAACGTTCATCTTCTCAAGTGCTATATAAACCAAGCTTTGAAGATTATCACGGCTAATGCTTCCAATCTCTCTACACGCAAAGAGCTGAACAGTAATCTTCACTCTACAAGTTTTGCTAAACCACCAAACTCTGATACTCTATTAGCGTTTAGCAACTTAGTATTCTAAGCTTCATTTGTGTAAACATCACAGTTGTGATATAGTTTTCGTAGAAACATTCACACACATTTGATTATTCCTTTGTAAGAAAGTGTTGCCTTGACAAACCGGATTGTGGTTTGAATCAAGAAGGTTTTAGCAGTTGCTAAAGCAGATTTGTATTCAGTTGAATATAGTGAATTAAGACCTCGTTGGAGAGAGGCGAAATCACCTTGAACGGGTGGACTGGAGTAGTTTGAGATCAAACGAACCAGGATAAAAATACCTTGTCATTTGCTCTAAAGTTTCCAGTTTTACAATTCAACCCCCCCTTCTTGTGTTTTTCACCCCTTCAATTGGCATCAGAGCGCCTGGTTCTGAGCTAAAACACTTAACCGTGTCAGTAAAAGATCCAGCATCAGAAAAACACTATGGCAGGAAACAACTCTCATTTCAGCAATGACAACAATGAGGATAGAGACAGATTCAGCGGCAAACCTCCAGTCTTTGATGGAGAAAACTTTGACTACTGGAAAGACAGAATTGAAAGCTTCTTTCTAGCACATGATGCTGATCTGTGGGATATGGTGACAGATGGATACACGCACCCTGTGAATGCAACTGGTCAGAAGATTGATAGAAAATCAATGACTGATCAACAAAAGCGTGATTTCAAGAATCACCATAAGGCCAGAACCATCCTTCTCAGTGCTATCTCCTATACTGAGTATGAGAAGATCTCCAACAGAGACACAGCTAAGAACATCTTTGATTCTCTCAGAATGACGCATGAGGGCAACGTTCAAGTCAAGGAAACAAAGGCTCTGGCGCTCATTCAGAAGTATGAGGCATTTAAAATGGAAGAATCTGAATCCATTGAAACTATGTTCTCTAGATTCCAGATTCTGGTAGCTGGTCTCAAAGTTCTGGACAAGGGATACTCTACTGCTGACCATGTCAAGAAGATAATCAGAAGTTTACCCAAGCAGTGGAGGCCTATGGTTACTGCTCTGAAGCTGGCGAAAGATCTCAACAAAATCACTCTGGAGGAACTTATAAGCTCCCTCAGAAGTCATGAGATAGAGCTGGAAGCTGACGAGCCTCAGAAGCAAGAAGAAGACGAGCTTTCTCTTCTCTCCAGAAGAGTAAACCAACTGTGGAAGCAAAGACAAAAGAAGTTCAGGAATCCCAGAAGATCTGATCAGAACGAGTCTTCTTCCAGATACAGAAGGACAGATTCTTCCTCTGGATACAGAAGATCTGAAGGCTCCTCAGGTAGCAAGAAGCCAAATACAAAAGACATCATCTGCTACGAGTGCAATGAGCAAGGTCACTACAAGAGTGACTGTCCAAAGCTTCAGAGGGAAAAGCCAAAAAGGAAGTTTGGAAGAGAGAAGAAGAAAAGTCTCATGGCCACATGGGATGACTCTGACTCGTCTGAAGCTGACTCAGAATCAGATGATGAACGGGCGAACTTAGCGCTTATGGCTAACATTCAAGATGACAGTGAAGCTTCTGACTCAGACTCAGAATCAGACACAGAAGAGGTATTCCCTAACTTCGCTGTTAATTTTACAAAGGCTGAACTTGCTGAAAGCCTAAATGAAATTCTGGAACGTTATCAGCAGATTAGAGCTAAATTCAGAGACCTGAAAAGGACTCTTGAATCTGACTCTAATAAGTCTGAGAGTCTCAGATTGGAAAACTCTGAGCTGAGAGATAAAATTTTAAAATTAGAAAACTCTTTACAAAACTCTCAGAAGGAACCAATTGCTGAAACTCCCAGCAACGCTGATGAGATCATCAAGGAGTATGATCATAGTTTCCAGAAGTTCCTTGCTAAAAGCATAGATAGAAGCAAAATGGCTTCAATGATCTATAGAGTTAGCAGAAACGGCAGGAAAGGAATAGGATACCTAGGTAAGAATCCTACACCTAAAAATGTCATGGATTTAACAATTAAGTACACTCCTCTAAATTCACACTTTGTGTATGGTCACACACATGACATCAAATATACTAGTAGCAATCACTTTGTGAAACCAAAATTCAACCAGAGTTTTGGTAAGACTAACAAATCAGGACCCAAGAAGATCTGGGTACCTAAGGATAAAATAATACATGTTGCAGATATCTTTAGCAGCAAGTCAGAAACACCAGTCATGGTACCTGGACTCTGGCTGCTCACGTCACATGACGGGAAGAAGGCATATGTTCCAAAGCCTGGAACTTAAGCCTGGAGGCCACGTTGGCTTTGGAGGCAATCAGAGGGGAAAGATAATTGGCTCTGGAACTGTAGGTAACGGAAATCTTCCCTCTATTAATAATGTTCTGCTTGTTGATGGATTGATGCATAACTTGTTATCCATAAGTCAATTAAGTGATAACGGTTATGATATAATCTTTAATCAAAAATCATGTAAAGCTGTTAGTCAGAAAGATGGGACTATCCTATTTAATGGTAAGAGGAAAAACAACATTTACAAAATCAAACTTTCTGAACTTAAGAGTCAGAACGTAAAATGTCTTCTGTCTGTTAACAACGAGCAGTGGATCTGGCACAGAAGATTGGGGCATGTTAGTATGAGAAGAATATCTCAGATTAACAAACTCAATCTGGTCAGAGGACTTCCAAATTTGAAGTTCAATTCAGATGCTCTGTGTGAAGCATGTCAGAAAGGCAAATTTGCAAAACCATCTTTTAAATCCAAAAA
This sequence comes from Vicia faba, assembly GCA_948472305.1. Taxonomy (NCBI): domain Eukaryota; kingdom Viridiplantae; phylum Streptophyta; class Magnoliopsida; order Fabales; family Fabaceae; genus Vicia; species Vicia faba. The sequence goes on along the minus strand of OX451741.1, from coordinate 963,968,479 downwards.
TGTTGTTTCTACCTCTAAGCCATTAGAACTTCTGCACATTGACTTATTTGGACCAGTTAAGACTGCTTCTGTCAGTGGCAAGAAGTATGGGTTAGTAATCGTAGATGACTATAGCAGATGGACATGGGTAAAGTTCTTAAGACACAAGGACGAGTCACACTCTGTGTTTGTTACCTTCTGTAACCAAGTTCAGAATGAAAAAGATCTTAGAATCGTTAAAGTCAGAAGTGATCATGGTGGAGAATTTGAAAATAAAGATTTTGAGTCATTCTTTAATGACAAAGGCATTCTGCATGATTTCTCTTGTCCTAGAACTCCCCAACAAAATGGAGTTGTAGAACGAAAGAACAGAACATTGCAAGAAATGGCCAGAACCATGATCAACGAGACAAACGTTGCTAAGACTTTCTGGGCAGAGGCAATAAACACAGCGTGCTACATTCAGAATAGAATCTCAATAAGACCTATTCTGGAAAAGACTCCATATGAATTGTGGAAGAACAGAAAGCCCAACATTTCGTATTTTCATCCATTTGGATGTACTTGCTATATGTTAAATACTAAGAATTATTTGAACAAGTTTGATTCTAAGGCACAGAAGTGTATTATGTTAGGATACTCTGAACGCTCAAGAGGGTACAGAGTATACAATACAGAAACACAGATTGTGGAAGAATCAATCAGTGTTCGTTTTGATGACAAGCTTGACTCTGAAAAGTCAAAGCAGAATGAAAATCTTGCAGGTATAGAAATTGAATTTGCAGGTTCTGAAGACAAGTCATCAGAAGCTCTCAACACAGACACTCCTTCAACGTCTGAAAGAAGCAATGCTAGAAATCCTACAACTGCTGCTGATCAACCTCAGAAGAGAGTTCCCAGAAGCAGTTTGGATCACCCAGAAGAATCTATTCTAGGAAGAAAGGAAGATCCAATCAGAACAAGAGCAAGCCTCAGAAACTCTGAAGAAACTCTGATGGGACTTGTGTCTCTGATTGAACCTTCTTCTATTGATGAAGCACTTCTGGACAATGATTGGATTCTGGCAATGCAAGAAGAGCTGAATCAATTCACCAAAAACGACGTTTGGGATCTCGTTCCAAGACCAAAAGGATTCAACGTCATTGGAACAAGATGGGTGTTCAGAAACAAGCTCAATGAACAAGGTGAAGTCGTCAGAAACAAGGCACGACTGGTTGCACAAGGTTATAGTCAGCAAGAGGGGATAGACTATACAGAAACCTTTGCTCCAGTCGTCAGGTTAGAATCTATCAGACTTTTAATCTCATTTGCTGTGAATAGAGGCATCACTCTGTATCAGATGGATGTCAAAAGTGCATTCTTAAATGGTTATATAGAAGAAGAAGTGTATGTTCACCAACCCCCAGGTTTTGAAAATACAAAACATCCAGAACATGTTTTCAAACTGAAAAAGTCACTGTATGGTCTGAAACAAGCTCCCAGAGCTTGGTATGAAAGGCTAAGTAACTTTCTGCTTGAAAATGAGTTCACCAGAGGGAAAGTGGACACCACTCTATTCTGTAAAACAGTTAAGAGTGACATTTTAGTTTGTCAAATTTATGTTGATGATATAATCTTTGGTTCTACTAATCCTTCTCTTGGAAGAAAATTTGCTAAGTGTATGCAGGCAGAATTTGAGATGAGCCTCATGGGGGAACTGAAGTTCTTTCTAGGAATTCAGATCAATCAAACTCCAGAGGGAACTTACATTCATCAGAGCAAATACATCAGAGATCTTCTGAAGAAATTTGACCTCTCAGAATGTAAGCCATCAAAAATTCCAATGCATCCCACGTGCATTCTGGAAAGAGAAGAGGTAAGCAAAAGCGTAGAACAGAAAGTCTACAGAGGTATGATTGGTTCTCTCCTTTATCTGACTGCTTCAAGACCTGATATTCTATTCAGTGTATGTATTTGTGCTAGATTCCAATCAGATCCTAGAGAATCTCACTTAACAGCTGTTAAGCGAATTTTCAAGTATCTGAAAGGTACTACTAATCTGGGTTTGTTTTATAGAAAATCTAGTGATTACAGTTTAGTAGGCTACTGCGACGCTGATTTTGCTGGAGACAGAGTGGAACGAAAAAGTACTTCTGGAAGCTGCCAGTGTCTGGGAGAAAATCTGATCTCGTGGTCCAGCAAAAGGCAATCAACCATTGCTCTGTCAACAGCAGAAGCTGAGTACATAGCAGCAGCTGGTTGCAGCACACAGATGCTCTGGATGAAAAGTCAGCTTGAAGACTTCCAGATTTTTGAGAGTAACATTCCTATTCTTTGTGATAATACTTCTGCTATTTGCTTAAGTAAGAATCCTATTTTACATTCTAGAGCTAAGCATATAGAAATAAAACATCATTTCATTAGGGACTATATTCAGAAAGGCATTTTAAACTTGAAATTTATAGATACAGACCATCAATGGGCTGATATCTTTACTAAACCCCTTTCAGAAGATAGGTTTAATTTCATTCTGAAACATCTCAGCATGAAAGTATGCCCAGAATGAAAATGCTTTAATTCCATATTTTTATCTTTCAGAATGTAATTATATTACTGTGAACTTCTGATCAATCTTTGTTTCAGAAAGTTAGAACATGCAGATTGTATCAGAGGCAAGTCTGAAGATCTGAGAGTCTAATCTCAAAGACAGACGTGCTGATCACTATATCAAACAAGTGTCATCCAATCATCAGCAAATCCCTGAAGCAGAACGCGTGCACGTTTCTGAGAAAGGAAAACGCTGATTGGGTGCATTGAGACACATGTCTGGTAACCGTTTTTAAGTATCTTTCTCAAATCCCCCAAAATCAGCAAGCATTAAATGCAAAAGTAATCACGCTTGTTAATTGCAATCATTATTTTTTTTCTCTCTCTTAAAAACGTTTTATTTTTCAAAATAATTTTTGAAAATCATATTTAAGCACATTACTCTTCATTCTTAATCTTTACGCTTACTCATAATCTCTTAAGAATTTTTCTGCATTTTCACTCTTGGTCTTCCCAGCAGCAAAATCAAGGATGAGAATAATCAGAAGATGGAAGCTAGAATGAATGTCCAGGACAGCAAAATTGATACTGTTGTCACCATGGTTCAGAAGCAGAATGCAACTTCTGAAAAGATTCAGGCAATGCTGGAAAGTCTGTTCTCACGCATGCCCCCACAACCCTGAAATTTTTTCATGCATGACATTCTCTATATTTTCCTTATTTTCTGATGTACCTTTGACTATGTTTTGACTATGGTTTGTAATGCTATTTTGCTCTGACTCTGAACTATCTTTAATATTATTAGTTTTTCTGATCTAAATCATTTTAGCACATCACCAGCACTTTTTGATTGCTGACAAAAAGGGGGAGAACAAGAATGATATTTAAAATCAATAACGGATAACTAGACAGAAACTCTCAAACATTCTAACTCTCTATTACTTGAAATGTTTTTCTGTTTTGTCTTTAAGTCTACAGGCACAAGGAAGCTCTTGAACACAATGAAGACTAGAAGCTCATGTTGCTCTGATCAAATATGAAGTTCTGATATACGAAGCTCTGATCAACCTAACACTCTGATCCGAAGCAAAGCTCTGACAGGAAAAGCTCTGAAGCTCTGCTTTCTGATAAGTCAAAGACTTACAATCTGATGCTCAAAGATAGAAAAAGATCTGACTCTGAAGAACACGCATATCAAAGGGAAGTAACAAACTCAGGGGGAGTATTTCTTAACTCTGACTTCTCCGTACTTCTTATTCTGATACATAGATCTGATAACTTTTCACGTTATTTTTTCATTTAAAATATCTAGTTTTTGTCATCATCAAAAAGGGGGAGATTGTTAGAACAATGTTTGAATCTAGTACCCTATAATTAAGTTTTGATGATAACAAAGTGAAAAGATATAGTAGTTAAATATTTCATGATTGAATTATATGCTACTTAAAATTACTATGCTCTGACTTGCAGATATGCTGATTAAAATAAGCAAGATCACGTTCTCAGCATCAGAATATGAGTTTGTGCATCAGCATCAGAAGTTGCTGAATCAGAACGTCAAGATCAGAAGATCAACGCTTGCACATGCTGAAGCTTGATGAACAGAACTGCGCGTAAAATACTCTGATACAGAATCAAATCAGTTCATCAGCAGCAAAGCAGAATCAGAATGAGCCAAGCCAGATCGTGCATTGAAGAAGCAACGGTACTGTGCATTGAAAGCTAATCAATACCAACGGCATCATTCTAGACAAGATCTGCTCAGAAAGGAAAGCTTGTTAATAGCATTGAATCAACAATATTTGCTTCAACGTTCATCTTCTCAAGTGCTATATAAACCAAGCTTTGAAGATTATCACGGCTAATGCTTCCAATCTCTCTACACGCAAAGAGCTGAACAGTAATCTTCACTCTACAAGTTTTGCTAAACCACCAAACTCTGATACTCTATTAGCGTTTAGCAACTTAGTATTCTAAGCTTCATTTGTGTAAACATCACAGTTGTGATATAGTTTTCGTAGAAACATTCACACACATTTGATTATTCCTTTGTAAGAAAGTGTTGCCTTGACAAACCGGATTGTGGTTTGAATCAAGAAGGTTTTAGCAGTTGCTAAAGCAGATTTGTATTCAGTTGAATATAGTGAATTAAGACCTCGTTGGAGAGAGGCGAAATCACCTTGAACGGGTGGACTGGAGTAGTTTGAGATCAAACGAACCAGGATAAAAATACCTTGTCATTTGCTCTAAAGTTTCCAGTTTTACAATTCAACCCCCCCTTCTTGTGTTTTTCACCCCTTCATCCTCGAGCAGAAGAGACTCACCTCGAAGAAGATACAGAGAAGAACCCTCGAAGAAGGACTTGTCGTGCCAGCAAGGGGGAAGCTCATATTTTCCCTTCTCCCTCTCCTCGGTCAGATCCATAATACCCTTGTTGCGCTGTCTCTTATGCCTTGAGGACACCGGCAGAGGAGAAAAAGCCCTGGCCAGTTGCTCTATCGATGAAGCGCCTGATCCCGACATAGGTCCTGTGTCGAGCGAGGAAGAATTGACACCCTTATGTACCTTCTTCAGGTTGAAAGCACTCGTCCTGGACAAGGGATCTTGGGTGACATTCATCTTACCTGCGAGGAAACAACAAAGAACGATCAGTAAAACAGAAGAATATATGTGTCGCACAAACAAAGAAAATCAAATCATAAGACGACTACCAAAATACGCCACATGGTCCTCACTCTTGAGGATCTCCTTAATGCTTATCAAACCCTGTTAGTAGACCTCCTATCCATTTTTATCAACAACTGGCTTCCCCCTCTGCCCGCATGCTGGACGGGAGGGAACCCCGCAACAAATGCACATAGACGATCAAAGTTGGCTATGTCCTCGGCATCAAGTTGATCTTTCTTCCAGACACAGACGTCAGTCCCCCTTTCATAATTCTTATCAGTCTAGTGAAAACGTAACTTGGGCACCAGCTTGTTCGCATGTTCTCCTTCCTTGGTCAAAATAGGATCCCTTTCCTCGTCATACGTAGGGGCAACCCATAAGACACTCGGCAACACCCTTTCCGAGACGGGCTGAATGAGCATATATTTTTCCTTAAAAAAGCAGACTAACTCCAGGTACAGCTTGAATAGCTTATCGTTCGCCTTCTTCAGAGCAACCCAACAATATTGGGCACCAAACATCTACCTCTTAAGATGGAAATAGTAGAAGAACAAAGGAATAGTGGCCCCGACGCCTAAATAGTTGCACACGATCTCGAAAGCCGAAGGAAGGAAATCGAGTTCGGGTGCAGCTGGGATAAATCCAGACGAAGATGCCTAAAGACCGCCACTTGAAAGTGTCAGAAAGAGAGCCACAAACCCATCTCCATGAACACAATCTCGTACATAGGGGATTCACGAGCTTTAAACTGCGAGCAAATCCGACTTTTCTTGTTGGGGATGTAGATTTCTTATTGCTCTTCAGCACCCTCTCGGTCCATCTCTGGATCCAACGAGGTAAATATCTCGTCAGGATACTCAATAAAGTAGGAGACATATTTCAACAGGCCCAACACAACCTAATCCAGTGGACCTTTCTCGACCACGGGCACGCTCGGACCCTCTTGATCGATGGAAGCAACCTCCACATCCCCCTCAGCATCCTGATTACCCGACATCTCTGGCTCCAGTTCTTCTGGCGATGACTCATACGCTCTTGAGGTGCTCGCCTCACCAGACGTACTCTCAGCAGAGCTCTGGGCAGAACCACTAGACTCATTGAGAAACATGTCGTCGGTGTTAGTATTCATTGTACCTATATAAAAGAGGATAAAAGTGAGTTCGACATCAACGTAAATTCCACCCTTCCACCATTAATCAAGTGAAAGGGTGCCAAGGAACGAGGACCTTGTCCCCGACCAGATCTCGCATTTAAACGACTACTAGACTATCTCCTTTCCCCGACTAAGTCAGTTGGATTCATATAAAAATTTCCTATGTTCGTATGACACCATTGAAGTTCCCAAAACTCCCCTGGGGAGGACACTTGGTATCCTCAACGGCCTAACCTACCAGAACCACCGTCGCCATAATTTCTAAGAAATCAATAACCCTAAACCCTAATCGCATGCATTTTCTAAGGAAAAACCTTTAAATCTAAACTATAACGAAGTGACAATCGCAAAAACAAGGGGTATCAAGTAAAGCTTGCCGAATTGAGTGAAGGGACGGCGAGAATAGATGGTTGAAAACAGCGGAACGAATGAAAATCTTGGAAACGGAGAAGTCGACCAGATACAGATAAAGTCGAGCAAGAACGAAGGTATCGAGCAGCTAAAAGGCATCATCATCATTACACCCTAGTCCCTAGGCTAGCCATCATCACATTTCTTTGATATCACGTGGCTCGATACAAGTGTGGCACACAATCTCCCCGAACTCCAACCAATCGTTTCTCTCTCTGCAAAACAAACACCAAGCATTTTTCGGACTCCTCGTACAAAATTTCCCCTCGAGACATGACAAATCCTTGAAATCGCTCAATTGTTCCTCTCCTTGTAAGACGAACACGATGAGCATCACTCGTACTCCTCGTACGAAATCGAGCGAGAAGCACCCCCGTTTTGCAAGTTGATTCTAAGTCATCACTCTTGTGCCCATGAGCAACGACTTGGGGGGCTCCTGTTCTGGACTGTCCCAATGACTAGAATTGCCCCAATATGCTTCTACCCTTGGCACGGCCCATTAATAATGGCCCAGCATTCTGGTCGACCACACCCCTGAGCATACGACCAGATATGTCGGACACGCACACCTGACCCAGTCAATAATTGTCTCCCGTCATCCCAACATTAGTCAAGCTGACAACCAAGAAACGTCCAGAATGGTCGTCTGCCCTTAATCTGCCTCCTCTTTGGATCCAATGGCTAGTTACGGGCACACCTGTCCGTTTTGACCCAGTCCTGACAATTACCTATTTTTGCCAACCCGCATATCTAGGCCCAAAAATAGGGACCAATGGCCAAGCGCCAGGGGAACATTATATAAACCCTCACGCATGTGAGGGCCAGGGATTCAATATCAAATATCCAATATTCATATCTGAAACCCTAATATTTTGCTTTTCTCTCTTTACTCCCACACTTATTTGATCGTCGGAGTACCTTACAGGTACAACCCCGCTTTCTCCTCAACTTTCCATCCCATCAAAGATCATCCTCCGGCCAGCTTGCAGGTTCTAATCAACTGGTAAGATCAGAAACAATGTGTGTTCAAGTCCTTGGGTTCAATCATATCGAGGCACGTGAAGAAAGGGTGTTGAGAAAAGTCAGAGGCACATGAATTTTATCTGCACAGATGTGGCACTTGTGGCACTTCTTCACATACTTACGACAATCTAATTCCATTGTCAACCAATAGTAACATGCTCTTAACATTTTCTTAGCCATTGCATGCCCATTGGCATAAGTACCAAAAGACCCTCCGTGGACTTCTTGCATAAGTAAATATGCTTCCCATTTATCCACACATCTCAGTAAAACCATATCAAAGTTTCTTTTGTACAACACATCACCATTCAAGAAGAAATTACCAGATAGTCTTCTTAGAGTCTTTTTGTTTTTATGGGATGCCCCAGGCGGGTACTCTTGAGTTTGAAGGAAACATTTAATGTCATGGAACCAAGGCTTGTGGTATGTAACCTCTGCTGCTGCAAACACATGAGCAGGTCTTTCCAGATGCATTATTCGGATTGTAGGCATATCATTATGATGATTCACTTGTTACATAGAAGACAAGGTGGCTAAAGTGTCAGCCATTTGATTCTCTTCTCGGGGAATATGGTACAACTTAACTTTGTTAAAGAAAGTCAACAATCTCCTCGCATAATCTTTTTAAGGGATCAAGCTAGGGTGGCGAGTCTCCCACTCTCATTTTATATGGTTAATCATAAGACCTGAGTCCCCATATATATCAAGGATCTTAATTATGAGATCAATCACTTCTTCAAGACCCATAATGCAAGCCTCGTACTCTGCCATATTATTGGTGCAGTCGAACATTAATCTTGTAGATAGAGGAATATGATCACCCTTATGGGTAATGATAATTGCCCAAACTCCACTTCCATAAGCATTAACAGCTCCATCAAAAATTAACTCCCATCAGGATTCAAGATAGGCCCTTCTCCAAACACAGGTCCATCATAATCTTTAACCTTGAGGTACATCATGTATTCGTCTGGAAAGTCATATCTGATAGACTGGTAGTCATCAATAGGTTTGTGCGCCAAATGGTCAACTATAACACTTCCTTTTATGGCCTTCTTAGTGCGATACTCGATATCATATTCTGATAACAGCATTTACCAATGGGAAACCCTTCCAGTCAAAGCAGGCTTCTCAAAAATATACTTGATTGAATCCATTTTGGATATAAACCAAGTGGTGTGATTAATCATGTATTGACGAAGACGCTTCACATCCCAAGCCAAAGCACAATAAGTTTTCTCAATCATGGAGTACCGAGACTCACAGTCTATGAATTTCTTAATTAAATAATAGATGGCATGCTCCTTCTTTCTAGTTTCATCTTTTTAGCCCAATACGCAACCCATAGAATCTTCCAACACAGTTAGATACATAATCAGTGGTCTTCCTTCTATTGGAGGGATCATAATGGGAGGCTCAAGCAGATACTCCTTGATGTTATCAAATGCCTTTTGGAAATCTTCAGTCCAGATACAACATTGGTCTCTTCTGAGAAGTTTGAAGATCGGTCCACAAGTAGCTATCATATGTGATATAAACTTGGATATGTAATTCAAACGTCCAAGGAAACCTCTTACTTCTTTCTCCGTTATTGGTGCAAGCATCTCCTGACGATGAAACCTCTTTGACTGACGATGAAACCTAGAAACTTTCCTTATCTAACACCTAAAGTGCATTTATTAGGATATAGTCAAAGTTGATACTTCCTTAGGCGCTAAAACAACTTCAACAAATGTTCCACATGGTCTTCTTCAGTCTGTGACTTGGAAATCATATCATCCACGTAAACCTTGATCTCCTTATGCATCATATCATAGAACAAAGTAGTCATAGCTTTTTGATATGTCGCGCCTGCATTTTTCAAACCAAAAGGTATCACTCTATAGAAGAATGTTCCCCATGGTGTAATGAAAGTAGTCTTCTCTATATCTTCAGGTGTCATCTTGATCTGATTGTAGTTGGAGAAACCATCCATGAATGACAAGACGTTAAACTTTACAGTGTTGTCAACTAATATGTCAATATGGGGTAATGGGAAATTATCACTCGAGTTGGCTTTGTTCAGGTCTCAGTAATCCATACACATTTATACCTTGCCACCTTTCTTGGGAACAGGTACTATGTTAGCTAACCATTGAGGGTATTCAGAAGTGACGAGAAAACCTACATTGTTCTGCTTTTGAACTTCCTCTTTGATTTTGATGGTCATATCTGGATGGGTCCTTCTCAACTTTTTTTAACAGGAGGAAATTATGGTTTCAATGGCAGATGATGCTTTATAATCTCAGTGTCTAATCAAGGCATGTCCCAATAAGACCAAGCAAATACATCCACAAATTCTTTGAGAAGCTCTACTATCTTTTCTTTAACTCTTGGGTCAAGTAGTGCCCAACCTTGACTTCCTTTCTATCTTCATTTGTGCCCAGGTTGATTACTTCTAATAGTTCTTCACGAGGATGCATGTATTTCTTTTCATTTTCTATCATTCGGTTAATTTCCTCTACATCTTCCTCCTCGGCTTCAAACACTGGGAACTCAATGTCGGGAGAGGGCATAGGATTATATTTTTCAATGGGTTTATTATATAATTTGCACATATGATTTATGTTTAACTTTAGAGATAGGTAAATATGTGGAATTTATGCAGATATTGAAAGTGATTTTTGAGTTAGGTTTTTTAAGATTACCATTTTTTAGAAAAGGAAAAAAGGAAAATAGCAATATAGTAAACAACATGACTTTTATTAATGATGATAAACTTGAAACAAAAGCCTGAAACATGATATTTTCTGCCTTAAGCATAACAGAACAAGTTATTTTTAACAAAGCCCTACACAAATACTCTTTCGCCTTGGGAAGAGCGAAAAGTTTTTGAAAAAACAACAAGAGTATTACTCAGAAATGTGAATAACGGAGGGAACATCAACGGCGACCCAGTTCTGGAAAATCCTTCGATGTATCAGAAGTTTGGTGATTCCTTTTTAGGATCATCTTCAAGAATGGCGTCAACTTTAGGAGTTGTTGGCAAATAAAGCATGCACTACAGAACGCCTCTTAGATTGGACGGATGACAATATCTCTCTTATCAGCTTTGTCGGATGCAGAAGAAAAAACTAGACCTTCGCGGAACATTTTCTCAGGTAAGTCCAACACGATGCCCCGAGCAGTATTTTTACCACTTTGTATCACCTGTTACACATATTTGTATGAAGAAATGGATTCCCCATTCTTCTTAGTACTTTCATCAGCAATAGAAAGTGCCTGAAACTGAGTGCCAACATCTACACTAGTGTCAATATAAGAAAATAGTGAGAGATGAATCATTATTAAAGCTTGTTCTCTGCCTACCATAACCAACTTTCCATTGTTAGAAAACCTCAGCTTTTGGTGAAGCATTGAGGTGATAGCTCCCGCATCATGAATCCATAGTTGTCCCAATAAATAGCTTTAAGAAGACAGGATATCCATTACTTTAATGGCTATTTGGAAAGAGTGAGGACCAATTTTCATTGTCAGGTCCACTTCGCCAATTATCGTCTTTCTTGAACTATCAAATACTTTAATGATAACCCCACTACTCCTCAGAGGAGTGCCTTGATACGAGAGTCTAGACAATGTAGATTTAGGCATAACATTTGGTGATGAACCAGAGTCTACCATTCATTGGAAAGACCATCTAAAAGATAGCTCATGGAGATATGTAACGCAAAATTGTGATTCTTTCCTTCCTCTAGGAGGTCTTCGTCACTAAAGCTCAAGTTGTTACATGCAGTGATATTTCCCACTATCCCGCTGAGTCGGTCAATTGTTACATCATGGTCAACAAATGCTTGGTCTAATACATTCATTAGTGCTTCCCCGTGGGTTTCAAAATTCATCAGCAGAGAGAGCATGGAGATTTTGGAAGGTTTCTGCAAAAGTTGATCTATCACTTTGTATTCACTTCTTTTGTTCAACTTCAGGATTTCATCAGAATCATCACTGATATTGGTCCTGCTGGATTGTCAATTCTCTACCCCAAGATTATGAATCATAACAAGGGCTTCATTCGAGACATTTTCAACCTTTCTCAGAGGTACATCAGAGAACACATGACCACTGCGGTTCAATCCACTAGCATAAGTTATGTTAACAACAGAAGAAGGAGAAAGAATGTGAACCTCTTTTCAATTCTCAATCATGGTGGCACTGTATTTATATGACACGAATTTGTCAGAATCATAAGGAACTAGTCCTAGAAAGTAAAAAACCATAGGAGAAACATGAGTGCTTTGGTTATTATTATACTTCACTACCAACGGCTCGGGTACATTGAAATGACGGACTATGACATTCACTTCAGCATCCTCATCTTTCCCCCTATAAATAATGACCTCCACATCTGTATCAAGAATATCCATAACTGACAACACAAGTTCAGGCGACACTTCTTCATTTCCTCTTTTATTAAGAACAATAGCCATTTCTCCATCCCTAAACAGACCCAGGTTCTTCAATATCTAGAGATCTTTCCTCACGGTAATGCACCCATGGGGTTCTCCTTCACATTCTGGATAACTATCATGGCTATAATTAATCAACCCCAGTTCAACGAATTTGTCATGTATATATAAAGGAGTTATCATGTCAAAATATAAAGTAATACTTTCATCTGAGTAGCTTCCAATCATGTTCACCCCATTATCATTTCGGTTTCTGGTGACTTGAATGATACCCTGATCTAGTAGACCATGATGGCCTCACTTTATAATGGAGCATCCACGAGAGTCTCTATAATAGATCCGTCAAGAACCATAATTATTTCGTTCTTGACCATTCATACCACAAAAGGTGGCGTGCATTTGTACCAGATTTCCTCTCATCAAACAGGCATCAAAGATACGGTACTCTCCAGGACATTCATATACCATGTTCACAGTGTATCCTCCATAATTAGAAAGTGGATTAGCTTGAACATTCGGGCCGATGTCTCTGAATGATAAGAGACCACTTATGACCACTTTTTGGAATTCAATCTTAAATGGGAAACAATTATGTGTTATGGCCTAGAGCTCCTTGGTGAAACGAACAGTGGGCATCTGCCTTATACCAATACAAAGTGTCTTTGGGGATGGCAGGTGGTGCTCTTGTCTGAACCATATTCTTTTATAATAACCTAAGTAATAATTCAGCATACGTCATTGGGATTGAGTCAAAATGTGGTGCACTTCTTACCTTGTTGTATGTTGACTGTTGATTGTTGCAAGCTCATTGTTGAGGCTGTTGTGTTATTTGTTGTTGGGGGAACTGTGGATGGTATGTTGGGACCAAATGTGTTGGATTAATGACGGGAGTGACAGCTGCAACATGTTGATGTTGGTACCCTCTTCTTGGTCTTCCATGTGAAACTACGTTGATATCTTGCTCTTTCTTCTTGGGGAAATTGTTTCCAAACCTTTTGAATCCACTTGATGAACCAACTTCTTTGGTTAATCGTCCTTCATAGACACCTTCCTCGAGTCGCATTCCTATATTCACCATTTCAGTGAAATTACTCGCAAACATTCTTTCGGAGTAAAACGGGCCCAAGGTATTCAGAAAGATTTTTGTCACTTCTTTCTCTTCTAGAGGAGGACAAATTTGGGCGGCAACCTCACGCCATCTTTGTGCATATTCCTTGAAGCTTTATGTGTCTTTTGGGGAAATAGCTATGAGTTGATCTCTATCCAGAGCCATGTCGACATTATACTTATATTGATGAATGAATACCTCACCAAGGTCTGTGAAAGTACGAATCCATGAACTATCCAAACCCATGTACAATTTAAGAGTGGTACCAGTCAAACTATCTTGAAAATTGTGGATTAACAGTTGGTAGACATTAGTCTTTGATGACATATGTCTAGCATGCTTGACCAAGTGACTTTCTGGACAAGAATTCCCTTTGTACTTTTCAAAGTCAGGTGCTTTGAACTTCACTAGTATTCTCACATTGGGTATCAGGCATAAGTCATGAGCGTTCTTCTTAAATAGATCTTTTCCTCTAAGGGCCTTGAGTTCTTTCTGAATTTCTTGGAATTGATTATAGAAGTCATCCATTCTTTCTTCAACACCCAAAACCTTAGAAGGCTCAGCATGGTAGATTTATTCATTTCCAAACGAGACGATATGCATCAATGGAGGAGGAATAATCATCACAGGAGGAGGAATAGTCATTATATGTTACGGAAATGACATCATATATTGCACTGCAATAATTTCAATCGCAGGTTGGTATCCTTTTGGAGTAAATTTAAGAAGCATACCCCAAGGATATCCAGGTGGCATCTAATATTTTGGAACACTAACTGGAGCCACAGAAACAGGAGCGGTGACAACTGTTGCACCCCAAAATTAGTTCTCTTCCTTTTAACCCTAATTGGCTTATAATTCATCATCAAATGCATACATACATGTCATTAGGTCTATATTCATGGGACCAAGGAATTTCTCTACAAGTAAGAGTTGTGAAATTTAACTATTCTATTAAGCAGCACTGTGAAGCAGAATTTTGGATTTTCGGATTTTTGATGCACGTCGCACGTGCTCTAAGCTATCCAATCAGGGATTAATCAAATCATCATCATATCAAGCTCTTATGTGTCTCAACACTCTCTGAAGTATGCAGAAAGTCAAGCGTTGCAATCAATTTGAGACAGTGCAGACAGAAGTTCAGTATTGTGTGTTTTAAGCTGATAAATTCATAACATGAGACCAGAAAATGGTTTGGTAATGATTCTTCAGTAATTAAAATGGTCTTGATATCTTATCAAATTCATTTGTTCAAGTCGAAGGCTAATTTTGTAAGGGAGATTTTCAAAAGCTTAAAATACATGCAATGCATTATACAGTGGATTTACCATTTCTCTAGTTTTTGGATGCTTAAAAATTCATAACTTTTGACCAGAATATCATCTTTGAGTGATTCTTAGAGCATTGAGACTGCCTTGTTATTTCCTTCAACTTTCGTGTTCGGCTCGGAAACCAAATCATTGAGGAAGATCTCCGAATGTGCGAGTACTCTGAAGATTTACAGTGAAATACTGTGAAAATAGTATGTTGAACCAATGTTTTTCAGATGTCAAAAATTCTAAAACTTTCGCCGGGTTCTACATTTTCAGATGGTTCTTTGGCCAAAAAACCAGTCTTTATTTTATCTTCGATTCGTATGTGTAATACGGTGGGAAAATTGACTTGGTTTTGCGTTTGATCGCAAATGTTGAGGATAGCAAGAGTCGTCACCGACTTTTCTTTTATCCAATAAGGAAAGGGTGAAAATAACAGGAAAGACCTCGAGATTGTTTTGAGTTCGGGGGTAGGTTATGAAAAGGGAAGGTGTTAGTATCCTTTTCACCCGTAGTTATCTACAGGCTCTTAATCGCTAGCTCACTTTGAAAGTTACTTTGAGAATGTGTGTTTGAAAAATATTTGGATTGCCAATGTAAGGCAAAACTTTGTAATGATTCTCATATTTGTCCTCGAGAATGCTTACAAAGTGTTTTGTTTGAAAATATTTTTTGAAAAAATTGTTTGTGAAAGATGTTCTTTTTGTTTTGAAATGTTTGTGAGCAAACGATTAACAGCGGTCTACCTACTCAAGGTCTTTCTTGTAATTTTCCTCCTCTAGATAGTTCCATCCTACCATTGTTAGTAGGAAGCCCTATCGTTGTATGTGAAGGGACGGGTGTGGGTCATCGTACAGTCATCGAAGGCAACTGGTAGGGACTCTTTAGCAACAATCATTAAGGGACTAGATCATTTACCGAAGGCAATATCCAAAGGGTCATAGAGGGACTATGATCTTTGTTTTAGAGGGACTTTGCTAAAGCGTCCCTACGTTCGAGGGACATGGTTGTTTTATCAAAAGGCAACAAGGGAGGTTACCCTAGAGGTGTGAGTGTGCGAGGGGATTTATTTTTAGTTATGTTTATCTTTGAAATTAGGGTTAGCTAACGTTTCATTATTAGTCTTTCCATACAAGACCTATTACTAATAATAACATAGCAAAATAGGAAAGTAGTAAATGTGTGGAAAATAAACCCTAGACTATTACAATGCTTCGGGGTAGTTACTTTAGTAATAAAAATGCGGGAAAAGTAAACCCTAATTACTATTACAAATAGGGAACAGTTACAATAATAATGAAAAGAAATGAGAGAAATAAAAAAATTACGTTCGCAAAGTCGATCTAAAAATATGAAGAAAAAAATAGAAAAGAAAAGATTTTTTTGGTATTTTTATGAAAAAATGGTTCGTGACAAATTTATTAAAAAACCTAAGAAAACTAATCAATTTTAGTAATAATTAATTTTAATTAAAAAAACCCTAAAAAATCGAATTAATTTTAATTAGAAAATTAATTAGTTAATTAATTAAAAAAAGTGATTAAAACTAAACCTAATTAGTTAACCTAAATTATTATTTTAGTTTGATTCAAATTTTAAAAAAAAACAAATAATTAAAAGAAAAGAAGAAAAATATAAAAGAGAAAAATAATTGGGCCTGATTTGAAGCAATTTGGGGAGTGCATATTGAAATCTGTTAGGCCCAATAAGGAGAGGCCCCAAGGATCTGGTGCGTTTAGCCAGAGGAGGTTCACCATGTGCACGAATCTGGAAGTGTTAGATCAAATCTAATGGCTGCAAAGCTGAAGGTGCATCGTTGAGGAGAATGGAAGCGCTGCATGTAATCACTAAAACCAGAAAAAAAATATGAAAAAAAAGTTGTAAAACCGGGGATCGAACCCGTAAACTGGGACACCAATGCCTTAGCGCGTGTGTTTTAACCACTGGGGTGGTGATACATCCATTGTTTAAACTAAAATAAAACATATAAAATATAAAAACATTTCATGAATCGGAGAGGCGTCGGAGCCCTAGCTCTAGTCGTCTTCTTCGGTGAGTCTTTTCTTCCAACCTGCAAAATAAACAGTATTAGAGATCCAAGGGACTCTTCCCCCCTAAATCAAGGCCTGGGAATTCATTCAAATGGTTAGTTTGGGATGAAGCGTATTGTAACAAGAGATATGGCCAGAATAAATGGAATCGGTGCAATCATGGTGATGCATAATTCCGGCAACATGAAGGCCCTACGAATGTCCAATCCTGCACTAATGAATCTCAAAAATGTGTCAATAACATTAGATTCAATCAAAACATCAAGAAAAATAAAGTATGAATTTATGAAATAATAATAAAACGATGATGCATGCAGTGGTGTTTCGTGAGCTTTAGATCATTAGGTTCGATCCATTCTTACTTTGTAATTCCCATGGAAGTGAATGGAATGGTTAGAATGCCTTGAAGTTGGCTGCAACTAGGGATCTAAAGTTGCCATAATTTTGATTAATTTTGAGATTTTTGGAAGTTGTTTCTTGTGTAAGAATTTTTCGTGGCTCCCTTTGATGTCTAAATGCATGTGATATATAGCTTGAATTTAGGTCAAATGTTAGGCTTGGACTCTTGTAATAAGCCTTGATCTTATTTTGTTTTATTTTGAATTTTAAATAAATAAAAATAAAAAATAAAAAAACCCAAGGAGGTGCATGAGTAAGATCTGAAGTGTATATGAAGTGTATAACACGTTTGGTCTTTGAAATAAAAGCCCATTAGCCTAAAAAATCAAGTTTGGTCCCTTTTAGTTTCATGCATTTACTCAAAATTTCCCAACTTACAATGGTCATAACTCTCTCAATTTTTATCATTTGAAGGTTATCTTAGACTTTTTGGAAATCTCATGATGCTTTCTACAATCTCTATGTTGACAATTTTTGCATTTGAAGATTTTATCTTGATGTAAGTTGCCTTGACAAAAAGTGTCTTTTTGTTGACTTTTGAAATGACCTATAATGTATTGGCCCATATCTCTCAAATGAAGCATTTTTTGGACTTGAGCTTACAGAGACAAAGCTGTAGAGAATTAAATTTCCTTTATAATGAGTTTTGGTTGAGGAAAATATAATAAATCATGTGAAAGTTATGCTTAGTTAAAGTTCAGTTGACTTCTCCTTAGAAAAAACCCTAATTTGACAACTTTTGACTTTTGATGATTTGAGAGTTTTCCTTTATGAATCATGATCAACCCTTGATCAAATGATGAATATGAATTCAAAATCTTGATGTGACCAAAAATCTTGAAGTTTGACTGTATGTTGACTATAGTTGACTTTTTATCCAATATAGTTGATTTCCAGTCATCTGAGTCGTTGATTGAGCAAACATGTCATACAAAGCATGAAACTTGGTATGAGAATTCTTGGAGACATATAAGGAACCATGGAAACCACTTGAGACCTTATAAACCCAAAGTTCCTTTAGAAAAATGAAACCCTGGTTGTAAGTCCATTCCTTAGGAGGAGAATTTGTCTGATTAATTCTTGAGCACCCTTGAGCATTTGAGAACCCTAGGAGAATATCTTGAGTAAAAGGGAGGGAATATTTTGGGGTATAACAGCTACCCCTGTTCAATCTTCTTAAACATGATGTGTTAGATTGGCATGTCTGTCATTCGTGGTCTGAAGGTAGAAGAGGATTGAACACCTAAGTGCCCAGAAATTTGCAATCGCCTGTGCAGGAGGTAACACTGTTGGTTGATAATATTGCTTGAATGGGCTTAAAGATGCCATTCAGAAAGATGATGGAACATCGTCAGAGATGGGCTTATAGATGCCATCCAGGGTAACTGTTGATAGAAGTATCAGAAGAGTCTATGCTTTGACTGTATATGTAGAATGCTTTTCAGATTGAACCTCTAGGGAAGGTGCTTAAGCAGCTGTTGTCAGATCTAGTTTCTGAGGGAAATGCTTGTCAGAATTCAGTCTTTGAGGGGAGTGTTCTCCAGATTCAGTCTCTAAGGTAAATGCTCTTCATGTAGATAGTCGCTCTATCCTATTTCAAGAATTGATCTACAGTCTATTTTTGTTGGTAAACTCGTCCTATTTCAGGAATTCATACCACCTGGCCATATCGATAGTTTCCCAGTCCTATTTTGGGAGGTAATATTTTCCTGGTTATATAGATAGTCTATTCGTCCTACTTCGGGAGTTAATCTATTCCTGGTCATATAGATAGTTTCCTCATCCTGTTTCGGGAGTTAATCTAGGACCTACTTTTTGTTGGCGAACTCGTCTTGTTTCAGGAATTCATATTGGCTGGTCGTACAGATAGCTACCCCGTCTTATTTCGGAAGTTAATCTTGGACTTTTTTTAAAATTGTTAATGATATTCTTCTGTTTATGAAATTTACCTAAAAATATACAGTTAGTCTTTATGCAATGTCATGATGTATGTAATGCATTGCGTAATGATGTTCTCAAAGTAAATGAGAGTGTTATATGCATTTTTTATGTATATGCTATGATATCTTGTGAATGATATATGGATGCAAGGTGTTATTGAAGTGTATCGATAACTTCGTATAACATCTTTGCTGGGGAAAATAAATCCCTGAGTGTCGCTGGGGATGAAGGATATGAATCTTCAATCTTGTTTAGAATGTCTCCGCTGGGGATTCCTGCTTTCCGTTTGAGGATACTCCACTGGGAATGTTTGACTTCTTCTTGAGGATAGAAGAGTTCAGGAACCTTGGTCGTTCATTGTTCTACTGGGGATTTTAGTTCTTATATACCCTGACTGGGGATAAAAGAGATGAATAACCTTCAGAGGTGTTGTATGACCGAGTTTTTGATATGGACGTCAACTCTTCTGGGGAGGTCGATGTTAAATGATGTTTGGACCGATTTTAGATTTCGTAGTAACTCTATGGGGATAGCAACCTGGACTACATTTTTTTGGAGAAGAGAATCTTGTCGGGGATTTGCAATACTCGAAGAGATGAACTCTGCTTGGGAAATTAAATTCCATTGGGGAAATAAACCATGTTGGGGAAATGAATCCTGTTGGAGAAGAGAATTCTGCAGGGGATTTTGCAGTGTTGTCGAAATAACTCAGTTGGGGAGTTAAGTTCCTGTGAGCTATGTTGAGGGCATATTTGTGACGGGAATTGGAATTCCATAGGTTATGCGGAGGAAGTTTCCACTATCTGTTGGGGAAATGATCAAACTCCTTTATCCGCTAGGGGGACCTCCTGGGGAGTATGGTCATGTTAATAGCTCGAAGATTCCCCAATTCTTGTCTGAAGGCATATTAGACTTGCAAGGGGGATGTATCTCTGTTGGGGATAAGCTTGTGAGGGTAACTCTGTGGGTATTTCTCCGTGGGGATTTATGGACGACTTGAACGTTATCCAAACTCCTAGAGTCTTTAGAAAATGTTTATTCCTGTTTTTATGCATATATTTGTTAACAGTAATTACATTCATATGCATATGTTCATTCAATTTAGTCATTCGATGTTTTTTGCAAACAAAACAGAGAAAGTAAAACTAAATTTGAATGGTGAAATTGTATTTGCATTAAAAGTTTACCTATAAACAGGCGATTTTGTACAAGGAGACAGATATCCTAGTAGGGGGAAATCATCGTGAAATGAAAAGAGTACAAAGTAAAAACAAAACTTATAGCTATGTGTAAACGATCGCATCGAGTTTCTACTCTGTTATTGCCCTTATGTCTTTGAGCATCTCATCCCTCACTGTCAGAAGAAGTTGACTGAATTGATTTGTACCATCTGAACTCGGTGTTGTTAACAAAGCTTGATGTAAGTGGTTGATCCAACGGGGAACAGTCGTACGCTTTAACCCCTAATTTTTTCTTGGACCGCTCTTTCGGGTTTTTAGTCCACCGGGATACCCTTTTTTGCCCAAGCCACTTTTTCGGGTTTTCGACTTGCCGGGTGTGTAATCTTTATTTATATGTCCCTGATTTTTTCCCGAAACCTTTTGGTTCTCCGGGATGCCCTTATTTTTTCCTAGGCCAGTTAACCTAGCGGGTCACTTTCATGCTTAGTATTTTTTTACTATGTCCGCGTTCATAGGGTGCGGAAAATCTTCACCGTGCATGGTGGTAAGTATCATTGCACCGCCAGAAAATATTTTCTTGATCACAAAGGGCCCTTTATAGGTGGGAGTCCATTTTCCCCTTGGATCACCTTGTGGTAGGATGATACGCTTTATTACCAAATTACCTGCCTGATATACCTGATGTTTGATCTTCTTATTGAAGGCTTTGATCATACGCTTCTGATACATCTGACCATGACAAACAGCCACAAGCCTTTTCTCGTCAATCAAATTCAACTGGTCCAGTCTAGTTTGAATCCACTCATCTTCGTCTAAATTAGCATCTGTCATAATCCTTAGAGAAGGAATATGGAGTTCAAAGGGTAGGACCGCTTCCATACTGTAGACTAGAGAGAATGGGGTTTCCCCAGTTAATGTTCATATGGAGGTGCGATAGCCATGAAGATCAAATGGTAATGTAATACGGTGGGAGAACTGACTTGGGTGTTTTTCATTTTATTGCAATTATTGCGGATAGCAAGAGTCGCCACCGACTTTTCTTTTATCCAATAAAAGAAAGGGTGAAAAGAACAGGAAAGACCTTTCAATAATTTTCTTGAGTTCGGGGGATAAGTTATGAAAAGGGAAGGTGTTAGCACCCTTTTCATCCGTAGTTATCTACGGGCTCTTAGTTTCTACCTCACTTTGAAATGCTTTGTAAAAATGTGTTTGTGTGGGTTTGAAAGTATTTTTGAAAAGTTCCTTAGTTTAGGCGAACTTTGTAATGATTCTCGTCTCTATAAGAATGTATATAAAGTG
Source organism: Vicia faba (assembly GCA_948472305.1). Lineage (NCBI taxonomy): Eukaryota > Viridiplantae > Streptophyta > Magnoliopsida > Fabales > Fabaceae > Vicia > Vicia faba. The sequence goes on along the minus strand of OX451741.1, from coordinate 963,946,986 downwards.
TTAACTTTTGAAAATATTTCATGAAAAGTGTTGGTGTGTTTGAAAGATGTTTTGTTTGAAATGTTTGTAAGCAAGCAACTATGAACGTTCTACCTACTCAAAAAGTCTTTGTTCTTTTCCTCCTCCTTTAGATAATGTTATCTTACCATTAGTTGGTAAGAAACCTTAACATTGGATATGAAGGGACAGGCGTGGGTCGTCGTACAGTCATAGAAGGCAACATTGTAGGATACTTTAGCAATTTGTCGTAAGGGTCTAAGATCGTTTACCGAAGGCAATGTCGAAGGGTCATCGAGAGACTACGATCTCGTAATCAATAGTCTTTGTTAAAGTATTCCACGTTCGAGGGACATGATTGTTTTTATCCGAGGTAACAAGTGTGGGTTAACCCTATAGGTGCAAGTGTGCAAAGTGTTTTGATTTCATGTATTTTTTTCTTGAATGAAGGTTGTCTACTTGTTGGTTTTAAATCTTGCCATACAAACCCTAATTACTAGCAATAATATGGAAAGCGATAAATTGCGGAATTTAAAGTTCTACGCTATTATATCATTTTGGGATGGGGGGTACAAATTTACAAATGGGGATATAAAGCAATAAAGTTCTAATTATTATTACAACCCAATTAAATAATCTATAATAATAAAATGTAAAAGAATATAAAGATGATATAAAAGAAAAATGTTTTTATGAGTTTTGGTAGAAAAGGTTTAACCTAATTAATTAAAAAAAGAAATAAGATAAATAGTTAAATTCCTAAATTCTAAGTTAATTGAATTAAAAGAGAACATTAGAATTAAAAAAAAGTATTAAAAAAGAAAAATACTTTTAGGGTTTTTGTTTAAGCGAAATGGAATAAAGTAAAAATAATAAACTTTAGTCTAAGTATTTAATAAAAATATATTTTTGATATATTGGATTAAAATAATAATAATGAAAATAAAGATAAAAAATAAAAGAAAAGAAAAGAAAGTAAAATAAAAATATAAAAAATTTGGGTCAGGGGGGTTAGAAAGTGAAAAGGGTATTAGAAAGTAAAAAAACAGTTTTTGTTTAGTTTAGGCCCAAACTGATTTTTGTATAATCAGAAAACAGAACAAAAAAGTTATGTTGGGCTGCGTATTGTTTAACAATCAGGGGGTAAGGGTGAGAAAAAATATTAGGCCCATTGCTGAAGAGCCCAAGCGTGCTGCAAATAAAAAATGAAGCAAATGAAAATATGAAAAATTCAAAAGGTCTCGTTGGGGCTCGAACCTAGGACCTTCTACATAAATGCCTTACGCGCGCTTACTGCCACTTGGGTGTCCTGTACATCCGACATATAAACAAGTTGTAATAAATATAAGATAAAACAAGTCCATGACTGTACTTCATCTTCTTCCTCGTGCCAGCCATAACTTTGTATCTTTCTCAACTCTCAACCATTTCATAAATTATAAACATCTAACTTATTAGAAATTTCACCACGATTCCAAATATGTAAATATCTTAAGCAATATATCAAAGATGAGCACGAATTTCAAATGGTACCAAATTTAACTTAACTTTTTCAAAAAGTTCAGGCTCAAAATTTTCACTACTCAGGCAACATAAATAAATTCTAAGGACATGGTTAGTTTCAAGGCTATGATGTCTACATTTTATCTTTTAAAATGAAAGCCAGATGATGCTTGTATGAAGAGTTAGAAATTCATAGAACTCACCTTGCAGATGGAGATCGTGTTTTGAGTTTGAGAAACCCTCAAGGTTTTGTGATGATCGGGATAACTTCAGTGACCATCCAAGAAGCTAATACAATGCTTAGTTTATGTTGAGGATGGTTGAATCGTGCTGGAGAAGTCCAGTTGTAGAACTATATTTTTTGAGTTTGGAAGTTGATGAAGATGGAGTTACAATTGTGGAACAAGGGTAGGGATGGACTATACTTGATGTATGGAAGCTTTAAAATTGGTTTAGAGAGGAAACGCACGAGGGAAATGTGAGTTTTAGGTTCTTTGGCAGAAATGACAAGCTATGGAGGTTGAAGTGCAATTCTGAGTTTTAGAGAGTTTGAGGGAGTTTTCAGGCTTCTCCTTTCATGTCATGGCTTGCAAAATGCATCTCTATTTATATAGAAAATATTAGAATGAGTAAGAATATCAATTCTGAAGCTTTGAAGTTTTTGGCTTGTTTTAAAAATACAAAGATTTTGTTGCTTCATGATGAAGAAAGTGAGTGATTCAAGGGATTTGACATGCTTTTATTGACTTCTTGAGATTGATTTTGATATTGATACTATATAAGACCAGATTAGGAGTAAACAACATGTTTAAGCAAAGAGTTGTTAGCATAAAGCTTTCTTTACTAAAATGGTAAAGTGACTTTATGCAAATTATCCAAAAATGGTATCAAGACTTAGACAATGCTTCTAATCTTTGTGTAATACATTTAGAACTTGTGTAAATTTCTGATCATGGTAAGACTTAAAAGTCAAATGGCCTAAAAAGTGGGATTATGTAGGATAGGTTTGAGATTTTTCTATGAGTTCACCACAAAAATGGTTTATAATTCAAGAATGGATGCTCAACTTCTTCTCTTAGATACTCTTGGCTCAAAAATGATCTCTTTAAGTTCTCTGACATTTTGGAAAGCTTGAAACATCCTCTACAAATTTCATGTTTTCTATTTTTTCTAAATCAAATTGGAGCCAGGTTAAAATTAGCTAAGAAGTTAGGGAAAAACCTGACCAAATTGATCAAAATTTTCACTAAGTGTTTTTAGAAAAAGTGCATGACTTCGTGAATTTGTAACTCAAAATACAAGCACTTCTAGGACTTGCTCAGAAAAGAAAAGTTGTATATATCATCAATATCTACAACTTTCATGTTGAAATTTTTCTTTGAATTATCTTGCATCTTGGTGAAAAATTCGCATGAAGTAGTGAAATCATCATGTACAATACAGTCTTGTGCATGAAGTAGTGAAATAAGAGTTGATTTGACCTAGTCAACACTTGTGCAATCTTGAGCTATTGAATATCTTTGTGAGAAGTTTCTTGAGAAAAGAGAGGGAAAATTTTGGGGTACAACAGCTGCCCCTGTTTAATCTTCTTAAACCTGAAAAGTTAGATTAGTGTGACCGCTCTTCGTAACTTGAAGGTGAAAGATGATTGAACACTAAAGTCCCCAGAAATTTGCACTCGTTTGTGCACAAAGTAGTACTGTTGGTAGATTATGTTGGGAATGGACTTAAAGATGCCATTTGGAGAGTTTATGAAGAGTTATCGGAGATGGGTCTATAGAGCCATCCAAAGTGACTATTGATAGAGATTAGAAGAAGTATCAGAATAAATCTTTGGTCGATTTATACTGAAACATCAGATGTCTGTAATAATCTTTAACTAGATAATGAATCAGCATAAATCTTAGGAGATTCTTTACTAAAATAGAGAAAGGGTCCACCGGAAAGGAATCAGGATAAATCATTGGTCGATTTAAACTGAACCAGTAGAGGTCTGAAATTGTCTTTAACTGGATAACAAATCAGTATAAATCTTAGGAGCGATTTAACTGAACTAGAGAAAGGGTCCACCGGAACAAAATCAGGATAAATTATTGATCGATTTAAACTGAACCAGTAGAGGTCTGAAATTGTCTTTAACTAGATAACAAATCAGTATAAATCTTAGGAATAATTTAACTGAACCAGAGAAAGGGTCTATCGGAACGGCATCAAGATAAATCATTGCTCGATTTAAACTGAACCAGCAGAGTTCTTGAAATTTTCTTTAACTGGATAATGAATCAGTATAAATATTAGGAGCGATTTAACTGAACCAGAAAAGGGGTCTATTGGAACAGAATCAGGATAAATTATTGGTCTATTTAAACTGAACTAGCGGAGGTCTTGAACTTGGAAATGTTTGTTGTTGATGGTATACAGCTGGTGACTGATCTTTCCTGAAAAGGTAAAGAATTAGTTTTATGTGATGTCATGATGCATGCATTGCATAATGATGTTCTCAAAATAAATGAGACAATGTTGTATGCATTTTGTCATGTATATGCTATGATGTATGAACGTGAAATGTTATTAAAGTGTATCTTTGTCTGGGAAAATAAATCCCTGACTACTTCTTGGGAGTTTTGGGAAGCTAAATCCTAGACTATCACTGGGGATGAAGAGTATGTGTATCTTCAACCTTGTCCAGAGTGTTTCCGCTGGGAATTCCTGTTTGCTGTTTGAGGAAACTCTATGGGGAATGTTGATTTCTGCTTGGGAAATAAAGTTCAGGAACTTTAGTTGTCCATTGCTCTAATGGGGAATCCAGTTCTTTATACTTCCAGTTTGTCTGAGGGGGGTAAAGTTAACTGTTATCTGATCAGATTCCAGGCTTTGCAGCAACTTTCTGGGGATAGTCTTAACTCTACTGAGGAAGAGGAGTTACGTCAATGATGTGATAGTCTAAAGAATAGACTCAAGCTGGGGAATTTGTAGTTTGTTGGGGAAAAACCCTGTTGAGGAAAGTATTTTGGTGACCTTACTGGGGAAATGAATTCATTAGGGGGAAAACTTTTGCAAGGTTTCCTTTCTGGTTTTTTATTTTTGAAAAATTTGGCTGGGGAAGAGAATTTCCAGGAAATATGCTGATTGGAACTCTGGATGGAGAATGTATTAATTTAATATTTGGGGATATTATTTAAGTAATTTTGTGGGGATATCCTAAATCCTTGAGTAAATTCTTATTACCGTTCTTGTGTTTACATTTGTTTACAGTTAATCACGTTCATATGCATATGTTCACTCAATTTTAGTCATTGGACGTTTTCGCACTCAAAACAGAAAAACAAAAATTTTGCACTTTAAAGTATATTTGTATTGATAATTTTCCTAAAAACATGCATTTTTTGTACAGGGGGGCAGAAATCCTAGTAAGAGGAAGTCGTCGAAAAATGAAAAGAATACAAGGTGAAAACAAAAATATATAGCCATGTGGAAGTGATCTCATTGGGTTCCGACTCTGCTATTGCCTCTATGTCTTCGAAAATCATCCTTTGTCGTCGAAAGAAGTTGATTGAATTGTTCTTATACCCTTTGAACTTTTGACCTTGGTAATACAGCTAGTTGTAGTAACCTCACGGGACATAGTCATACGCTTTAACCCTTAATTTTTGCCTGAACCGCCCTTTTGGGTTTTCAGTCCACCAGGATACCCTTTTTTTGCTCAAGCTGCCCTTTCAGGTTTTGGACTTGTCGGGTGTACAATCTTTTGTTTATATCCTTAATATTTGCCCGAACCTTTTTGGTTCACCGAGATGCCCTTAGTTTTTCCTAGGTGTGTCAACCCAACGGGTCATTCTTTATGCGTAGTATTTTTTTTACTATGTTCGCGTTCACATGATGCAGGAAATCTTCGCCGTCCATAGTTGTTAACATCATAGCACCTATAGAGAATACTTTCTTGACAATAAATGGCCCTTCTTAATTGGGAGTCCATTTTCCTCCGGGGTTGCCTTGTGGTAAAATGTTGCACTTTATTACTAAGTCGCCAGTCTGGTATACTCGAGGTTTGATCTTCTTGTTGAATGCCTTGATCATACGCTTTTGATACATTTGACCATGATAGACAGTAGCCAATCTCTTTTCATCAATCAAATTTAACTGATCCAGTGTAGTTTGAATCCATTTGTGTTCTCCTAGGTCTGCTTCTTTCATAATCCTTAAAGAAGGAATCTGAACTTCAACAGGCAGGACAGCCTCCATGCCATAGACTAAAGAGAATAGGGTAACCCTATTTGATGTTTGTGTCGAGGTAAGGTAGCCATGAAGAGCAAAGGGCAGTATCTCATGCCAGTCTTTATAGGTCACCACCATCTTTTATACAATCTTATTTATGTTTTTGTTGGTGGCTTCCACTGTGTCATTCATCTTAGGTTTGTATGGAGAAGAATTGTGATGCTTGATTTTGAACTCCGTGCATAGCTCAGTGATCATAACATTGTTGAGGTTGGTTCTATTATAGGTGATGATCCTTTTAGGGATGCCATATCGACATATAAGGTTATGTTTGATGAACTGGGCTATAACATTCTTGGTAACTGAGGCAAATGAAGCTTCTTCGACCCATTTAGTGAAGTAATCAATGGAAGCAAGGATGAAACAATGTCCATTAGATGCAGTGGGCTTGATTTCTCTGATCATGTCAATGCCCCACATTGTGAATGGCCAAGGAGAAGTCATGACATTCAAAGGGATCGGGGCACGTGAACCTTGTCAACATAAATTTGACATTTGTGGCAAGTCCTCGAGTGATGGTGACAATCAATTTCCATTGTCGACCAACAGTAACCATCCCTCATAATCTTCTTGGCCATGATGTACCCACTAGAGTGAGTTCCGAAGATACCTTCATACATATGCTCCATGATCTTTTCTACTTCCTTCTTGTCCATGCAACGGAGTATAGTAGAATCATGGTTGCATTTGTACAGAATCCCATTGCCTAGGAAGAATTTAGTTGAGAACCTTCGCAGGAATTTCTTGCCATTGATTGAAGCTCCATCAGGATACTCTTGTGCTTCAAGGTACTTCCTTACTTCATGATACCAAGGCTTCTCCTCATCAGTGTCAATCTCATAACCGTGTTCAGGTTCGTCAAATCTTTCGATAGTAATTCTGGGAGCTTCGTTGTCCCAATTGACCTTGAACATAGACGACATAGTTTCTAAGGAATATGCCAACTAATTTTGTTCCCTCAGGATATGCTCGAAGGTGACCTCTTCAAAGTATGGGATCAAGGTTAGCACAAACTCTTTGTAAGGGATTAGATTCGGATGTTTGGTATCCTATTCTCCTTTGACTTGACTAATTACCAAGGCCGAATCTCAGTATATTCTTAAGAATTTGATTCTTAAGTCAATGGCAACCTTTAGACCCAAGTTGCACGCTTCATACTCAGCCATGTTGTTTGTACAGTCGAAACAGAGTCTAGCGGTGAAAGGAGTATGGCACCCTTTGGGAGAAATGATTACAACACCAATTTTGTTACCTAATGCGTTGGAAGCTCCATCAAAAACCATAGTCCATCGGGATCCTTGCTCAAGTCCTTCATACGGTTCATGTTCTTCACAATCTGTCACTATCATGATGTTCTCGTCCGGGAATTCAAAGTTCATGGACTAGGAGTCATCAATAGCTTGATAGGCCAAATTATCTGCCAATACACTTCCTTTGGTTGCTTTTTGTGTAGTGTATTCGATGTCATATTTAGTCAAAATCATTTTCCATCTGGCTATTCGTTCGGATAGGGTTGGTTTCTCGAAGATGTACTCGATGGGATCCATTTTAGAAATCAAGAGAGTAGTATGAGTCAACATATACTGTCTTAGTCGGCGAGCAGCCCATTCCAAAGTGCAACAAGTTTTATCGAGGAGTGAGCATCTTGTTTCACAGTCGATAAATTTTTTGCTAAGGTAGTATATTGCATTCTCTTTTCGACCAGACTCGTCATGTTGGCCCATCACACCCCCCATTGAATTCTCTAATACAGTCAAGTACATAATCAAAGGTCTTCCTTCAACTCGAGGCATCAGAATTGGAGGTTCTTGAAAGTATTCCTTGATTTTGTCAAAAGTTGTTTGGAAATCTTCATTCCATCTGGCTACTTGATCTTTCTTTAGCAGATTGAAAATTGGCTCATAAGTAGGAGTTAAGTGAGAGATGAATCGGGAAATATAGTTGAGTCTACCTAAGAAACCCCTGACCTCCTTCTCAGTACTGGGAGTTGGCATTTCTTGGATAGCTTTAACCTTTGCGGGATCGACTTCAATTCCCTTACCACTGACGACAAAGCCTAGGAGCTTACCAGACCTTACCCCGAAGGTACACTTGTTGGGATTCAGCCTCAACTTGTATTTCTTCATCCTTTCAAATAGCTTGTGCAAATGATCAAGGTGTTCTTCCTCAGTTTGAAATCTTGCAATCATCACCATAAACTTCTATCTCATGGTGAATCATATCATGAAATAAAGCTATCATAGCCCGTTGATAAGTTGCGCCTGCATTTTTCAAACCGAAAGGCATGACCTTATAATAGAAGATGTCCTACTATGTGAAAAAAGTGGTTTTCTCCATGCCTTTTGGCGCCATTTTGATTTGGTTGTATCCGGAGAAGCCATCCATGAAGGAGAATACTTTATGTTGAGCAGTGTTATCAACCAAGACATCAATATGTGGTAGTGGGAAATCATCTTTGGGGCTTGCCATATTCATATCTCTGTAGTCTATGCATATACAGACTTTACCATCTTTCTTCGACACTCGGACCACATTTGCAACCCATTGGGGATATGATGTCGCTTCCAGGAAACCTGCATCGAATTGTTTCATTACCTCAACTTTTATCTTCTCAGACATATTTGGTCGCATGCGACGAACCTTTTGCTTGATTGGAGGACAACCTTTCTTCATTGGCAGACGGTGAACAACGATATCAGTATCAAGCCTAGGCATATCTTCATGCGACCAAGCAAACACTTCCACATAGTCATGCAACATCTGAACCAATCTTTCTTTGACACTGTCTTCCAGGTTAACGCCGATATTGACTTCCTTCTTGTCTGCCTCATTCCCCAAGTTTATCACTTTAATTGGTTCTTCGAGCGATTGAATGGAATTTTCCTCTTAGATTAGGAGTCTGTCGAGTTCCCAAGTATTTCATAATCTTCTTCACCTTCGTCTTCGGCTTGATAGATTGGATTTTCAAAGTCATAGATGACAATAGTAGAATCATTGTCAATGAGATCTGGATTGGATGTGGATCTGCAAATGTGTGTGTATGCATGTAAGGTCACATGGATATTTTAAAATGTAATAAAAGTAAAAGAAAGAAAAAGAGCGCAAAATTTGAATGCAAAATAGTCCAATGTTTCATTAAAATGAGCATATGGAATATGAAAATGACAAACCCTTAACAAATGGACCATTGTGCCCCGGGCAAGACACATGGTTTAAAGTCATTGTTTATGGGAATTACAGACAGATTTCTCAAAGTAATAAAAAAACAGGAAATGGCAATTACTCCTGGTTGAAAGAGATTGGAATGAAGTCTTTGGTCTTCCAGTTGTTGAGTCCTCCATCAGTAGTTGGATAGATCCAGTCGTCCCAATCACAATTAGCATCAGAGTCTTCAAGAGCATTAACCTCATGGCTACTAATGCAGAAAGGTGGTTTCCCTGCACGAGAACGTCGAACCTCATTTTGAGCCTTGGAAGCGAAGCCCAACCTAAATTTGTCTGACTTAAAAGGGATATTAGGGAGTTGTCCCCAAATGATGCATCCTCCGTCTCCAACAACAACACGAGCATCTTTGAGAGAGGCCAACCTCGATGTATCTTTAGAAGATTTGGGAGTGTCAGGAGTGGCCTTGGCAACAACAACCATGGGATAGACCACCTCAAAGGCTTTACAAGGAGTTTCAACAAACTCCCCATCCATTTCAACATACTTGAATGAATTCACATGACTGATCATAAACTCTTCTACTCCGCATACAGTGACAATTTTCCCCTTGACCGGATATTTCAACTTTTGATGTAGTGTGGAAGTCACAGCACCTGCCCCATGGATCCATGGGCGTCCAAGCAGACATGAATAAGCAGGACGAATATCCATCACGTAAAATATTGAGTTGAATACTTGATACCCAACTTTGATAGGAAGATCAACTTCTCCAATGGACCATCCTCTTTGATCCGTCAAAAGCTCTTACCACGATGTCACTAGGCTTTAGTACCAAACCTTCACAGTCTAACTTATCTAGAGCTCCTTTTTGTAAGACATTAAGAGAAGATCCAATATTCACTAATACATGTGCCAGAGTGGTGCCTTTGCATTCTATGGAAATTTGGAGAGATTTATTGTGATTCTTCCCCATCGGGGTCAAATCTGCATTAGAGAACCCTAAAACATTGTCGGCAGTCAAGCTTGCTACATAAATTTCAAATTGGTCGGCCGTAGTTTCTTGTGGGACATGTGCATTTTTCAAGAATTTTATCAGGGCTTGAGCATGTGCCTCGGAACATAGCAACAAAGACAGCATGGAAATATTCGAGGGTGTTTGCCCTAACTGTTCCACTATCTTATAGTCACTTTTTCTGATAATTTTTAAAATCTCCTCCATCTCTTGGGTAGATGGGTCCTCAATGGTAATATATTTTGTAGGAGCCTCCATCCCGGCAGGCTCAGTCATTTTTTCCTTTCCTCGAGTATCAGCAACAAGTTTAACAGTAGTAATACGAATGGGTGTAGTAGCGTTTGTCGGTGGTGAAATCTCTGGAGAGAAGATCATCCCCGTCTTAGTAACTTTACTTGATCCAACAATGTTTGTAATGTCATTAGTTTAATATTCATCAATCCAGGAATCTTGTTTGATACCATGTGTTGTACCCTAAAATATCCCTCTCATTTCTCAAGTAATCTCTCACAAGATCTCCCTTGGTTCAAGATTGCACAAGGGTTGATCAGCTCAATACACCTCCTCAAGCACTGATGACTAAAAATTAGGGTTTGAGTTTGCACAAGAACAAATGGACTTTTAATGCTATATATTACTTTCATGGATCATTTTGGACCCTCAAGATTGCTCATGTCAAGTTTCAAGTCTTGGATCACATTTTTGCTCAGTCAATTGATCAGTTGACCAAAAATAAGTTGTATTGGGGAAAAAGACAATTGTGGTCAATTTACAGTCAAACTTTATAATTTTTTATCCATATCAACATCATATATGTTATTTTATTAAGTTTGGATCATAATTCCTCAAGAAATTTGATCAGATTATCAAAAGGGCAAATTGGTAAAAATTAGGGTTTTGACTGAGAAGGTGCAATTTCTGATTTTTGACCTAGCACAATGACTTATTGGTTTGAGACATGATCTCAAGGATTAAAATGTTTAATTTTTACCTAATGGCATGTCTCAAAACATCTCTCAAGCTTAATTGATTGACAGATGAATTTCAATCAACTGATGAAAAAGTCAATTGTCCACTGAAAAGTCAAACTTTGACTTTTTAATCAAAATCAAGTATCAGAGATCATAATTCATAAAAACATGACAAAATATGAAACTTGTTCATCAATAAATCAAAAAGTCAAGATTTCATTTTGAAAAGTCAAAATTTCTAAACTTAGAAATTTTTCTAAGTGTTGGAAATTTACCATTTTTCATAACTTTGAGCCAAATTTACACCATGATGCAAGATGATTCAAAGGAAACTTACAACATGAAAGTTGTAGAGATCTAAAACATTGCAGAATACAACTTTTTCTATAAATGCATGGATTTCAAGTTATGATTTTAAGAAGACATGTTCATGAAACTTGAAAACTTAGTGAAATTTTGCCCTAGTTTTAGCAAGATTTTGACCTAACTTCATGGAAATTTTTCACATAGTTACAAGATGAATCTTCAAAAATTTCCAACATAGAGGTTGTATAGGATGTTACAATCTTTCCAAAATGTCCAATAACTCATTGAGATCATACTTGAGCAAGGAGAATCGAGGGCAAGAAATTAGGGTTTCATTCTTGAGTTACAAGTCATTTCTTGATGAACACATAATTCAATTTCAAGGTTAGGCTTCATAATCTTGCTTTGCAGACCTTCTAACTTGTGTATTTATCCATATTAATGTATTACACAAACTTTTGAGCTATAATCCAAGTGGATTAAGCTTTATCCAATTCAAATTGCCATTTTGGGAAGAAACTGAAGAATGTAATTCTTGAAAAGCAAGCTTTTTGCACAAAGTCAATTCTTGAGCCTCTAACTTGTTCCCTATGATCATAGTCCATCTACAAAGTCAGAAGAAAACTTTTTTAAATCATAACCACTCTACATTAGCAAGTATACAAGGCATTGAAACTTAGATTTCTCAAAAATCACATGTTGAATTTAAACATTTGTTTTTGAATTCTTATCAACAACAAGCTTCCAAACTTGTAGCTTATAAATAGAGGCACTATTTGTGAGGTAGGACACGAGCATTATCACCTTGAAACACTCCCAAACTCCCTAAAACCAGAAATTGCCCAAAAATTCCATTGTTGCACGGTTTCTGACCTTGAACTTGCAACTCATATTTCCCTCGTGTGTTTCTTGCCTTTTCACTTCCTAAAGCTTCCTTACATCAAATACAACTCATCCACATCTTTATTCCAGAACTGTAACACCATTTACCATAACCTCCATAACCAAAAAACAGAGTCTGTACATTGACTTCTCTAAGCCATTCCAGCCATCCATTGCTCAAGCTAATCATTGCATTAGTTTCCTGGGAACTTGAAGAAGCTAACCTGATCATCACAACACCTTGAATCAAGTTCTAACTCAAAACATGATCTCCAGCTGCAAGGTGAGTTTTCTGACTTTTCATCTCATTATTTAGGCATTGTTAGGCTTTCATTTTCAAAGATAAGATGTAGATATCATTGTCCTAAAACTGTACATGTCCATAGATTTCATTTATATTGCTTGAGTAGTGAGAATTTTAAGTTTGAACTTGCTGAAATAATTAGGTTAGAATTGGGTACTTTTAGAAATTCTCATTCATCTTTGATTTATAGTTTTAGTTATTTATATGGTTGGATTCATGAGAAAAAATGGAATAACTTTCATGTTTGCATATTTCATTTTTGTTGAGAAATGGTGAAGTTACAGGATCCATGGCTGGAGGTTGAAGATGAAGTTCATTTCTGGAACTTGTTTTGTATTATGTATTTATTATTTCAGTTAAGTTAACGGATGTACAGCCACCCCAGTTGCAAAGGTAGCGCGCGTTTGTGTTGGAAGTCATGGGTTCAACACCCAGCGCTACCTTTTGTGTATTTTTCATATTTTTCACTTTTTTTTGTTTCCAAACAGCGCGCTGGGCCTCCAAATGGTGGGCTTTGGATTTTTTGTTGATTTCTAACCCCCCCTGTTTACTTTTGCATGCTGGCCCAATCCTTTTATATTTTTCTTTTTCTTTTTTTTTCTTTTCTTATTTGATTTTTATTTTCAGTTTTACTTTATTATTTTTATTATTATTATTATTATTATTATTATTATTATTATTATTATTATTATTATTAATAAAAAATCCAAAAACATTTTATTTACTTATTTGCATATTTAAGAAATGCTCATTTACATTTTATTTCTTTATAAAACAAAAAGACCAAAAAACATTTTTCTTAATAATTAATTTCTTTTTTTTAAAATAATAAATATTTAGACTTAGGTTTAATTATTATATTGTTTTCTTTTAAATTAAAATTAACTTAGAACTTAGGTTTCTTTTAATTTATTTATTTTCAAATTTATTTTATTAACTTAAAACCTTTTTCATAAAAACCCTAAAAATACTTTTTAATTTAATTTCTTTCTTAATTAGTTTAAGTTTAATTTTTCTTAACTTTAATTAATCATTTTCTTTAAATTAGGTTAAAACCCTTTCATGAATACCAAACAAAAATCATTTCTTTTTCCATTTACATTCTTGCATTTTATTTTCAATTCTTGTATAATATTCTATATGGTTGTAATAGATAATTAGGTTTAATTTTCTTGCAAATCCCTATTTGTAAATTTGTATACCCCCTCCCCTAATGATGTAATAGCGTAGTAATTTGACTTTCTGTAATTTATTGCTTTATATAAATGCTAGTAATTAGGGTTTGTATGGAAAGATAAAATCAATAAGTTAGCAAACCCTAATTCAAGATAAACAATACACACCCTAATTACTAGCATTTATTTTAACAATAAATTGCGGAAATGTAAATGTCTTACGCTATTACATCATTTAGGGATGGGGATACAAATTTACAAATGGGGGATTGAAAGAATTTAAATCCTATTTAACTATTACAACCATATTGAAATGTACAACGCAAGAAAGAAAAGGACTTGTTTAGAAAATGGTTTTTTGTCTTAATGAATTAAGAAAAAGAAATAAATTAATTAATAAAAAGAAAATATTTTTATGTCATTTTTATATTAATAAAAGGGTATTAATATTGAAAATGAAAAAAAAAGGAAAATAATGGGAGATTGAATTAGCATGTTGCTGAGAGAAAAACAAAGGGGATCAGAAGTTTTGATGTCGGGCACGCTGTAGTTCAGAAAGAAGCGTCAGAAGTTCTGGATTGATACACTATGTGGTCCTGCAAGAAACGTTAGAGGGAAAACATAGAAGTTCTGGGTTACTATGTGCTGAACTTCTGAGTGTTAGAACAGTGAGAAAGTTTTAGATGTTTTGTGTATTAAAACAGTAAAGAGAACTTAGAAGTTCAGTATGTGCTAAGACAGTAAGTGAACATCAGAAGTTCAATGCATTTAAATAGTGAGAAAATCATAGAAGTCATGTGCGTTAAAACAGTGAGGAGAAATTAGAAGTTATGTGTTACACTTCAATTCTTTCCTCATATTAATCAGCACATCAGCAATTTATTCAGTTCTTAACAAACAGCAAATCAGAAGGATAAAACCACAATAGTTTATGGAAGTTCTAATCCTAATTCTAAGCCTAGACTTAATCAAGAAGTTCTGATCCACATTTTTTCTACTTATGCAATGATATGGACAACGTCAATACTATGATATTTATATATTTAATGATGTTCTAAATGAAAAGGTGCAAAGTCAGAAATACTTACCTTGAATCTGGAGCGTGTGCTTGGAACTTGAGATGCTGCCTTCAGATGTTCTAGAGTCAGTGAGAGCGAAGGAACAGTGGTTATGTTCTTTTATTCAAAGAGAAGAAAAAAGGTTTTGTTTAGGATTTGCGAAGGTTTTTTGTTGTTTCCTTTTCTCTCTTTTATAATTCTCTCTCTCTCTCTAAAAGCCAGCCCCTTGAAAGTGTGATGGAGCAACTTATTTATAGGTGAGTTTGTTGTGGTTTTGGGTGGGAAAACAAATGGGATTTAAACCTTTTTGGCATACTGTTCCATTTCTTTTTAAACATAGTTTTTGAAATGCTAGTTTGGTGCAAATTTAGGATTTGGGAAGATACAGGCGTAGACTGGATTAGCTTTTGGTTATAGGACTGTGTTGTGGCAGTGCAGTAGGTTGTTTAAATGAGGTTTTGGGATTTGGTGATATTCTGACTGAAGCGTTGAACATAGCCTTCATACGCTAGGGTACTGCCTTGTTCTTGAAGCATGTATGGTGGTTAGCAGCTTTTAGTCGTGCCTAAGCTGGATTTGTAAGCATGAATTAAGGAAAATTACCCTCTGAGGCAAAAGTAAAGCATGGGCCCAGCATAAACTTGTACAAAAGTTTGATTTTCAAGGACATCAATGGTACTTTTATCTCACACGTGGGGAAATCCTTTGGATAAAAACTCAAAAGTGGTTGTGAGCATTAAATGATGATAAGAATTATCAAACCCGAAATCCTACTATTGTACCCAAAAAATTTCCCTCCCATATTTCTCAACACATGGCAAGTAAGGTCCCCAAATTGCTCAAGGAAGTCCAAAGTTGACCAGACAAACTCTCTCCTAAGACAGTCTACCTCAAATTAGGGTTTTATTTTTCATCAAGATGCTTGAGTCCAAAGGATCCCAAATGCTCACCATTGTCCTAATATGTTCTCAAGATAATCCATGTCAAGTTTCAAGCCTTGCAGAAGAAGTTTGCTCACTCAAAAGCCTGAAAATCGATTGTGCTAGGTCAAAAGTCAATTATGGCCCACATACAGTCAAACTTCAATATTTTTGGTCAACATCCTCATTTTGAATTAACATTCATCATTTGATCATGATTCATCAAGGATTGCTCATAATTCATAAAAACCCAAAAGTTGCTAAATTAGGGTTTTGTAGGAAAAGTCAACTCAACTTTGACCAAGCATAACTTTCTCATACTTTATCAGAAATGACCCATCAAAAGCTCATTTTTAAGAGGATGCAATTCCCTACAATTCATCTTCAGATCCCAAGTTAAAAATATGCACTCACAAGAAGATATGAATTTTTACATTATAGGTCATTTTGGAAAGTCAACTAAAACACCTTTTGGGTCAAAGCTTCATACATGAACATGGAAGACTCAATTGAGATGATAACATAAGGGTTCCTTGGAGGACATCCTAAGATTTCTAAAAAGTCCAAGAACACCTCTCTAGGGTCAAAATTGAGAGAGTTATGCATTGGCCAAGTTGACATTTTTTGCAAAATTGCCAAAAGTCAACATTGATCAAATTGGCATTTTTTCCAAAGGGGCACATGTTTTCTTGTTTGAAACATGTTTCTAATAGGACCCACGACCCCTAAGATTTCCCACCATTTATTTTATTATTTTTATCATTTATTTTGATTTTTTAATCATTTAAATCAAAATAAATCAAATTAAATAGTAAAATAATAAAATCATATCAAATCTTGGATTTTTTTGTGCATCTTTTGAGTCTATGTACATCTGGTAGGACAACCAGTTCGTGCAAGATTGATTTGGGTGGAAAAAGATTGGATTGAAGAAAATTTGGAAAGATATCATATGCCATGAAATACCAAATCAAATCTTCATAATGGGCAAGATTCAATTCGTTTTTGTTGACCTAATATGTTGCACTACATATACAGAAGGGATCCAAGGCAAAAAAAGAGGTGGAGCAGTCGTGAAAGAGGCAGAATAAACTTCAAAATTTCAAAGAAAAAGTGCAGATCAAATTCCAAGTCACGGGCCATCTCAAGCCATCCTAACCTTACCAATCGATTGTTGGACGCCTCAGGAACGTGTTCCAATCACTAGCAAGCCTCCCCATGTTCTGAAACACATTGTAGCAATCACACGGTTAGCTTAAAAAACTCGTTTTCGTTTTCATTTATTTATACATCATTTGCAAGTTTTGATTACATATTCTTGTTCCTTATCGAGTTTGCAAACTAATCATTATATTCAATTGCATTTTTGATGACTATATGTAAAACTGCCATGGCTAGGGTTTCTTGTTTAGTTTTAGGGCTTTGCAATACAGGTTAAATTGAATGTTGATTCTGGTACCATGATACTCGTGAAGATGAGACGAGTTGATTGGTACCAGCCATGGTTATTTATCTTGCTTGTGGATAATTTTTGAGATACACAGGTTTGTAGCTATAGCGCAATGTCCGTAGGTAAAAATATCTTGGGCTAAAACGACGGTTGGGAGGAAGAAGGTGATGTGTGGCACTCCCTGGTTAGGCAGTTTGAACTTTAGCGCGTTTTTTTCCATTAACCATTATTTTTCATATATTATGTTTTATTTTCATTATATATACAAATAAGTCAAATAGCTCAGTTGGAAAGCGTGCATTGGAAATAGGCATAAGGGCCTGGGTTCGATCCTCAAGTCCCATATTTGTTCCATATTGTTTTTCTATATGTAATCAGGCACGCTGCGTATCAGGAGGCCCACCGTATGCCATCAACATTTGGCCATCAAATGCCTCTCCAGCCAGATCCAATGTCATTCCACTGAAGGCCCACCATGCGCCTCAGGTCAATGCATGCACTGAAACATGCAAAGTCAAAAGGGCTGAGTTTGGTTTGGGCCCAGAATTTTGTTAGCACACCCTCACAATTGCTAAGTAACATAAGGCCCATCTCTAACCTTTTTTTATTTTATTTATTTCTTTTCTTTAATTCTTTTAATTTTCTTTTAATCATTTTAATTGGCAAATTAATTATTTTTCATAAAAAATCATAAAATCAAGACTTCATAAAAAAATTAGAATTAATTTTTTTTATTATCAGAATTAACTTAATTTAGTTTAACTTAGGAAAATTGTGATTTATTTTCATAAATAAAAGCAAAATAGAAATTAGGTTAAAACCCTTGATTTAATTCTATTTTCTCTTTTTTCTCAAATAAATAAAAATACAAAAAATAGGTTTTTGAATAAATTAATTTATTTTTCTTAATTTAAAATCAATTAGAATTAGGATTTTCTTTTTAATTTAATGATTTCTTTATTTTTTATAAATAACAAAACAAAACAAAAAAACGTTTTTCAATCAATCGCAATTAGGTTTAGGCAAGGGTCAAAACCCTAGTTGTTTCGTATTTGATTCATCGCGCGCGTATTATTTATTTTTGCCAATATTGTTGTAACTGTTCATGGTTTGTAATAGTTTAATCTAGGACTTTTTTTACTTATCGCTTTTCCCCTGGTTTTTGGCTATGTAACTAATCCCCCTCCTTGAAGCTTTATAATAGAGTAGATTTACTTTCTTGCATTTTAATTCTCGCAAATATTTGACTGTTTAGATGTATGCTCGAATATGATCGTAAGACTCTAGGGTTATTACTAATTTGTCCTAATATTGCTTTAGTGATCGTACGTCCCTTTCGAATTGACCCTTACAAACTCCAACGACGGTGCTACCTATTTCTCCATAGTGGGATAGTGCTGTTTAAAGGAAACAAGAATAGAAACGATCTTTTTTTCGAGTAAGTAGATGCTAGTAGGTACTTGCTCAAATCAAAACTTTTCACACTTACACATTTCAAAACAACTTCGTCACACCTTTGAGGACTGATACAAGGGTTATCACGAAGCAAAACATTTTCAAAAACAAAGCACACAAACACAAGCAATTTAAAAGTGAGCAAGTACCTAAGAGCCCATGGAAAACCATGGATAGAAAGGGTGTTAACACCTTCCCTTTCTATAATCTACCCCCCGTACTCAGAAACATATCAAAAAAGGATTTTTTCTGTACTTTTTTCCTTTCCGATTGGATGAAATAAAAGTCGGTGGCGACTCTTGCTTACCGCGACATTTTGCGAACAAAAAACGCAAAACGCAAACCAGCGTCAAACAGTCGGTTCTGCCACCGTATCACAGAACTAGCAACTCTGCTGGGGAATAATAAGTGGGGTATACCTTAGGATCTAGTTCATCATAATTGCATATCTTGATTGCTTTGTTTGCTTTACTTTTAAGAGTTTTGTTTGGGGTTACTATAGATCCTAACCCGGATCTGGGGATACCTTTTAGGTAAGTAGCAATAGATTGTGAGGGAACTGTACAGCATAGACCGATACGGTTGAAACAGTAGCTACGTTGATGTGGCACATTGGTTGGTACCTATATCCCTTGTGGAGAAACGAGGAGAATACGGGGCCGCTGCATGGTGTCATTAAGCATCAACTGACCTTAGAACCTTTAATTGCCCAACTTGGCCATTAGAAAGTAGTGAGATAGTCGGCCTCAGTGTAGAGCTGAGAACTGGTTGATACTCGATGCTAAACTCATTGAGACCATACTCTCGAGATAGTTCCGGCCACAAGAAAAGATTGCATGAGCTGAAACCATGACCGATGGAGGATGGTAAGTGATATTGAGATCTTCTAGAACCCGGTTACTTTTCCTGGACAGGTTTGAACCAACTTAACTTCAAGAGGGTATTACCTTTGACCTCAGGCAAGCCTTAAACCTAAGGGTTTTGTGTGATTTGACTGTGTTTGAAATACCTGTTGTTTTCTATACTTGTGGTTTATCATGACATCATGCATCATAACATGGCATTCATACTTCATTACACTAACCATTTCAAAGACCAAGGGAATTTATCTTTGTTCTGTTTTGCAGGTCATGGCCTCCGTGCGTAGAAATACCATCCGAGTCAACTTTGTGCAAATACCTGCCCAACTTAAGGAGCTAGCCTCAAGAGTTTCTGAGACTTCTATGTTCATTAAGAGACACGGTCAACTTCTCAGCCTGGTTACTTCAAACCTTAATGAACAGATGATGAGCGTACTATTTCAGTTCTTTGATCCCGTGCATCATTGCCTCACCTTTCCAGATTACCAGCTGGTACCCACCTTGGAAGAGTTCTCTCATCTATTGGGCATATCCATCCTTGATTAGGTACCCTTCACAGGTATGGAAGAAGTTCCTAGACCAGAAGACATTGCCTCAGCTCTGCATTTGAAACAGGCTGATGTATGTCCAATTGGGAAACACGAAGCGGGGTCGAAGGTTTTCTAGCCAAATTTCTGATAGACCAGGCTCATCTATTTTGGGATGATTTGGATTTTCAAGCTTTCAAAGATGTCTTGTCTCTCCTTATCTATGGTTTGGTTCTCTTCCCGAATCCGGATTCCTTTATAGATGTGAATGCTGTCAAGATTTTCCTTTCTTGCAACCCTGTGCCTACCTTGCTGGGAGATATCTTGCATGCTCTCCACACCCGTACTATGAGGAGAAGAGGAACTCTTATGTGTTGCATGTCGTTGCTGTTGATGTGGTTTATTTCTCACCTCCCTAAGTTTGTGCTGAAGAATGAAGAAGGTTTGGGTTGGTCCTACAGAATAATGTCACTTGCTCATACAGATATTCTTTGGTGTTCCCGGGCTATGGAAGACACTGTTGTTATTGACCGTTGTGGGGGATACCCTAATGTCCCATTGCTTGGAATCAGAGGGGGTATAACTTACAATCCTTGTCTAGCTTTGCGACAATTTGGTCGCGCTTGGAGAGATGGTCCCCATGAGTTACTTCTCGAGGACATTGTATTTGACTATAAGGAGGACGTTAAGGAGCATCGCCGGAGGTTTATAAGAGCTTGGGGCATGGTGAATAGATCTGACCCCCAAGAGTTGGGACCAAAGACTTCCCTTCTTATGCAGCCTTATCTCCAATGGGTCCGAGCTCCTGCTCAGAAGCTCATGATTCCTTACGAAGCCGTATTACCAGTGATTGTGGAGCCCACTAATGAAGAAGGCATTCCTTACACGGTTCTTTATCCTTACATGCCCACTGATCCTAGGGAGTTGCATAGGTCTTGGATTCAGCTAAAGAATGAGCGGGATACTTACCGGGAACAGTACCATGAGCAAGAAAGGGAGATTTTGAAGCTCACCAGACAGCTTGAGGAAGAAAGAGTGATCAATGACTACATCAACACAAAGAGGAAGCGACCATGGAACTTTTGATTTTGCTTTTTCTAGTTTTAGATTTTGTTTTATTTACTTCTTTGTAATGCCTTAAAGGCATTGTTGAACTTTTCAAAGTTAAGCTAATAAAGTTTTGTTTATTGTTGATTTACAAATTTAAATCTCCCAAAGTCTTTGAAATCATTACATGCGCATCCCATTATCATGCACATCATTACAGGTACCCTTAAAGGTTTCTCATCTTCTTAGTTGTTTATTTCAGCAGAAATGTCTCCCGATCAAGCCATCAAAGATCTTCAGGCACAGAACGCCCAATTCCAACAGATGTTCATAAGTCTGGCTAAAGGGCAAGAGGATCTGAAGACCCTTATTCTAAAAGAGAAGAATAAGAAGAAGAAGAAGAAGAAGAAGAAGGTCAGTATTCTGAACATGGGAAGAATATTTGGAGAAAGGTTGAGACAACCAGCTGATCTGACCTCCTCATCCAAAGACGGGGAGAACCAAGAAAGGGCAAAAGACCCTAGTCCTTCAGTTTCTGACAACGATACGGATTAAGATGATGAGCAATATCCTCCTATTGAGGATAGGTACAAACAGCTAGAAGACCGTATGAGTGCTATGGAAATTCAGAAAATACCTGGTTTAGATTTCAGAGAACTAGGACTGGTATCGGGAGTGGTTATCCCTCATAAGTTCAAAGCTCCGGTTTTCACCAAGTATGATGGGATGTCCTGCCCAAAACTCCATCTTCGCTCGTATGTTAGGAAAATCAGACCCCACACTGCTGATAGAAATTTGTGGGTGCATTTCTTTCAAGATAGTTAGTCAGGGACTCAACTTGAATGGCTCTATCAGTTTGAGGGGGCCAGTTTCCGAAACTGGAAAGATCTTGTTGTTGCTTTCTACAAGCAGTATCAGTACAACGCCGACCTTGCTCCCACTCGTACTCAGCTCTAGGGTATGTCCATGGGTGCAGGTGAAGGTTTTAAGGACTATGCTAAAAAGTGGAGAGACTTGGCTGGAAGAGTCCAACCCCCTTTGTCTGATAGGGAGTTGGTTGACATGTTTTTAGGGACGCTATCTGGTCCATTTTTCAATCACTTAATCAGCAGCTCGTCATGTGGTTTCACTGAGTTAATTTTGACTGGAGAAAGAGTAGAAGCTGGCATTCGAAGTGGTAAAATTAAGAAGGATGCTTCTTCAAGTTCAGCAAAGAAGCCTTTCACCAGTAATAAGGAAGCTAGTGCAGTCTATAGCCCGAGGGGCCAGAGTAGATCTGAACACCGTCAAACGGTAAATGTTGTAGTAATACCAAGACCCACAGTTTCTCCACAATGCAACAATCAACAAAGGGTGGAAAGACCACAGCGCCATTTCACCCGCCTCAATATGAATTTGGCTGAGGTTCTGCCTCATCTGTTAAAATCCAACTTGGCGGCCTTGAAAGAGGCTCCCAAGAATCCAAACACTACTTCTCCCAGATATAATCCCAACACGCGGTGCGCCTACCATTCTGAGAGTCCAGGTCACGATACAAATGATTGTTGGGACCTGAGAAATAAAGTATAAGATTTGCTCGAAGCCAAGGAGATATAGTTTGATGCTCTAGAAAAGTCGAATGTTATAGCTGCTCCCATGCCCAAACATGGTCGTGGAGTTAATGTTGTGGACACCGATTTGTTTGTGACCTTTGTTGAAGAAATTTATACTCCTTTGATTTATATTAAGAAGAATTTGATGTTGGCCAGTTTATTTCCGGGTTGTGGTGAAGGTTGCCACATGTGTTCGACTCTATCTGTCGGTTGTTGTTTGTTGAAGTCAGGTGTTCAACTCCTGATGGATAATAAAGAAATTTTGTTTGAGAAGATATGAATCATGTTGTTCCCAATGAAGATGTTGCCATTATAACCATTTCCGCCAATTCTTCCAAGGTTTCCTCGAGAAAACCTGTTAGGATTACACCTGTTCCAGGAATTGCTCCGCTAATAATCATTGTTCCTGTTCCCATCACGTACACCTCAGATAAGGCTATCCCATGGCATTATGGTGCTGATGTGTATTACCATGGTGTTAAGCAAGAATTGAAGACCGAAGAAGCTGATACCGATGTCATTAATATTGTCGGGACTAGTAAGGTTACCCGAAGTGGAAGGGTCTTCTCTCCCTAGATTTCCCCGAAGACTATCATCAAGCCTACTGTTATTCCAACTGCTGCTCCAGCCAGCACTCCTGACGTTTCTCCTGTTCCTACCCCAGTTATTACACCTGCTGCTATTCTTATCCTTACTCCAGTTATCACCCCTGCTGCTGAGCCATCTGGGACTCGGGGCAAAGAAATTATAGGTGAGCCTGCCCAGATGGAGGCACCTAAGAAAATCCTCGTGGAATCCTCTAAACAAGAAATAGAGGAAATTCTGAAAATTATCAAGAAGAGCGACTACAATATGGTCGAGCAGCTGGGGCAGACCCCGTCAAAGATCTCCATGTTATCCCTGCTATTATGTTCTGAAGCCCACGCAAAGGCTTTTATTGCATTTCTAAAGACTGCGCATGTGCCGCGAGAAACTTCAGCGGATCAGTTCAAAGATTGTGTGGCCAGCCTGACTGCTGACAATGGGCTGGGTTTCTCATATGCGGATCTAGAACCGAAAGGAAGGAATCATAATGATGCTCTGCATGTCTCGATTGAGTGCAGAGGCACCACTATGGCACATGTACTGGTAGATACCGGGTCTTCACTGAATTTTCTGCTGAAGAAAGCGTTAGACCGCTTGGATTGTGAGGGTTTGACTCTAAAGCCTAGTAACATTGTGGTAAGGGCTTTTGACGGATCGAAGAGAATGGTGCACGGGGAGGTGGAAATCCCTGTCAAAGTGGGTTCTCATACATTTGGATCCACCTTATACGTAATGGATATTAGACCATCGTATTCTTGCTTGCTGGGTCGTCCTTGGATTCATAAGGTTGGGGCAGTTACTTCCACACTCCATCAAATGCTGAAATACCCAGTGAATGGGAAGATTGTCACAGTGCAAGGTGAAGAAGAGTATATGGTGAGTCATCTTAATTCATTCCGCTACGTAGAGATGGATGGGGAGTTCATAGAAACGCCTTGTCAGAACTTCGAAGAGGTCCCTCGGATCTTAGCATTAACTGGAACTACTACCAATAAACCTCCTTTGAAAATGGCTTCTCTCAAGGACGCCAGGGCCGTGGTTGAAGAATGTGGGTGTACCAATTGGGGTCAACTCCATGATTTCACTCACAAAACTGACAAATTTGGTTTGGGTTTTCATACAGGGGCTCAAAGGGATGTTAGGCGCGTACGGATTGGAAGACCTCCGCTACACATCAACAATCGGGAAGTTAATGCAATTGAGGAAAGTGAAGAGGATTCAGACATCGACAGCTGGATCTACCCAACAACCAATGATGGACTTATTAACTGGACGGCGAAGGACTTCATACATGTTTATTTTATTTCGCAGTAATCGACTTTTGTTTTAAGATTTGTAATAAACAGTTTGAAACTTTACGGCCCGATGCCTTGCCCAAGGCACCTTGGCTTTGTTTGTGAGGGCTATTATTTGTCATTTCATATATCATTAATAAAGCATTGGACGTTTCTTGCATTACAAATTTTGCGCTCCTTGTTTTTCTTTTCTGTCTCTCATTTTATCAAAACAGCTATTCTCTTGCACACACTCATGTATCATACTGCAGATCCATATCCACTCTGGATCCCATTGATAACGACTCTGCTACTGCCAGTTATGACTTCGAAAATCCGATCAACCAAGCTGAGGACGAAGGTGAGGATGATTGTGAGGTGCCTGGAGAACTTGCTAGACTGTTACAGCAGGAAGAAAGGGCCATACAGCCTCATGAAGATCCAGTTGAGTCAGTGAATTTGGGTACAGAGGAAGACAGGAAAGAGGTTAAGATAGGTGTGAATATGGAGCCTAGTGTCAAACAATGGTTAATACAAATGCTACATGACTATGTTGAGATCTTCGCCTGGTCTTATGAAGACAAGCCTGGTTTAGACACTGATATTGTGGTACATCGCCTGCCGACTAAGGAAGACTGCCCTTCGGTAAAGTAGAAGTTCTGTCGTATGCGCCCCGAAATGTCAGAGAAAATCAAAGTAGAGGTCATGAAACAGTTCGACGTAGGATTCTTAGCTGTCACTTCTTATCCGCAGTGGGTTGCCAACGTCGTTCCAGTACCTAAGAAGGACGGTAAGGTACGGATGTGTGTGGACTATAGAGATCTGAACATGGCAAGCCCCAAGGATGACTTCCTACTCCCTCACATTGATGTTCTAGTCGACAACACCGCACAGCACAAGATCTTCTCCTTCATGGATGGTTTTTCTGGCTACAATCAGATCAATATGGCTCCTGAGGACATGGACAAGACAACCTTCATTACACAGTGGGGCACCTTCTGTTACAAGGTAATGCGTTTCGAGTTGAAGAATGCTGGGGCAACTTATCAGCGCATCATGGTCGCTTTGTTCCACGATATGATTCACCACGAGATCGAGGTTTATGTTGATGACATGATAGCTAGGTCCCAAACTGAGGAAGAGCACCTTGATCATCTCCAGAAACTGTTTGACAGGTTGAAGACGTACAAACTGAGGTTGAATCCGAACAAGTGTACCTTCGGGGTAAGGTCTGGTAAGCTTCTGGGTTTTGTTGTTAGTGATAAGGGTATTCAGGTGGACCCTGCAAAGGTAAAAGCCATACAAGAGATGCTGGCTCCCCGTACAGAAAAAGAAGTTAGAGGTTTCTTGGGACGTCTGAATTACATCGCCAGATTCATTTCACATCTGACTACTACTTGTGAGCCAATCTTCAAGCTACTGAAGAAAGATCAAGTGGTAAAGTGGAATGATGAATGCCAGACCTCTTTCGAAAGAATCAAGGAATACCTTCAAGAACCAGCAATTCCGATGCCTCTAGTTGAAGGAAGACCTATGATATTATACTTGACAGTGCTAGACAATTCAATGGGGTGTGTGTTGGGGCAGCATGACGAGTCTGCCCAAAAAGAGCACGCCAGTTACTACCTTAGCAAAAAGTTTACCGACTGTAAAACCCTATACTCACTGCTCGAGAAAACTTGTTGCGCTTTGGCATGGGCTGCTCGCCGGCTGAGACAGTATATGCTGACGCACACTACCTTGTTGATATCAAAGATGGATCCGATCAAGTATATTTTCGAGAATCCCGCCTTATCCGAAAGAATAGCAAGATGGAAGATGATCTTAACCGAGTACGAAATCCAATACACAACCCAAAAAGCAATCAAGGGGAGTGTATTGGAGGATCATTTGGCGCATCAGGCCGTGGATGACTACTAGTCCATGAATTTCGAGTTCCCGGATGAGAATATTATGTTGGTAACCGACTGCGAAGAACCTGGACCGGATGAAGGACCTGAGGAGGGATCCTGATGGTCTATGTATTTTGATGGAGCCTCGAACGTGTTGGGTAATGGCATTGGCGCTGTAATTATATCTCATGAGGGTTGTCATACTCCGTTCATCACCCGTTTATGTTTTAAATGCACCAACAATATGGCGGAGTATGAAGCATGTATCATGGGTTTTTGAGTTGCTATTGACCTGAGGATTAAGTTCTTGAGTGTGTTCGGAGATTCCGCTCTGGTGATAAGTCGGATCAAGGGCGAGTGGGATACGAAGCACCCGAACCTTATTCCTTACCGAGAATATGTACTGACATTTCTCCTACACTTTGAGGAGATAACCTTTGAACATTTTCCAAGAGAAGAGAACCAGTTGGAGGACGCGCTAGCTACCATGTCTTCTATGTTCAAAGTCAGGTGGAATAATGAAGCTCCCCAGATTACCATTGAGAAGTTGGACGAACCCGCACATTGCTGTGACATTGACACTGAAGAGGTAGCAGATAAACCCTGGTTTCATGAGGTAAAGAGGTATCTTGAAGCTCAAGAATACCCCGAGGGGGAATCTGTTAATGATAAGAAGTTTCTGAGAAGGTTCGCTGTGAAGTTCTTCATCAGTAATGGAATTCTCTATAAGCGTAACCATGATTCAACCTTACTGCGGTGGGTACACAAGAGCGAGGTAGGAAGTATCATGGAAGATTTACATGAAGGTATCTTTGGAACTCATTCCAGTGGACATACCATGGCGATGAAGATCCTACGGGCAGGATATTACTGGTCCACTATGGAAACCGATTGTTATCAGCATTCTCGAACCTGTCATAAGTGCCAAGTCTATGCTGATAAGGTGCACGTACCTCTGGTTCCCCTGAATGTTTTGACAACTCCTTGGCCCTTTCCAATGTGGGGCATCGACATGATTGGCGAGATCAGACCTACTGTGTCTAACGGGCATCGCTTCATTCTGGTAGCAATTGATTATTTTACAAAGTGGGTTGAGGCAGCTTCTTTTTCTATAGTAACCAAGAACGTCGTGGCACGGTTTATCCGACACAACCTGATATGTCGATATGGTGTACCAGAGAGGATTATTACTGACAATGGTACAAATCTCAACAATACGATGATCACCGAGATCTACAAATAGTTCAATATACAGCATCATAAATCTTCTCCCTACCGACCGAAGATGAATGGGGCTGTTGAAGCAGCTAACAAGAATATCAAGAAGATTGTGCAGAAGATGACGGTGACATACAAAGACTGGCACGAGATGTTACCATTCGCTCTTCATGGGTACCGTACCTCAGAACGGACATCGACATGGGAAACACCCTACTCTTTGGTGTATGGCATGGAGGAAGTCCTACCCATTAAAGTCCAGATAACCCCTCTCAGGATTATGAAGGATGCGGGTTTGAACGAAGACGACTGGATCCAAACTCGACCTGATCAGCTGAATCTAATCGATGAAAAGAGACTTACTGCTATCTGTCATGGTCAAACGTATCAAAAGCGAATGATCAAGGCCTTTAACAAGAAAGTCAGACGTCGAGAATATCAAGTCGAGGATCTAGTGATCAAACGCATCATATTGCTGCAAGGTGATCCCAGGGGCAAATGGACCCCCACATACGAAGGGCCATTTGTGGTTAAGAACATTTTCTTGGGAGGAGCTATGAGTCTAACCACCATGGATGGTGACGACCTTCCTCACCCCGTCAATGCAGACATAGTGAAAAGATACTATGCATAATCAAAGACCCGCTAGGTTGACTGGCCTAGGAAAAAATAAGGGCTCCCCGGCGAACCAAAAGGGTTCGGGCAAAAGTAAGGGATGAAAATGAGAAAAATTGTACACCCGGCAAGTCGAAAACCTGAAAAGGCGACTTGGGCAAAAAAGGGTATCTTGGTGGACTGAAAACCCGAAAGGGCTGTCCAGACAAAAGTTAGGGATTGAAGCGTAACACTATGTCTCATTGGATCATCTTGCAACCAGACTTTGGTATCGACTATCAAGCTCAGACGGCGCCAATCAACCTGATCTACCTTCGGCCAAGTAGCAAAGTAATGAGACGCTTGAAGATATAAAGGCAATATCAGAGTTGGAACCCAATGGGATTGTTTCACATAGCTGTTTTTCTTTCTTTCGCACAAATTGTAATTTCTATCTTTTGGCGGCGTTCTCTTACTAGGACGTCAGCCTCTTTGTACAAAATGCCTATTACAGGCCAACTTCAAAAATCAATACAATTCATTTTCATAAGAAGTTTCACTTTGTTTTTCTTTTTCTATTTTGTTTTGCAAGAACGTCCAATGATTTATCTTTGATATATGCATTTGAAAATGATTGATGCTCACAAATATTTACATAAGAAATAGAGACGATTACTCATAATTCCAGGAACAGGGAAAACAAGAAGTTCCCAAACCTTACAGTTACTCTGCCCATTAGGTACAGGGATAGATCCAGCTTGAAAACATGAGCAGTGGTACATACACTCCCCCACAGAGTAAAAGTATCCAAAGACAGTGATGTTAGCTTTCCCGAACAGGACATAACTCTCCCTAAGCTGAGGTTCACAATCGCGAGTGGGTCAGTAAATTGTTCCCCAAGTAGAGTTTATTTCTCTGACAAACAGAAATTCATCCACAGCTGAGTTATTTCTCCAAGTCAGCAGATCTATCAATAGAGTAACTCTTCTCCAACAGAGTTATTCCCCGCAGAGTTATCCTCAGACAGAGTATCGTCCAGCAGAATATTTACCAGCCAAGGGGCAAATCCCCGGCACAGTCATCTTTGTTCACTATCCCTAACAGAAGCAGAGGAACTATGGTTTGTTACATCGGTCAAGAATACCATTTCTCACACTCTCCAAACAACAGTCAGGGATTTATTTTCCCGGACTCAGATTATTATGTCAGCATTTCATGTTCATACATCATGACATATGCATGCATTACATATAGCATGGTCTCATTGATCTTGAGAAACGTCATCATACAATGCATCTCATGCCTCGCACATAACTAACCTTGTATTTCTTCCAGGAAAAGACAGTTATTATCAACAATTTCCAGCAGGTACATGATCAACACTCGAAGCTAAACAGAGTAATCACCGACAACAAATGCAACCTATCCAGGTTCCTTCTCATAGCCCTACTATCCAAGATTTCTTATCGAAGTAACCCTACTATCCAGGTTCCTTCTCACAACCCTACTACCCAGGCTTTTCATCTCGAAGTAACCCTACCATCCAGGTTCCTTCTCACAGCCCTACTATCCAGGCTTTCATCTCGAAGTAACTCTACTATCCAGGTTCCTTCTCACATCCCTACTACCCAGGCTTTTCATCTCGAAGTAACCCTACTATCCAGTTTCCTTCTCACAGCCCTAATACCCAGGATTTTCATCTCGAATTAAACCTACTATCTAGGTTCCTTCTCACAGCCCTACTACCCAGGTTTTCATCTTGAAGTAACCCTACTATCCAGGTTCCTTCTCACAGCCCTACTATCCAGGCTCTCATATCGAAGTAACCCTACCATCCAGGTTCCTTCTCACAGCCCTACTACCCAGGCTTTTCATCTCGAAGTAACCCTACCATCCAGGTTCCTTCTCACAGCCCTACTACCCAGGCTTGTCATCTTGAAGTAACCCTACTATCCAGGTTCCTTCTCAGAGCCTTACTATCCAGGCTTTCATATCGAAGTAACCCTACTATCTAGGTTCCTTCTTATAGCCTTACTATCCCGGCTCTCATATCAAAGTAACGCTACCATCCAGGTTCCTTCTCACAGCCCTACTATCCAGGCTTTCATCTCGAAGTAACCCTACCATCCAGGTTCCTTCTCCTAACCTTACTATCTGGGTTTTCTTCCTCTCTTATCCCCAGATAGCAGTCCACAACACTGTAAGACCGGGACCCGATCACACACGATTGGTTTCACATTTCCCCAGAAAGTCGCGGTGCATCATATACCCCGACCAAACACACAGTTCACTTCCACTTCCCAAACCGGAATTAGCCCCCAGTAGAGTAACGTACAACTGAAGCTCCTAAAATTTTATTCCTCTCAAGACAAAGACCAGCATTCCCCAGTGAAGTCCCCCTCGACAACAGGTATGCGGGTTCTCGCAAAGGAATCTCTTATGCGATCGGCGCTTCCTCGGATGGCATCTTTAAGCCCATCTCAGACAATTCTCTAGAAATTTCCAAATGGAATCTATAATCCCATTCCCGATATCATAAATCAAGTATCACTTCCTGCGAGTGCAAATTTCTATGCACTCTAGTGTTCAATCATCTTCCACCTTCAGATCACGAAAGGCAGACGAGACAATCTACATTCTCAAGTTTAAGAAGATTGAACAGGGGCAGTTGTTGTACCCCAAAATTTTCCCTCCCATATTTCTCAACACATGGCAAGTAAGGTCCCCAAATTGCTCAAGGAAGTCCAAAGTTGACCAGACAAACTCTCTCTTAAGGCAGTCTACCTCAAATTAGGGTTTTATTTTTCATTAAGATGCTTGAATCCAAAGGATCCCAAATGCTCAACATTGTCCTAATATGTTCTCAAGATCATCCATGTCAAGTTTCAAGCCTTGCAGAAGAAGTTTGCTCAATCAATTGCTCAAAAG
This sequence comes from Vicia faba, assembly GCA_948472305.1. NCBI lineage: Eukaryota > Viridiplantae > Streptophyta > Magnoliopsida > Fabales > Fabaceae > Vicia > Vicia faba. The sequence continues at coordinate 963,915,996 of OX451741.1, read as the reverse complement.
CCTGAAAATCGACTATGCTAGGTCAAAAGTCAACTGTGGCCCACATACAGTCAAACTTCAATATTTTTGGTAAGCATCCTCATTTTAAAGTAAAATTCATCATTTTATAAAGGTTTGATCATGATTCATCAAGGATTACTCACAATTCATCCAAACCCAAAAGTTTCTAAATTAGGGTTTTGTAGGAAAAGTCAACTCAAATTTGACCAAGCATAACTTTCTCATACTTTATCAGAAATGACCCATCCAAAGCTCATTTTGAAGAGGATGCAATTACCTACAATTCATCTTCATATCCCAAGTTCAAAATATGCACTCACAAGAAGATATGAATTTTGACATTATAGGTCATTTTGGAAAGTCAACAAAAACACCTTTTAGGTCAAAGCTTCATACATTAACATGGAATATTCAATTGAGATGAGACCAAAAGGGTTGCTTAGAGGACATCCTAAGATTTCTAAAAAGTCAAAGAACACCTCTCTAGGGTCAAAATTGAGAGAGTTATGCATTGGCCAAGTTTACCTTTTTTGCAAAAATCCCAAAAGTCAACATTGATCAAATTGGCATTTTTTCCAAAGGGGCCCATGTTTTCTTGTTTGAAACATGTTTCTAATAGGACCCACGACCCTTAATATTTTCCACCATTTATTTTATTATTTTTATCATTTATTTTGATTTTTTATTCATTTAAATCAAAATAAATCAAATTAAATAGTAAAATAATAAAATCAAATCAAATATTGGATTTTTTGTGCATCTTTTGAGTCTATGTACAGCTGGTAGGACAACCAATTCGTGCAAGATTGATTTGGGTGGAAAAAGATTGGATTGAAGCAAATTTAGAAAGATATCATATGCCATGAATGACCAAATCAAATCTTCATAAAGGACAAGATTCAATTCATTTTTGTTGACCTAATATGTTGCACTACATATACAGAAGGGGTCCAAGGCAAGAAAAGAGGTGAAGTAGTCGTGAAAGAGGCAGAATAAACTTCAAAATTTCAAAGAAAAAGTCCAGATTGAATTCCAAGTTAAAGGCCATCTCAAGCCATCCCAACCTTACCAATCGATTGTTGGACGCCTCAGGAACGTGTTCCAATCACTAGAAATCCTCCCCGCGTCCTGAAACACGTTGTAGCAGTCACACGGTTAGCTTAAAAAACTCGTTTTCCTTTTCATTGATTTATACATCATTTGCAAGTTTTGATTACATATTCTTGTTCCTTATCGAGTTTGCAAGCTAATCATTCTATTCAATTGCATTTTTGATGACTGTATGTAAAACTACCATGGCTAGGGTTTCTTGTTTAGTTTTAGGGCTTTGCAATACAGGGTAAATTGAACGTTTGTTCTGGTACCATGATACTCGTGAAGATGAGACGAGTTAATTGGTACCAGCCATGGTCATTTATCTTGCTTGTGGACAATTTTTGAGATACACGGGTTTGTAGCTACAGCTCAATGTCCGTAGGTAAAAATATCTTGGGCTAAAACGACGGTTGGGAGGAAGAAGGTGATGTGTGGCACTCCCTGGTTAGGCAGTTTGAACTTTAGCGCGTTTTTTCCATTAACCATTATTTTTCATATATTATATATTTTTTTCATTATATATACAAACAAGTCAAATAGCTCAGTTGGCAAGCGTGCAATGGAAATAGGCATAAGGGCCTGGGTTCGATCCCTAGGTCCCATATTTGTTCCAAATTGTTTTTCTATAGGTAATCAGGCACGCTGCGTATCAGGAGGCCCATCGTATGCCATCAACATCTGGTCATCAAATGCCTCTCCAGCCAGATCCAATGCCATTCCACTGAAGACCCACCATGCGCCTCAGGTCAATGCATGCACTGAAATAGGCAAAGTCAAAAGGGCTGAGTTTGGTTTGGGCCCAGAATTTCGTTAGCACACCCTCACAATTGCTAAGTAACATCAGGCCCATCTCTGACCTTTTTTTATTTTATTTATTTCTTTTCTTTAATTCTTTTAATTTTCTTTTAATCATTTTAATTGGAAAATTAATTATTTTTCATAAAAAAATCATAAAATCAAGACTTCATAAAAAAAATTAGAATTAGTTTTTTTTTATTATCAAAGTTAACTTAATTTAGTTTAACTTAGGAAAATTGTGATTTATTTTCATAAATAAAAGCAAAATAGAAATTAGGTTAAAACCCTTGATTTAATTATATTTTCTCTTTTTTCTCAAATAAATAAAAATACAAAAATAGGTTTTAGAATAAATTAATTTATTTTTCTTAATTTAAAATCAATTAGAATTAGGATTTTCTTTTTAATTTAATGATTTCTTTATTTTCTTAAATAACAAAACAAAACAAAAAAAACATTTTTTTAATCAATCGCAATTAGGTTTAGGCAAGGGTCAAAACCCTAATTGTTTCGTATTCGATTCATCGTGCGTGTATTATTTATTTTTGCCAATATTGTTGTAACTGTTCATGGTTTGTAATTGTTTAATCTAGGACTTTTTTTACTTATCGCTTTTCCCCGGGTTTTTGGCTATGTAACTAATCCCCCTCCCTGAAGCCTTGTAATAGCGTAAATTTACTTTCTCGTATTTTAATTCCCGCAAATATTTGACTATTTAGATGTATGCTAATAGGATTGTATGACAAGAATGCATGACAAATTAATACAGTTAGAAAACCCTAATGTGCAAAGACAAATAACTAAAACAAATCACTCGCACATATCACTCTTAGGGTATACTCTCACTTCGGTTGCCTTCGATAAACGATCATTAAGTATAGGGTGTCTTAATGGTTGCCCTCTTGTCTAAAAAGATCAAACGCCCCATTCGAATGTTGCCTCAGAAATGTTGCCTCAGAAATGTTGCCTCAGGAAATGTTGCCTCGAATATGATCTTAAGACTCTAGGGTTATTACTAATTTGTCCTAATATTGCTTTAGTGATCGTACGTCCCTTTCGAATTGACCCTTACATACTCCAACGACGGTGCTACCTATTTCTCAATAGTGGGATAACGCTGTCTAAAGGAAACAATAATAGAAACAATCTTTTTTTCGAGTAAGTAGATGCTAGTAGGTACTTGCTCAACTCAAAACTTTTCACACTTACACATTTCAAAACAAGTTTGTCACACCTTTGAGGACTGATACAAGGGTTATCACGAAGCAAAACATTTTCAAAAAACACACAAACACAAGCAATTTAAAAGTGAGCGAGTACCTAAGAGCCCATGGAAAACCATGGATAGAAAGGGTGCTAACACCTTCCCTTTCTATAATCTACCCCCCGTACTCAGAAACATCTCGAAAAAGGATTCTTTTGGTACTTTTTTCCTTTCCGATTGGATGAAATAAAGTCGGTGGTGAATCTTGCTTACCGCGACATTTTGCAAACAAAAAACGCAAAACGCAAACCAGCGTCAAACTGTCGGTTCTGCCACCGTATCACACCTACAATGCGAGATTATGCATCATAGCTTAATTCTGGATCAGAAGTTCAGCATCAACGTGATTTAGTACCAACATCCAACTTTTGATCCTTTAATCTCTTTGCTCTAGCATGTTCTTAGCGAGTTCTCATACTTTCCCAAAAGCTTGTAACACGCTTTGTAAATCCTCTTTGAATTTCTCTTGCAACTTCTGACTGAACCTACGTGAAAACTGGCCCAGGAGTTCTAACCAAGTCCTGTTTTAGAAAGGTCCAGAATTTGCTGAAAGTTTCAGTTTCATGGACGTGTCTTCAAGGATTTGTAGCTTGAAATCCCGGCATTTCTAGGAGAAGTTTTGTTCTGCAATGTTTGAGATCTCATTGAGATCCACAAATCTTGTGTTAGAAGTTATTACAGAATTAGCTTGCATCATGGTGATAATCTGATCAGAAGTTCTGAGCTTGTCATATTTCTTAAACAACTTAGAAAAATTCTAAGTATTTAGAAATTTGGCTTTTCCAAAGTAATTTTGACTTTTTAATTTCTTGATGAAACAAACTTCATATTTCAAAATGTCTTGATTAACTATGATTCTTGAAACTTGATTTTGATCCAAAAGTCAAAGTTTGACTTTTCAGTATGCAAATGACCATTTTGCCCTTGTGAATGACTTTCTTAGAAAGTTTGTAATTCAAGGCTTGAAATTGGATGGGAACAAACCTGAGGGTCCAGGATGATCTTTTGATAAATGAGAGGGAAAATTTTGGGGTACAACAACTGCCCCTGTTCAATCTTCTTAAACCTGAAGAGTTAGATTGGTGGATCCGCCATTCGGGACTTGAAGGTGGAAGATGATTGAACAGTAGAGTGCCCAGAAATTTGCACTCGATGTTGTGGTGGTTAATTGTGTAGGGAATGGGCTTATAGATGTAATTTGGAGAGTTGTCGGAGATGGGCTTACAGATGCCATCCAAAGTGATTGTTGACAAAAGTTAGACTCAGTCTAAGCTTGACTACAACTGGAAGGAGTGTCAGAATAAATCTTCGGTTGGTTTAACTCTGAATGATATGCTGGATCAGACCCATGTTAAGCCGTGTCTGGAAATGTATTAGAAGGAATATGTGTAAGATTACTTTATGGTGAGCCTATGTAGGGCTTCTTTAAGAAATATATGTGAGGGAAGCCTGGGTATGGCTGATGAGTCCGTGTGAAACTGCATCTGAAAAGGAGAAGGAACCTAGGTAAGGTTGTGTGATACGGTGGGAGAACTGACTTGAGGTTTTTCGTTTGTGTTTGCAAATGTTGCGGTTTAGCAAGAGTTGCCACTGAATTTTATTTTATCCAAAAGGAAAGGTAAAAAAGCATAGGAAAGACCTTTGAGATTGTTTTTGGGTTCGGGGGGTAGATTATGAAAAGGGAAGGTGCTAGCACCCTTTTCATCCATGGTTTTCCATGGGCTCTTAGTTACTTGTTTTAGATCACTTGCTTTTGCTTTTCAATTGTTTGAAATGGTGCTTTTGTGTGGTTTTGAAAGTATTTTGAAAAGAGGCCATCGTTTTTGGCAATCTTTATAATGATTCTCATTAGTAAGAATGTATACAAAGATGTTTGTCTTTTGAAAAATGTTTCAATGTTTGAAAGTTTGTTTGGAAAATGTTTTGAAATTGTGTGTGTTTGTTTGAAAATAGCAAGGATGGTTTGCAAGTTTGATCAAGTAACTAGGAGTTGTCTACCCGACTCAAAGATCTTTCCTACACATTTTTAACCCTTTGACATTGTTGTTTTACCATTGTATTTGGTAAACAACCCTATCTTTGGATGTTAAACATGACAGGCGTGGGTCATCGTATGACCATGATAACAATGTTGCCAAGTATCTTAGAAAGTTTTTTGAGGGACTAGATCATTTGTTTTAGGCAACCAAGATAGCGTCATCGAGGGACTATGATCTTTTGTTTTGTTTTGATTTTTGCCAACATACCTAGCATGCATACCATGGCCATTTTAAGGCAACAAAGTGGATGAAACCCTAGGGGTGCTTGTGTGCAATGTGTTGTCATTTTCATGCATTTTTGTCTTGTATTAGTCATGCTATTTGTTTGATTTTGGTCTTTGCATACAAAACCCTAATCTTACTATCATGCATATAATACGATAAATTGCGTAAAAGTAAATCTAAGACTATTACAACAATATTATGGGGAGGGGGATACAAGTTTGAATAGGGGGATATTTGCACAAAATAAAACCCTAAAACTATTACAACCATATTGAATTTATTTGTACAAATAAATAAAATAAGCAAATATTTAAATATGCAAATAAATGTAAATATGCAAAAAATGTTTTATATTAATTTTTATGTATGTAAAATAAATTTATTTAAGTCTTAAAAATAAGAAAATAAAAATGATTATTTTTGGAAAGGGTATAAACCCTAGTTTTAATTTAAAAGAAATATTGTTTATATTATTCATTTGTATTCAAGAAAAAATAAAAATAATATGTACAAAATGTCAAAAAATAAAATATTGTATGAAAATGTTAATTTAAGTATATAAATAATAAAAATAAAAATATATAATATTTTTATATTATTTACAATTTTATTTAAGAAAATAAAAGTATTGTTATTTAATAAACTATTTTTATGTCCAAAAAAATAATAAAAATAAAAAAAATAAAAATGCAAAAATTAAGAAAATATTTTTGGTGATTTTTAATATTTAGAAAAAATAAATAAAGTCAGAGAATATAAAAGAAATGAAAAATATACAAAAATAAAACAAATGGGCCAAGGGGGTGCAGAAAGCAAGTAGGGGGTGTCAAAAGTCAAGCAAGCCAGGCCCAGCCCAATATCACTTCATCCCTGTCCTTCAGACAGGAAAATGCGCGCGTCGTGTACAAACTTGTAACTCCTGAATACGTGCTTAAAAATGAAATCTTGCAACATGAAACTTGTAGCTTGTTAAATCATGATTCCAACCATATAAAAAACTTGATCTAACTCTAAGAAACCAGCGAGAATTTCAGTGCCCCTAATTTATGACCTAGTTTTTTCAGTAACTTCAACATCCAAATTCTCCTAGCTCAGTTAACATAAATGAATTTTATGCATATGTACAGTTCAAGGACATTAAGGACTACATTTTTGCTTCACAAACCTAAGCCTAAGGATGTCTAAATAAGGAGATAGAAAGTTGGAAATTACCTTGCTCAGTCAAGTTCGAATATGGTAATGTAGGAGTTGTGAGTGAGGCCCGAATGTCTTTTGAGCTTGCTTGAAGTTCCCTTGACCTTTCCCAATGCTCAGCTTGCTTTGAAATGGCTTGAATCTCCCTATAGAACTCAGCCTGCAAACTCAGAAATTGAAAATGGTGAAGCTTGAAAATGAAGTTACATTTTCTTGAGAAGGGCTTGGACAGCTTAGGTGTGATGTATGGAATGTATCTAAAGTGGTTCAAGACAAAATGCACGAGGCAATTTGGTTTTGGCTTGGGTTCTGCAGAGCTTGCCCAATTTTGGGCAGAAGTTGGTGTTTTTGTGTTTCAGGGTGTTTGAGAGGCTTGGCAATCGTGTTTTAGCTTTGTTATAATATGCTGAACCTGTTTGAAAAGGTTACAAGACTTGGTTTTATCAGATTTTCAAGTTGTGGACCTTTTGCAAGGTTTCTTATTTTTTGAAGCAAAAGGTGAGTTGACAAAAGCCAAGGTTGTACAAGCTAGCTTGAGGCCTGCTGAGAGTTGGTGAGCTTTTTCAGATGTTTGTGGATGTTGCTTGTATCAAGAGATCAGGTCCATGGCTCAAGAAATACAAAATTGCAAAAAGTGTGCTTTATGGAAATGGTATTGTAACCTTTTGCCATTTTTGGAATAGTTCTTTGTGTAATGCTCCATAGCTCAGAATAAGACCAATGTCCAATGTATTTGCATTTAATTAAGGAGTGTGGAAAGGATTAAGACCTGTAAAACAAGTACAAGCATGATCCAAACTGATTTGCAAGTTGTAACATGGTGCAAAATGCCTTGGCCAAAAGTGATGATTTGCCATTTTCAAACTTTCGATTCTCCCTAACCACAAATGATCTTGGAGAGTTCTTGGACATTTTGGAAAGCTTGTAACATGCTCTACAATCCACATTTGAAATGAATTTTTAGATTCCAATTGGAAATATGTGAAAAATTGCCATGAAGATAGGTCAAAATCCTGCCTAAACTAGGGCAAAATTTCACTAAGTTAAAAGTTTCATGGACCCTTATTCACAAAATCATAACTTGCGATACAAGCATCTTTTGGGAAAACTTTGTGAATCAAAGTTGTAGATATTGTGGAGGACTACAACTTTCATGTTGGAAGTTTTCTTTGAATCCAATTTCATCATGGTGAAAAAGTTTGGAAAAGTTGGGAAAAAATAAGAAATTTTCATAACTTAGAAAAATTCTAAGTTATGAAAATTTTCAAACTTAAACCCTAATTTTCAAAATTAGGTTTCTTGGTGAACAAGTTTCATGTTTTGACACATCTTGATGAAAAATGACCCTTGGCACTTGATTTTGACCAAAAAGTCAAAGTTTGACTTTTCAGTGTACAGTTGATTTTTGATTAGTTGACTGGAAAATTCATCTGTCAATCCAATGCATTTGAGATCTTTTGAACCTTGTGATTAGGTTAATATGGTGCCATTGAGTCCTTGAAACCATGCTTGAACTTAATTTTCCATTGGCTAGGTGAAAAATCAGAAATTGCCCTTTTACAGTCAAAAACCCTAAAAATGACCATTTTGCCCTTTTGGTGATCTGATCAAATTTCTTGAGGAGTTGTGGTCTAAACTTGATCAAATGGTTCATATGAGTCTATAATGTTGATGTGGATCAAAAATTATGAGGTTTGACTGTAAATTGGCCACAGTTGACTTTTTCCCCAATACAGCTTATTTCTAGGTCAACTGTCCAATTGACTGGGCAAAAATTTGATTCAAGGCTTGAAACTTGGTATGGGCAATCTTAGAGGTCCAACATGAGGTATGAAAGTCACATGAGGCATTGAAAGTCCAAAAATCTATGTGCAAACTCAAACCCTAATTTCAGGTCATTAGTGCAAGGAGATGTCTTGAGCTGAGCAAACCCTAATCTGGTCTTGAATCCAAAGAAGTCTTGTGAGGAGAATCTTGATAAAATGAGAGGGAAAATTTTGGGGTACAACAGCTGCCTCTGTTCAATCTTCTTGAACCTGAAGAGTTAGATTGGCGAGCTTTTCCGTTCGTGACTCGAAGTTAAAAGATGATTGGACACTAGAGTGCCCGTAAATTTGCACTCGTCAAAGTGTAGTTTGAGGAAATGGGCTTAAAGGTGACATTTGGATATGTGACAGAATCTTTTCGGAGATGGGCTTAAAGATGCCATCCAAGAATGTTTGTTGTAAATCAGGAGAATGAACATCAGAATGGTATCCATATCTAGAACGCATCCGAGTTGTATCTGGAGATTGGATCTATATGAGCAATGGAATGGCGTCCATGTCTGGAGCGTATCCGAGCTATAACTGTATTTGAATTTGAATGAATAACAAAATGACTGTCGTGTCTGGAGTGTATCTGTATTGTATCTGAGTCTGAATAAGCGATAGAATAGCATCCGTGTCTGGAGCATCTCTGGGCTGGGGAAACATTTGAATGAGTGACAGAATGGCAACCGTGTCTGGTGCGTATCTGGACTGTATCTGAAGTTAAGATCTGTATGAGTAGCAGAATGACTTCTGTGTCTGGAGTGTATCTGAACTGTAACTGGGATCTGAATAACTGACAGAATGACTTCTGTGTCCGGAGTGTATCCGTACTATATCTGAATAAGAGATCTGAATGGGTAACAGAATGACTTCCGTGTCTGGAGTGTATCCATACTGTATCTGAAGTCTTTGAATATTTTTTAAGGATAGTTGTTAATCTTATCCTGAAAAGGGTAAAATGTTAGCTGAAACACAGAGTTATGTTGCATGAAATGCATGATGCAATAAATGTGTTTTATCAATGTTTATGATATATGAATGTAATGTGTGCGCATGTAAGCTGATTTACTGTATTGTTGAGGAAAATAAATCCTTGATAGCTGGAGATAATGAAATCTTTGACTGCTGCCGGGGAAAATAAATCCTTAACCGCCGCTGGAGATTCAAAATCTTTGATTACTTAGGATGAGAAATCCTTGCTAACTGCTTGGGGATTAAAGATCCTGACAACTTCTGTGGGGACGTGAGAATGCTTTACAACTTTCCTGGGGATATAAGGATCCTTTAAGTCTTTGGAGTTGGAGGATGATAAACATTCTGCTGTGAGAGTAATGTCAAACTGCTTGAGAAACCTGCTTGGGGAATCCCGAGAACTTTGATGACTATGGCTGGGGATTACACAATGGGAATACTTACTCGGCTAGGGAATAAGGAAAACTTTGGCAATCTCTATCGGGGATTAAACAAAGGAAAACCTTGGTGTGCTGAAGAATAAGGAAGACTCTGATGGCTTCTGTAGGGAACTAAGAATGAGAATCTTCAATCTGTTGGGGAATTTGAATCCTTGGGGATTTCATGCTGGAGAGTCGAGAATGAGAATCTTCGATCTGCAGGGGATTAAAAATTCTGACAAATTCATTTTGGGGAGCAATGAAGACTCTGGAAACTTTACTGGGAAATGAGAATCTTCATCCTGTTGGGAAGTAAAAACTCTGAAGAAGAAGGCTTACTGCTGGAGAGTAAGTGAAAACTCTGGGGGAGTAGCTATACTGCTGGGGAGTAGCTATCCTGTTGGGGAGATCAGGAGTTTGGGTTGTATGCCAATCTACTGGGGAATTATCCTAGGTTAGGGATAAAAGTTAATTGTTATCTGGTTGATTCTCAGACTTTAAGATAACTTGCTGGGGAAATTGGGGAAAACTGAATAGTTCCCGCTGGGGATTGGTAGTTTGACTCGACTGGGGGAGAAGGTTTCATCTCTGTTGAGGGACTATAGTTCAAAGTTTTTACTCCACTATGGACTGGGAGTTTGAAGCTTTAACTCTGATGGGAATTAAGGATTTGAAATTGTAACTCCGTTGGGGATATGTATTTCAAGGTTTTAGCTCCGCTGGGGATCTAGATGATGTATTGCAGGGGATTTCTCTTGGAACAGCCTAAAGACGTTTTCCTATACTTTCGACCTGTCAGTAATTATTCCTTCGCATTTCGTTTATTTGTAAACAGTGATTATATTCAAATGCATATGCTCATTTAATAAATCATTGGACGTTTTCAAATAAAACACAAATGTAAAAAGAAGAAAAGGCAAATAGTTTTTCTGCACTTTGAAGTATCTTTGTATTAACTTTGTGTAAGTATTTTGTACAAAGGAGACAGACATCCTAGTAAGAGAACGTTGTCATAAACATGAGAAAAAATTATACAAAGAAAGATGGCTATGTGTAAAAATACCATGGGGTTCCCATTCTGCTATAGCCTTTGTAACTCTGAATATCTTGTCCATTCGTTGCTTCGTCCGAAGATGATTGAGTTGATCAGAAGCCTGGAGCTTGTCTATGAAGAGATTGTCCTTAAAGTGATCCGACAAGACATAGTCATACGCTTTAATTCCCTAACTTTTGCCTGAATCGCCCTTTCGGGTTTTCGATCCACCGGGAAACCCTTTTTTGCCCAAGTCTCCCTTTCAGGTTTTCAACTTGCCGGGTGTACAGATTTTTTTTATTTATCCCTAACTTTTTCCTGAATCGCCCTTTCGGGTTTTCGATTCACCGGGATGCCCTTTTTTTTCCCGAGTCGCCCTTTCGGGTTTTCAACTTGCCGGGTCATTTATGCGTAGTATCTTTTGACTATGTCTGCATTCGCAGGGTGCGGCAGGTCATTGCCGTCCATGGTGGTTAAAATCATTGCCCCACCAGAAAAGATGTTTTTGATCACAAATGGTCCTTCGTAGGCAGGAGTCCATTTTCCCCTGAGATCACTTTGCGGCAAGATGATCCGCTTGATTACAAGATCCCCGACTTGATATGTCTGGCGTCTGACTTTCTTGTTGAAATCCTTGATCATCCGTTTTTGATACGTCTGACCATGACAAACAGCAGTAAGTCGTTTTTCGTCAATCAAGTTAAGTTGATCAAGCCGGGTCTGAATCCAGTCGTCTTCACTCAAACCAGCATCTTTCATGATTCTCAAGGAGGGAATCTGAACCTCGATAGGTAAAACAGCTTCCATGCCATATACCAAAGAATAGGGTGTTCCCCCAGTTGATGTTCGTGCCGTGGTACGGTACCCGTGGAGAGTAAACGGTAACATCTCATGCCAGTCCTTGTAGGTGACTGTCATGTTTTGTATGATCTTCTTGATATTTTTGTTTGCATCTTCGACAGCACCATTCATCTTTGGCCGATAGGGAGATGAATTGTGATGTTGAATCTGGAACTGCTCGCACAAGGCGGTGATCATAGTATTGTTAAGGTTTGTACCATTGTCAGTGATGATCCTTTCGGGGATGCTGTACCGATAAATGAGGTTTTGCTTGATGAAGCGGGCAACAACATCCTTTGTGACGGATGCGAAGGAAGTTGCTTCAACCCACTTGGTAAAGTAATCAATGGCCACCAGAATGAAGCGGTGTTCATTGGATGTTGTAGGCTTGATCTCTCCAATCATGTCGATTCCACACATAGCGAATTGCCAAGGAGCTGTTAAGACATTGAGAGGAACTGGAGGTATATGTACCTTGTCCGCATAGATTTGACATTTGTGACAAGTCCTGGAATGTTGATAGCAGTCAGCTTCCATGGTAGACCAGTAATAGCCTTCCCTTAGAATCTTCTTAGCCATCGTATGTCCGCTAGAGTGAGTGCCAAAGGTACCATTGTGCAGTTCAGCCATGATCTGCCCAGCTTCAATCTTGTCCACACAACGGAACAGAATGCAATCGTGATTGCGCTTGTATAGGATACCATTTCTCAGAAAGAACTTGGCAGAGAATCTCCTCAAGAAATTTTTGTCGTTGACTGAAGCTCCTTCTGGATATTCTTGCGCCTCGAGATACCTTTTGACTTCATGAAACCAAGGTCGGTCCACTACTTCTTCGGTATTAATCTCGTGATAATGCGCAAGTTCGTCCATCCATTTAATGGTGATTTGGGGAGCCTCATTATCCCAGTTAAGTTTAAACATGGATGATATTGTAGCTAGAGCATCTGCTAGCTGATTTTCCTCTCGCGGGAAGTGCTCGTAGGTAATCTGCTCGAAATGTGGTAACAATGTAAAGACATGTTCTTTGTAAGGGATGAGGTTTGGATGTTTAGTATCCCACTCTCCTTTGATCTGACTGATGACCAAAGCTGAGTCCCCAAACACAACCAAATATTTGATTCCCAGGTCTATGGCAGCCTTGAGTCCAAAGATGCAAGCTTCATACTCGGCCATGTTGTTGGTGCAGTTAAAGCAAAGTCTAGTAGTGAAAGGTGTATGGCAACCTTCTGGGGAGATGAGTATTGCGTCGATACCGTTGCCAAGTGCATTGGAGGCACCATCAAAGTACAGGGTCCATCGGGATCCTTGTTCAGGTCCGTCATACGGTCTGAAATCTTTAACGTTGTCCGCTGTCATGATATCCTCGTCGGGGAAGTAGAATCTCATGGATTGGTAATCTTCGACAGCTTGATGGGCCAGATGATCGGCTAGCACACTCCCCTTTATAGCTTTTTGGGTTGTGTATTGTATATCATATTTGGTCAGGATCATCTGCCATCTAGTGATTCTTCCGGACAGAGCAAGCTTCTCAAAGATGTACTTGATCGGATCCATCTTAGATATCAGCAGAGTGGTATGAGTCAACATATACTGCCTTAGCCGGAGAGAAGCCCATACTAAAGCGCAACAAGTTTTCTCGAGCAGTGAGTATCGGGTCTCACAGTCGGTAAACTTTTTGCTAAGGTAATAAATGGCATGCTCTTTTCGGCCAGACTCGTCATGTTGGCCCAGTACGCACCCCATTGAATTCTCTAGGACGGTCAGATACATGATTAGCGGTCTTCCTTCGACGGGTGGCATCAAGATAGGAGGTTCTAGCAAATACTCCTTGATTTTATCGAAAGCAATTTGACAATCATCATTCCATTTAACCACCTGATCTTTCTTCAATAGCTTGAAGATTGGCTCACAGGTAGATGTTAGGTGAGAAATGAACCTTGCAATGTAGTTCAGGCGTCCCAAGAAGCCTCTGACCTCCTTCTCAGTGCGAGGAGCGGGCATTTCTTGTATAGCTTTGACTTTTGCAGGACCAACCTCGATGCCCTTGTTGTTGACAATAAAACCCAACAGTTTACCGGACCGGACTTTGAAAGTGCACTTGTTAGGGTTTAATCTGAGCTTGTACTCCTTCAATCTGACAAACAGCTTTTGCAGATGGTCGAGGTGTTCTTCTTCAGTTTGTGAACGGGCTATCATGTTGTCTACGTAGACTTCTATCTCAGGATGTATCATATCATGAAACAAAGCCACCATGGTGCGTTGATAGGTTTCCCTGGCATTCTTCAGTCCGAATGGCATCACTTTGTAGCAGAACGTACCCCACTGTGTAACAAAAGTAGTTTTCTCCATGTCCTCAGGGGCCATTTTGATCTGGTTATAACCTGAAAATCCGTCCATGAAAGAAAATACCTTGTGTTGAGTTGTGTTGTCAACCAAGATGTCAATGTGCGGAAGTGGAAAGTCATCTTTAGGACTGGACCTGTTTAAGTCTCTGTAATCCACGCACATTCTCACTTTGTCGTCCTTCTTAGGCACGGGCACAATGTTAGAAACCCATTGTGGATAGAAAGTAACAGCGAGAAATCCAGCATTGAATTGTTTCATAATTTCGGCTTTGATCTTTTCAGACATGTCGGGCCTCATGCGGAGGACTTTCTGTTTAACTGGTGGACAGTCTTCTCTTGTGGGTAGACGGTGTACCACAATGTTTGTGTCAAGTCGTGGCATGTCTTCGTATGACCAGGAGAAGATCTCAACATAATCATTCAGTAGCTGAATTAAGCGCTCCTTGACACTTGGCTCTAGGTTGACTTCCACTCTGATCTCTTTTCTGTCTTCCTCAATTCCCAAGTTGATTGTCTCTAACAGCTCCTCATGAGGTAGAATAGCCATTTCTTCCTGTTGTAGCAGTCTAGCCAATTCTCCCGGCACCTCACAGTCTTCATCACCTTTGTATTCGGCATGGTAGACCAGATCTTCAGAGTCACTAAAGGCCATAGCAGAATTGTTACCCATGGAATCCAGAATGGAAGGGTACCTGCATTTGTGAGTGTGGGTGTGTGTAAGGAATATCCAACTTTAAACAAATAAAATGCAAAAAGAAAGACAATGAACACAAAATTTTATATATGAAAACGTCCATGATTCATTAAAATGGCATATGAAGTTGAAAAATCAAACCCTTACAAATGGACCTATGTGCCTCGTGTAAGGCACAAGGTTAAAAGTGTACGAATTGTTCAAGAATTATTACAAACCAACAGAAATGTTTGAAAGATAAATTACTGATTTATGAAAGTAATGGGAACAAAGTCTTTTGCCTGCCAATTGCATAGTCCGCCGTCAACAGTAGGGAAAATCCAGTCTTCCAAGTTGCTCTCCTCTTAACTATCCTCCAAAGCATTGACTCCATAATGGGTGACCTTCACTGGTGGCCCTCCATCCTGGGAGCGACGCACAGCCTTTTGACTAGCCGAAGTGAAACCCAAACCAAATTTATTAGATTTGAAAGAAAAATCGGGAAGCTGCCCCCAGATTGTGCTTCCTCCTTTTTCAATCACAACCCTTGCATCTTTGAGAGACGACATCCGAGGCGGAGGTCTGGTAATCAAGGGTACAGAAGACACTGTCTTGGTCGCTGCAATCTCCTGAGCTACCTCTTCAAAATGCTGAAAAGGGGTTTCGATGAATTCGCCATCCAATTCCACATAGCGGAAAGAATTAAGATGGCTTATCATGTATTCCTCTTCGCCGTGAACAGTTACAATTTTCCCCTGGATAGGGTACTTGAGATTTTGATGCAGAGTAGAAGTGACGGCTCCAGCATGGTAAATCCAGGGTCTTCCCAACAAGCAAGAATAGGAAGGACGGATGTCCATCACATAAAATATGGAGTTGAAGGTTTCAGTTCCCACTTTAATCGGGATGTCCACCTCCCCGTGGACCATCCTTTTAGAACCATCAAAGGCTCTGACAATGATATTGCTGGGCTTCAAAGTTAGGACTTCACAATCCAACCTATCTAAAGCTTTCTTTGGCAAGACATTCAGTGAAGAACCAGTGTCTACCAGTACATGTGCTAGAGTAGTCTCTCTGCATTCCACCGAGACATGCAAAGCGTCATTATGTTTTCTCCCTTTGATTGTTAGATCCACATCGGAGAATCCTAGACCATTGTCGGCTGTTAGGCTAGCTACTCATTCCTGGAACTGATCCGCAGAAGTTTCTTGTGGCACGTGGACCGTCTTCAAAAATCTGATCAGGGCTTTAGCATGAGCTTCTGAATAGAGAAGCAAGGCCAGCATATAGATCTTTGAGGGGGTTTTCCCCAGTTGTTCCACAACATTATAATTGCTTTTCTTGATTAATTTCAAAATCTCTTCCATTTCTTTTTGAGAGGTTTCATGGATGATCAACGGCTGAGCCCTCGTCCTGACAGGCTCTTCTTGGATCCCTTTCCCTTTATCATTAGCAACAGCAGAGGGGAAAACCACAGGAGTTACAACTTCTTCAATAATCGGAGTTCTCGCAGATATGTTTACTGGCACAGGGGTAACTTTAGGAGCAGCTGAGGGTTCGAAGATTTCCTTTGGAGGGGAAATCTCCAGAGAGAAAATTCTTCCACTGCGGGTGATTTTACTCGTTCCAGCAATGTTTCCAATGTCGGAAGTCTCTTCATCAGAACTCTCTTCAGTTGATTCAATTTGTTTAATATCGTGGTAGAAGATCTCTCCACCATAGTTCCACGGTATTGACTTGTCGGACTTGTACGGGATGGGCCCCGGCATGGTTATCTTCAAAGGTGCAATCTTCGGATCGGATGTAATCTTAACAGGTCTTTTGGATACCTTGGAAAGATTGGCGGATATGGTAATTATTGAAATATCATTGACAGGAGTCGGTATAACAGGAGTCTTTTCAAAAAGGATTTCTTGGTTATCCATTAGGCGTTGGATGCCTAACTTCAACAATGGACAGTCGGTTGGTAAGGATGAACAAAGGCATCAATCTTCTTCACAACCTGGGAAAATCCCAGCCTTCAGCAAATTCAACTTGATTATCGGTAGCGGAGTCATCAAATCATCAACAGTAGAAACAAATAGATCATTTTCAACAGCATGAGCATTATGGCCATGTTTTGGCATCGGAGTAGAGATTATGTTCGGCTTTTCAGGGGCTTCGAATTCAACTTCTTTAGCATATATCAAATCCTGAATCTTATTCTTGAGGGCCCAACAACTGTTGGTGTCATGCCCTGGTTGTCTGAATGATAAGCACACTTGGCACTCGCATGGTAGTAAGGAGAAGATGTATTCGGATTCTTCGATGCCTATTTCAAACTTGCAAGGTTTAACTTCAAGAGATGGGGGAGAACCTGAGTGGAAGTCATGTTTATCCGGATGAATTGTCGTGCAGGCCTTTCCACCCTTGCTTGGTTGGTTCTGGGTTGATTGCTTCTAGGCTGATCAGCTGCAGACTTCTGAATCATTACGGCCCCCACCGCTGGCTGGCGCTTAACTCTTCCTTGACCTCTTTGGGAGTAGACAGCTGAGACTTCTTTCTTTGTTGGAAAATTCTTTTTGATGGCAGCAGAAGCAGATGTATCCTTTTGAATTTTCCCGCTCTTTATGCTGGCTTTAACTCTCTCACCAGTTAGAATCAACTCGGTGAACCCCACAGACGAACTTCCAATCAGGTGATTGAAAAAGGGGCCTGACAGTGTACCCAAGAACATATCTACTAGCTCCCTCTCAAATAGAGGTGGTTGTACTCGTCCTGCCAAGTCTCTCCATTTCTGGGCATACTCTTTGAAACCTTCATTTGATACCATGCCCATACTCTGTAATTGAGTACGGGTTGGTGCTAAGTCCGTATTATATTGATATTGTCTGTAGAAGGCGGCCGCTAAATCTTCCCAATTTTGCACATCAAACCTCTCCAGCTGGTAAAACCAATCCAGTTGCGTCCCCGATAAACTGTCCTGGAAGAAATGTACCCACAGGTCTTTGTCAGAAGAATGTGGTTGAATTTTCCTGACGTAAGACCGTAGGTGCATCTTGGGACAAGACAAACCATCTTACTTAGCAAATATAGGCACCTTAAACTTAGGGAGAATTACGATTCCAGAAACCAACCCTAACTCTTCAAAGTCCAGCCCATGCACTCTTTGTATCTCCATGGCTGCCAGACGTTCTTCCAGATTCTTGTATTTGTCATTTGCAGGAGGGTACTGCTGTTCAAAATAGTCTTCATCCTCTTCTTCTTCTTCTTCCTCAGAGTCAGATGGCACTTCAGTCTCTTTACCCTTTCTCACTCCTTCATCAGATGTTGAGGGGAAATCCAGGACCCTTCTAGCTTGACCTTCAAATCTTCTACCCATGGTAGCCACACCAGCCCTCTTCTTTTTCTTTTTCTCCTTTTCCAGTAGAGTTTTGAGCTCCTCCTGACCCTTAGCCAAGGTCATGAGTAGCTGTTGGAACTGTGAATTTTGCGCTTGTAAGTCTTTTACCGTCTGCTCAATATCCATCTTGCTGAAATAAACAGCAGAGAGATAAGGAAACCTGGTGTGAAGACCTGCTTATGCATATGATGAATGATATATATTCATGTAATACATTCAAGGATTCAGAAATCCAAATTTGTTTTAAACAAAAAGGAACACACGTCATATTAATAAGATAGAATTTGTTAGTACATCAATGCCACATGGGCAAAATAATACAAAATTCTAATGTAAAAAGACGTTGTGCATCCTCTTTAGTGCAATGTAGGTGTTGAGAGTCTGCTCTTCGTGAAGTTGACGAGTAAGTTCCAAAACCTTATTCTCACTGGCGTAGAATTGGGCTTCAAAAGTATCGCGTTCTCCCTTGAGCTGTATCCAACTCCTTTGTAAATCTACTAGTGATGTTGGCATGTCAGGATATAGGAGGGTGTATGGAACCTCTCCTTCCATAACAGGATCTTTGATCACAGGGAGAATGTAGGGGTAAGGCATCATAAGACTTTGGGCACGGGTTCATACTCACTTGAGGTAAGGCTCGAGGGGGATGGAATTCTTGTGTCCCAGAGTCTTACTGTCCACCTTGTTGGGCATTCTCCAAGCTCGGATGAACCTTCGTCGATGTCCTTGATCCTTGTTGTCGAAGTCAAAAACTAAGTCTGGAATTAGCATGTCATGTGGGCCATCCCTTCGGTCATACCCAAACTGTCTCAGATCCAAGCAGGGGTTGTAGGAGATGCCTCCCCTAATGCCTAGCAGAGGGACATTAGGAAATTCCCCATAACAATCAATGATGATAACATTTTCTCTTGATCGAGAACACCGATGAACATCTGAATGTGTAAGAGTCATCAATCGTTGTGACCACCTCAAACCTTGCTCATTCTTCAAGACTGATTGGGGAAGATGAGAAATAAACCATCTTGCCAGTAGAGGAGTACAGCATATGAGAACACCTATTTTCCTCATTGTTCGAGTGTGAAAAGAGTGGAGGATATCCCCAAGCAATGTAGGCACCGGGTTGCGAGCCATGAAAATTTTGACAGCACTGACATCTATGAGTTGGTCAGGGTTAGGGAACAAGACCATCCCATAGATGAGAAGAGCTACAATCTCTTTAAAAGCTTGTAGGTCTAGAGAATTCCAGCATTCTTGAGCTTTCTCAAACAGGAACTTTGCCAAGAAACCCTTGACACCACTTCTGGTTTCCCAATGACCTATGACATCAGATGGTTGCAAGTGTAGGGATTGAGTAACATATTTAGGCTTTAGATCTCTTTCCGTACCGTTGAAAGGTAGTTGATGGAGAATAGGAATCCTCAAGAGTTGAGAAAATTCCTCCAAAGTAGGCACAAGTTGGTAGTCAGGAAATGTAAAGCAATGATGTAAAGGGTCAAAGAACTGGAAGAGAACTTTCAGCATATCCTCCTCAGTGTTGACAATGACTAAGTTGAGAAGACGACCATGCCTTTCGGTGAATGGAGAATTCTCAGGAATCCTTGAAGCTAGCTCCTTGAGTTGAGGAGGAATTATTACAAGGTTGACTTGGATAGTTTTCCTGCGAAGTGATTCCATTACCTACAAAACAGGAACAAAGATGAAAATCCAAATCCTTGAAATGGTTAGTGGAGTCATATGATGCTTCATGATGTTATGATGTTATGCACAAGTATATATGTACAATCACACAAGTTCCTAGTTTCAGGCTTGCATGGGGTTTCATAGGTAAGTACCCTCTTGAAGTTTAGTTGGCTCAACTTGTCCTAGAAATACTAATCGGGTTCTAAGGAGCTTAATATCACTGGATTATTTTCTGTGTTCATTATTTCAATTTAGCCACTTTACTGGCGACCGAAATATTCCAAGAAAACAACCCTCAATGAGTGTAGTATCGAGTATCTACCAACTTCGGACTGCACCAAAGTCGGTCATCTCACTACCCCTAAAAAGGCCAAGTTGGTCAAGTAAAGGTTCTAAAAGTCCATTAGTGCTTCATGACATCACTCAGCGGCCCCGTATTCTCTTTGATTAACTCAAAGGCTATTGGTATCTACAAATATGTTGCACTAATGTAGCTATTGCTTCAACCATGTCGGTATACCCCGCACAGTTTCCACAATGTATTGCTATTTACCTATGAATGTTTCCCAAATCCGGGTAGAGGATTCAAACCCAAACAATAGAACCAAATGTAAAGCAATCAATTCAAGCAAGATAAGCATGTAAAGGTGATCTAAAACCCTAAGGTAACCCCACTTTTAGATTTGTCCCCAGCAGAGTCGCCAGTTCTGTGATACGGTGGGAGAACTGACTTGAGGTTTTGCGTTTGTGTTTGCAAATGTTGCGGTTTAGCAAGAGTCTCCACCGACTTTTATTTTATCCAAAAGGAAAGATAAAAAAGCACAGGAAAGACCTTTGAGATTGTTTTTGGGTTCGGGGGGTAGGTTATGAAAAGGGAAGGTGCTAGCACCCTTTTCATCCATGGTTTTCCATGGGCTCTTAGTTACTTGTTTTAGATCACTTGCTTTTGCTTTTCAATTGTTTGAAATGGTGCTTTTGTGTGGTTTTGAAAGTATTTTGAAAAGAGGCCATCGTTTTGGCAATCTTTGTAATGATTCTCGTTCGTAAGAATGTATACAAAGATGTTTGTCTTTTGAAAAAAATTTCAATGTTTGAAAGTTTGTTTGGAAAATGTTTTGAAATTGTGTGTGTTTGTTTGAAAATAGCAAGGATGGTTTGCAAGTTTGATCAAGTAACTAGGAGTTTGTGATACGGTGGAAGAATTGACTGTTTCTGGAATGCTGGTTTGCGTTTTGCGTTTTGGATTCACAAAATGTCGCGGTAAGCAAGAGTCGCCACCGAATTTTATTTTGTCCAATAGGGAAAGGAAAAAAGCACAGAAAAATTCCTTTTTCGAGATATTTCTCGGGTTCGGGGGGTAGATTATAGAAAGGGAAGGTATTAGCGTCCTTTCTATCCGTGGTTATCCACGGGCTCTTAGGTACTTTCTCATCATTTTCAAAATTGTTTTCTTTGTGCTTGTGGGTTTTGAAAAGTTTTTGTTTTAACTTTGATTTAACTCTTGCTTCTGTCTTCAAGAGTGTAATGAAGTGTTTTTGAAAAAAACTTTGTTTGTAAAAGTGTAAGTGTGAAGAGTTTTGTTTTGAAAGAGCAAGTATCTAAGAGCTATCTACCTACTCGAAAAAAGGAATCATTCTATGCTAATTTCCTTTAGACTATGTTATCCCACTATTAATGAGTGGGTAGCACCGTCGTTGGAGTTTAAGGATCAATTCGAATGCGGGACATACGGTCACCAAAGCAATGTTAGGACGCCTTAGCGGTAACGCTAATGTCTTAGATCATTTGTTTGAGGCAACAATATCTGAGGCAACCGTTTCGAGGCAACTATGATCTTTTAGACAAGAGGGCGACCTCTAAAGTGACCTATACTTAATGACCGTGTACGAAGGCAACCAAGTGGGGTGTACCCTAAGAGTCCGCATGTGCGAGTGTGTCATTTTCAGTTATTTTTATCTTTGTACATGTTAAGGGTGATTTAATTTGATTTTAAGATTAACATTCAGTCTTGTCATGCAAACCCTATTATCAAACATCTAGCAGTTATAATTTGCGGAAATAAAATACGGAATTTAAATTACAAGGCGTCGGGTATTTACATCGCCAAAGACAAACCCTTTGAAAAATAAAGTAAAACGATAAAAATAATTAAATGTCCTATTTAACTATTACAATCTGTAAGCAGATATATTAATATGATAAAAATAAATACAACGCGCAGGAAATTAAATCGAGTGTGAAATTTAGGGTTTTGACCCTTTTGAAAGAGAATTGCTTTTTTGTTGTTTTTATTTAAGAAAAGAAATAAAACCTAAATTAAATGACTAAATTAAGTTAGTAAATTAATTAATGAAAAAAAAAATTATGACATATTTTTGGGTTTTTGTTATTTTAAGAAAGAAAATAAAATTGATTAAATTAGTAGTTAAAATCTAATTAAATCTAATTAATTTTAATTATTTACAAAAATAAGTTAGAGTTTTCTAGAACTAAAAACCTAAATTAATTAGTTAATAATTATTAATAAAATAAAAGTTTTAAAAATTTGATTGGATAAAAAAGTAGTTTTTGTGATTTTATTTAAAAAATAGAATTTTGTTATTGGTTAAAAAAATTAATTAGATGAAATAAAACAATTAAATCAAATAAAACAAAATAAATAAAAGAGAGAGGAGTTGGGCCTGATTAGGTGGTGTGGAAAGCAATTCTGTAGGCCCATTAGAAGCTGGCCCTTTTGACTTTTTTGGATCTGGTACACACGCATTGACCAACGCTTTGGTGGACCTTCAACGCTTGGCCACCAGATCTGGCCCTTTGGCCATCTGGCGCTTGGATAGTGAGGGAGCATGGTAGGTTGCAAGTTAGCGTATGCACTGGAATACCTGAAAACAAAAATCATTGAGAAAGTGGGGGACCTGGGATTCGAACCCAGGTCTTGAAGGGAATACACACGCTATGTCTACCACTACGCCAAGCTACTTCAATTGTTAATATAACATATACTAATAATAATATATCAAAACAAAACAATTGCCAGCAAAACAAAAAAATGTGTGTTTCATTTGAATGGTCCAATGGGCGAGTGACAGCTCTTCGTCCCTGTCCTCCCAATACTGTAACATTACCTGCAGATTTGAATCCGCAGCTAAAAGCGCAGCCTTGTTCTAGAATCTCCCTCAGGCCATATAAATACATTCCAAGAACATGGTTCAATTCGTCATGACCTTCTGATCATAACCATGTTCTTCTTATGGGCCAATTGTACCTGAAATAGAAAGCCCAAAAAAAAACTCCAAGAACCCTAATTATGGTGATTCTTGTTACAGATCATATAAATGCAATTCGTTAATACCAAAAGCTTGCAAATATTCTTGTGATTATAAATATGCAATTATTTTGTTCAATGGATGCCGGAATAATGCAAATCGAAATCAAGAATGTGGCTATGTTGCGTGAGACTTACAGTGCGCTAGGGAGTCTGAAAAATGCGTGGCTTGGATCATAATAGCTTCTGGAGATGGCCAGCAATTGATTGAGACAACTCTCGCGTCTTGAAACTGCCTCTAACCTGAATTTTGATCTCCAACATTTTTGTGATTTTTTTCACTTTTGTTCTGCCTCTACCAATGCTTGCCAACCCTTATTTTCGTGCCTTCTGCTTGCTTATGTATTATTTAGTGCATTAGGTCTCAATTGGCTGTCCAAATCTTCCTCTATTAAGGCTTGGATATTTGATTTGATCTCCATTTACAACCTTTCCAAACCTGGCCTAAATCATATCTTTTTGCACATGATTCACTTGATACGAATTTGATTGCAAGGATAGCTGTATTTGGAGCCTGAAATAGCCAAAAAAATCACGTGTTATCAATACTTTAGATTTTATATGATTTTATTTGATTTAAAATGAATTAATTCAAATAAAAATCAAATTAAATAATACAAATGTGATATGGACACATGGCTGAAGCTAGGGCACGTGGGCTTCAATTCGAACTTAAAACAAGTGGAAAAGAATAGGCCCATTTGGCAAAATTTGAAGTTTTGGGGATAGTTGACTTTTGGCAATTTTGCAAAAAAAGTCCAACTTCAACAATCCATAACTTCTTCAATTTTGAACTTTTGGAAGTGTTCTTTGACTTTTTAGAAATCTTGAGATGTCCTCTAACCAACCCTTTTGGTATCATCTCATTTTGATATTTCATGCTCAAGTTATAAGCTTTGGAAAAAAAGGTGTTTTTGTTGACTTTCAAAAATGACCTATAATGTCAAAACTCATAACTTCTTGTGAGTGCATATTTTGATCTTGGGGTATGAAGATAGATTGTATGGAATTGAATCCTCTTAAAAATGAGCTTTGGATGGGTCATTTCTCATAAAGTATGAGAGAGTTATGCTTGGTCAAAGTTGGGTTGACTTTTCCTACAAAACCCTAATTTAGCAACTTTTGAATCTTGATGAATTTTGAGCAATCCTTGATGAATCATGATCAACCCTTGATCAAATGATGAAATATCCTTCAAAATGAGAATGTTGACAAAAAATCTTGAAGTTTGACTGTTTGTAGGTCACAGTTGACTTTTGCCCTAGCACAGTCGATTTTTGGACCTTTGAGCAATTGACTGAGCAAACTTCCTATGCAAGGCTTGAAACTTGACATGGATGATCTTGATAACATATTAGGACATTGGGGAGCATTTGAGGTCATTTCGACTCAAGGATCTTGATGCAAACAAAACCCTAATTTGGGGTAGACTTCCTTAGGAGAGAGCTTGTCTGACCAACTCTTGAGCAACCTTGAGCAACTTGGAGATTTTTCTTGCAATGTTTTGAGAAATATGGGAGGGCAAATTTTGGGGTACAACAGCTTCCCCTGTTCAATCTTCTTAAACCTGAGGATGTAGGTTGGCTTTCATGCCTTTCGTGATCCAAAGGTGGAAGATGATTGAACACTACAGTGCCCAGAAATTTGCACTCGCATGAAGTGGTATCAGCCTTGTGATGTAGGGAATGGGCTTACAGATGCCATTTGGAGGAGTGTCGATCGCATAAGGGATTCCTTAGCGAGTGCTTGCATACCTGTTGTTGAGGAAGATTCCGCTGGGGAAGTCTGATCTTTGTTGAGATTTAGGAACTTGCTTGTACTTCAACTGAGAGAACATCTCTGTTGAATTTTAAGAACTTGTCCGTAATTCAACTGGGGGAAACATCTTCATCAAGATTTAAGAACTCGCCCACAATTCGACCGAGAAAACTTCTCTGCCGAGATTTAGGAACTGCCTGTAATTCAATGGAGGAACTTCGTCGAGATTTAGGACCTTGTCTGCAATTCAACCGAGGATAATTATGTTGAGATTTAAGAACTGGTCAGTAATTCGACTGAGGGAAACATCTTCATCGAGATTTAAGAACTCGCCCGTAATTCAACTGAGAGAACTCTGTTGAGATTTAGGAACTCGTCTGTAATTCGACGGAGGAACTTTGTCAAGATTTAGAACCTTATATGTAATTCAACTGAGGATAATTATGTTGAGATTTAAGAACTAGTCAGTAATTCGACTGAGGGAAACATCTTCATCGAGATTAAAGAACTCGCCCGTAATTCAACTGAGAGAACTGGTCAAAAAATGTTTTTTATGAGTTTTGGTAGAAAAGATTTAACCTAATTAATTAAAAAAATAAAGAAGTTAATTAGTTAAATTCCTAAATTCTAAGTTAATTGAATTAAAAGAGAACATTAGAATAAAAAAAAGTCTTAAGAAAGAAAATATTTTTAGGGTTTTTGTTTAAGGGAAATGGAATAAAGTAAAAATAATAAACTTTAGTCTAAGTATTTAATAAAAATATATTTTTGATATTTTGGATTAAAATAATAATGATGAAAATAAAGATAAAAATAATAAAAGAAAAGAAAAGAAAGTAAAATAAAAATATAAAAAATTTGGGTCGGGGGGGTTTAAAAGTGAAAAGGGTATTAGAAAGTAAAAAAAAAATTGTTTTTGTTTGGTTTAGGCCCAAACAGATTTTTGTATAATCAGAAAACAAAATAAAATAAGTTATGTTGGGCTGCGTATTGTTTAGCAATCAGGGGGTCAGGGTGAAAAACAAAATTAGGCTCATTGCTGAAGAGCCCAAGCGCACTGCAAACAAAAAATGAAGCAAATGAAAATATAAAAAATGCAAAAGGTCTCGATGGGGCTCTAACCCATAACCTTCTACATAAATGCCTTACACGCGCGCTTGCTGCCACTTGGGTGGCCAATACATCTGATATAGAAACAAGTTGTATTAAATATAAGATAAAACAAGTCCATGACTGTACTTCCTCTTCTTCCTCGTACCAGCCATAACTCTAACTTTATCAACTCTCAACCATTTCAGAAATTATAAACATCCAACTTATTAGAAATTTCACCATGACTCCAAATATGTAAATATCTTAAGCAATGGATCAAAGATGAGCACGAATTTTAAATGGTACCAAATTTAACCTAACTTTTTCAGAAAGTTCAGGCTCAAAATTCTCACTACTCAGGCAACATAAATAAATTCTAAGGACATGGTTAGTTTCAGGGCTATAATGTCTACATTTTATCTTTTAAAATGGAAACCAAATGATGCTTGTATGAAGAGTTAGAATTTCAGAAAACTCACCTTGCAGATGGAGATCGTGTTTTGAGTTTAAGCAACCCTCAAGGTGTTGTGATGATCAGAATAGTTCCAGTGACACTGCAGGAAGCTAATGCAAGGCTTAGTTTGTACTGAGGATGGCTGAATCATGTTGGAGAAGTCCAGTTGCAGAACTCTGTTTTTGAGTTTGGAAGGTGATGAAGATGGAGTTACAATTGTGGAACAAGGGTAGGTATGGACTATACTTGATGTATGGAAGCTTTAAAATTGGTTTAGAGAGGAAACGCTGATGACACACAAATATATGATATTTTTGGCTTCATATACACAAAATATTTCTCATACTTTAGTTTAAATTAAATTATTTTATAGTTATTATGCAGGTATTTTTCTATTTTTGCATATATACATTAAGCTGAACACTGTCAACGGCGCCAAAAACTTGATCGGGATTATACTTAGGTATCCAATGATTCGGACTGCAAGTGCACAGTCTTGTCGTGTAGTTTTAAAAGATATCGAACCACAGAGACTGATGAATCGAACTACCGTCTTCTATTGTTACTTCTCAAATCTAAATCTAATTAATGTTTGATTGGGTTGTAGGGAAAACTAAACACTAAATTAAGTTGGATTTTTAATAATCAATGAGCGGAACTACCAGTATGCAATAGTCGAACCTCGGGAACTAGCGACCGGTTGGGTGTCTTTATATTTTCAAAACAGCTTTCAGTAAAACTTATTTAGTTTAAAAACCCTCGTCTCACACTGTCGTTTTGTTGATCTAGGCTATGCAGTTAAGTCCTAACGTACGCTTCCGTCATCCCGCAGGAGTTAAAAACACCTTTTGAAAACTAAATAAAATCTTAATTAACTTTAAAGTGCTTCCGTTGTATTTTAAGCTAATGCCTAATTACTACTGTCTAGTTAAAAGATCTCAAGCTTCCACTTTGTTGACCCTAACCTCTATTTGTTCTTTACTTTCGTAACAAAACAATTTAATGATTAAAAATAGTAACTTAGACCATAAAAGAAGGTTTTGTAGTAAAAATAATCCCAACTAAGTCACTTAATCCCTTGGTTAGGTGACCTTACATACCGGTATACGAATTCTAGCCTAACATAATATCAGACCAAATCATAGAATAATTCCAGAGACATACAAAAATAAACATGATTGTATTGATTAAAAGTAATAAAAATTCATAAACATAAACCTGGTAATAATTCTGGATATAGAAGCACTCCTGCATAAACTGTAGGCTTTGCTTCGATCGGGGAACAGATGTAACCGTACAATAAAAATAAATGCTAGAGGAAATATAGAAATTGCTGGGAAATGAATAATGCTTAAAGAATATTTGCTTAGAGTAAAAATGAATTCTCCAAAGTTTCTGCCCAAAAAGAACTCCCTTTTTCGTTGTGTCCAAGGTCTTATTTATAACCTCTGTGTGATAAGTTCGTTCTCGGTAATGTAGGAACACTTTGTGTTCCTTTGAGAAATAATAGGACCACTAAATTAGTTACGTTCTTCATGCATTGACTGAGTGGATCGGAGAAATAGGGTGATCGTTGGATTTTCTTTTGAATTGGTTTCCTTCCGTTGGATACGTGGTCAAGAGGGAGAAAGTGGGCTTGTGACGTTCGTCAAGTCTAAGTGACGATGGTCACTTGGTCCATCACTTCGCGTGACGAGCGGCAACACTCTTTGACGATCGTCAAGGCCTTTTTGAATGGTGGGCCACGTGCTCACCTACGTGCTCACCTGCTTTATGATGGGCTTAAGCTGATTTCTTCTCCTTTGGCCCTTTTTTCTATCTTTGCACCTTTTTTTCTTTATTTCTTCCAAAGTGTTCAGCTTAATGTATATCTGCAAAAATAGAAAAATATCTGCATAATACCTATAAAATAATTTAATTTAAACTAAAGTATGAGAAATATTTTGTGTATATCAATCCAAAAAGATCATATATTTGTGTGTCATCAAACTCCCCCATACTTAAACTTTGCTTGTCCTCAAGCAAATGCTAAGTATGATGTTTTTCTAAACATGCTCAGATGCATGGTTATGACTCAGATCAACTAATATATGACGCATTGTGTTTTAGTCAGGAAATCGATAGCTCGATTCATGCTCCATTACTGCGGCAATGACACTAGACAGTCCCATTTTACGTAAACTAGTTACAGGTCCTATCATAGCCTACCTCGAGTATTTGTCTTGTTTTGTCCTTTTCATTCTAGCGCAATCACATTAATCCCTTTATCTTTGCACGCACATAGCAGAACAGTCGGTTAGTGGTTATGATCCTTTTAAACCTTAGAGGTTTCTGGCACAGTAATGTGGCAACCTTTTTCAATTCAATGGCTGGATATGGGGGATCAGACTGTAATCTGCCCTACCGAGTTCAGTACCAGATTGAAATTCTGGCTACAGATACTCAATGTCACGTTCAATGTTATGACACCGTATCTGACTTTCTATAAGACAGTAAATACAAAAATAGTAAAGAACACAGTCAATTGTTTACCCAGTTCAGTGTGCAACAACACCTACTCTGGGGGCTACCAAGCCAGGGAGGAAATCCACTATAAGAGATATTAATTCAGGAATAAACCAACCAGTTTATCTCCTTCACTTAAGACCTACTCAATGCAACTTCAATCTAAGTACAACTTAAATCTGAGTTCCTACTCACTCCCCCTCAATCACAGCAGTGATACTTAAAACAATTTGACTAATGAATTAATGAAGACACTCTTCAAAACATACACTTGATTATGCTTCACAGCTTTTTAATCAAGCAACACAAACACTCTTGCTTCACAGCTTTGAGTGATACATAAACCTAACTTGACTTTGCGTCAAAGCTTTAGTCAAGAGACACAAAAAAACACTCTTGCTTCAAAGCTTTGAGTGATACACAACCCTTACAATTAAAACCTATTCCAAGTCACTTATCACAATGATAATTTCTTGGATTACAATAGTTAAAACTATACAGCTTCTAAATGATCTTCTGTCAAAAAGGGGATACATTCAAAACAGCAGCCCTGTTGAATATATAGCAGCTGCATCTTCAGTTAGGGTTTCCACAAAAAGCTAGGGTTAATTCTGTTTGTCCTTAAGACTAGGTCACAGGACTATATCAACCAAGTTGGGGTTGAGCTAGGTTAACCCAAGGAAAACGTAAGATTCTGTTCTGGAAAGACTGAGTCATTTTCCTGGAAAAACTCAGAATTAACCAAACTGCATACCTATTAGTTCAGAACAGGATGTCTTAACATTTGTTATGACATCTGAATTCCTGTTTACTGATTTTGGTAAATGTGATCATTTTGCAAAATGCTCAGATACACACTCATAAACATCAGTACCTGTATGACAATATTTTTCTGCAAAGGTACCTAATAAATCTGTACCTAATAAACTAGAATGTTATGACATCAGTCATGACATTCATACACCTGGTTTTACCAAAAATGCATGCCAATACCTAAACAACTACAAACTCCCCCTTTGGCAGATTTTTGGCTAAAGCCCCTAAGCAATCAGAGATAGATAGCAGCAGAATAAATATGACTGCAGAAAAATGGAATGTCAAATAAAGTCTACCAAAATATATCTCCCCCTCTTTAGCCACAAATGGGCCAAAGATACATGTTCTTAAAGATTATACAGTCATCCAGAAAAAGTAACACAACAAGACAAAAAATTGAACACACTTTGCAAACTCCACCAGGGACCAGCAACACCACCAACCAACAACTGCACCAACCTTTAAGCACTATCATCAGACTCAGAAGATTCGGGCTTCTTCCTTTTCTTGTGAGCAATGTCAGCATTCTTCTCTTTGTCTGATGTCTCAACATCCTTAGAGACATCTGGATTTGTTTCAGTATTTGAACTTTCTTGATTTAAAGGAACAGAAATGCCAGGAACTAAGTGGTTCTCGTTCAGAATTCTTGTAACAATTTTAGCTATTGCTTGACGAACATAGGCTGACCCTTCCCTATTTGCAATTTTAGATGGAACAGAAGAAGAAGGATGAGATGGATTACCAGAGGCATTAGCTTGGGACCTTCCTGCATGCCTTGTTCTCAACTCTTTGACCTTGGTGGGTTTAGATTCCACTTCTCTAAGAGGAGAGATCTCCAAGACTTCAGAATCCAGGCAGGATAAGATTACCCTAGAATCTTGATCAGAGGAAGAGGTCGAAATAGTCGTATTGGATGATGATGGTGTTTGAGACATTTTGACAGTCTTAGAAGACCAATAGCAACTGGAGAGAAAATTTTGATAGAGAGATTGGGTTTTGATGCAGAGACGAGAGAAGAAGGAAGAAGAGGAGTGTCTGTTCAACTTCTTAAAAGAATTGAGGGAAATGGGAAAATATAAGTTTAACCCAATCAGAACAGACTTAACAAGCATAACTCCTTTAACCCTTGTTTTAAGAAAAATTAATTGCTACAATTCCTCATGTTGGCAAATACCCAACTTACCCCTCAAGTTTTCAAATTGATTTGCATCAAGTGCCTTGGTAAAAATGTCAGCCAGCTGTAGCTCAGTGGCAACATGTTCCAATTTAATTGTCTTCTCTTCTACAAGATCTCTGATAAAGTGATGTCTTATGTCAATATGTTTGGTCCTACTGTGCTGAATGGGATTCTTGGAAATGTTGATTGTACTCAGATTGTCACAGTACAATGTCATAACATCTTGTGTGACATTATACTCAGTAAGCATCTGTTTCATCCAGATCATTTGAGAACAGCTACTACCAGCTGCAATGTATTCAGCTTCAGCAGTAGAGAGAGACACACAATTCTGTTTCTTGCTGAACCAGGAAACCAGATTATTTCCCAAGAAGAAACATCCTCCAGAGGTGCTCTTTCTATCATCAGCACTACCAGCCCAATCAGCATCACAGTAACCAGTCAGAGTTGGTTCATATCCATGAGAGTATAGCAACCCATAGTTGTAAGTTCCACTCATATACTTCAAAATTCTCTTCACTTGATTGATGTGACTGACTTTAGGGTCAGCTTGGTATCTTGCACAAACTCCAACTGCAAAAGCAATGTCAGGTCTGCTGGCTGTTAAGTACAACAAGCTTCATATCATGCTTCTGTACAGACTTTGATCCACCTTAACCCCACTTGAATCTTTGGAAAGCTTTAGATGAGTAGGAGCAGGAGTCCTTTTGTGACTGGCATTCTCCATACCAAACTTCTTTACAATGTTCTTAGCATACTTGCTTTGAGATAAGAAGATTGAGTCCTCCATCTGTGAGACTTGCAGTCCAAGAAAATAAGTTAATTCTCCCATGAGACTCATTTCGAATTCAGCCTGCATCTGGTCAGCAAAATGTTTAACCATAGGTTCTGACATTCCTCCAAACATTATGTCATCAACATATATTTGGGCAACCATCAACTTCCCTCCTTCAGTTTTGACAAAGAGCGTTTTGTCCAAGCCTCCTTTTCTGTATCCTTTGTCTGAGAGAAACTTTGTTAACTTGTCATACCATGCTCTAGGAGCTTGTTTCAGGCCATATAGGGCTTTCCTCAATTTGTAGACATGCTCAGGGTGATTTGGATCCACAAACCCTTTAGGTTGTTCCACATAAGCTTCCTCATTCAAGTACCCATTTAGAAAGGCACTTTTCACATCCATCTGAAATAACTTGAACTTCAGAAGACAAGCAATTGACAATAGGAGTCTAATTGATTCCAGCCTGGCTACAGGTGCAAAGGTTTCATCAAAATCAACCCCTTCAACCTGAGTGTATCCTTGAGCAACAAGTCTTGCCTTATTCCTGGTGACAACTCCTTCAGCATCTGATTTGTTCTTGAAAATCCATTTTGTGCCAATGATGTTAGTTCCTTCAGGTCTAGGAACCAGTTCCCACCCTTCATGTTGCTTGAATTGGTTCAGTTCATCTTGCATTGCTCCAATCCAGTATTCATCACTTAAAGCTTCTTTGACATTTCTTGGTTCCATTTTGGACACAAAACAAGAGTTTGAGATGATTTCTCTAGATCTTGTAATGACTCCATTGTTGGGATCTCCTATGATGAGCTCTTTTGGATGATCCTTCTGAATTCTGATGGAAGGGATCTTGCTAGCTTCCTTTGATTCAGATTCTGTTGAGGTGGTGTTGGGTAGATCAATCTGTTGGGTTGAAGTCTCAAAGAATGTCTCAACATTACAAGGGACATCTATTTCCTCATGATAATCATCAATTATAACATTTATTGATTCCATCATGGCTTTGGTCCTGGAATTGAATACTATATAAGCTCTGCTGTTTGAGGAGTATCCTAGAAATATGCCTTCATCACTTTTAGGGTCCAGTTTTCTTCTTTGTTCACGATCTGCCAGAATATAGCATTTGCTGCCAAACACATGGAAGTACTTCACAGTTGGTTTTCTTCCTTTCCAGAGTTCATATATGGTGGATGAGGTTCCCTTTCTCAAGGTGACCCTGTTATGGACATAGCAGGCTGTATTCATAGCTTCAGCCCAAAAATACATAGGAAGTCTTTTGGCATGTATCATTGCTCTGGCAGATTCATGTATGGTCCTGTTTTTTCTTTCCACAACTCCATTTTGCTTAGGAGTTATAGGAGAAGAAAATTCATGACTAATTCCTTCCAAGGAACAAAAATCATCAAACTTGCTGTTTTCAAATTCCTTGCCATGATCACTTCTGATTCTGACAATACACCCTTCCTTTTCTCTTTGAATTCTTTTGCACAATTCTTTAAAAACTTCAAATACATCAGATTTTTCCCTAATGAAGTTAATCCAGGTGAATCTGGATAAATCATCCACAACCACATAGGCATATCTTTTTCCACCAAGACTCTCCACTTGCATTGGTCCCATCAGATCCATATGAAGAAGTTCTAGAACCTTAGAGGTGGTCAGATGTCTTGACTTTGGATGTGACATCCTAGTCTGCTTACCAACCTGACATTCACCACAAACTCTTCCTTCATCAATTTGCAGTCTTGGAATCCCTCTGACTGCCTCCATGGAGATAATCCTTTTCATACCTCTTAGATGAAGATGGCCAAGTTTTTGGTGCCACAGTTTCACCTCTTTTTCTTCTTTTGCAATGGAACACACAGAGGAGAAATTAGTGTTCTCAGGCTCCCACAAGTAACAGTTGTCTTTAGATCTGACTCCTTTCATTACAATTTCTTGTTTTTCATTAATTACAAGACATTCAGATTTAGATAAATTGACCTTGAATCCTAGATCACACAATTGACTGATACTAATGAGATTAGCAGTCAGCCCTTTTACCAGCAGTACTTCACTCAGACTTGGAACTCCAGGGCAGTCCAAATTACCAACTCCTTTTATTTCACCTTTAGCACCATCTCCAAAGGTCACAAAACTGGTGGTGTGAGGTTTAACATTATTGAGGAGGTTCTTGATTCCAGTCATGTGTCTGGAACACCCACTGTCAAAGTACCAGTCTTCCTTTGCAGAGACCCTCAGGGAAGTGTGGGCTATCAGGGCAGTAGCCTTTTTCTTCCATTTAGGAGCATGTGGTACCTTTTTAGACTTAGGTTTGACACCTAAGTTCTGATTAGGGTATCCATGCAATCTGAAGCAGAAAGGCTTTATGTGGCCATATCTCCCACAATGATGACATCTCCATCTTTGGTACCTTTTCTTCATATGTCTCTGTTCCTGATGTTGAGAGTTGTGTTGAGACATCTGTTTTGACATTTGCTTATCAGGCCTGATCTTCTTATCTGTACCAGAGTTCTTTGCTTCCACAAATCCTAGTCCAGATTTGTTTCCCACATTTTGTCCAACCTGAAGGATCTCTTCCAATTTGTCTGTTCCATTAGTCAGCATCTTGACAGATTTGGTCATTTGATTTAGTTGTGAGTTTAGCAATTGAACTTCTCCTTCTAGATGACTTATAGTTTCAAGGTTTGCCCTTTTTTCAGCCTCCAGCTTTATGATGAGTTTTGATTGTTTCTCATTCTGCACACAGACTTCAGCACTTCTGATACACAATTTCTTGTAAGTATCAGCCAGTTCTTCAAATGTCACTTCTTCATCACTAGTGTCACTTTCAGAAGTACAAACACTAGTTAGAGCAGTAACTAGTTTGGCAGATTCTTCTTCAGAATGACTTTCTGAATCACAGTCAGACCAAGTAACAGTCATTCCTTTCTTTTGTTTCTTAAGAAAGGTTGGACATTCAGCTCGAATATGCCCATATCCTTCACAACCATGGCATTGAATTCCTCTGCCTTGGTTTCCCTTCTCTTCTGACCTTGGTCTTCTGCTGGAACTGTCAATGTCAAAGGGAATGTTATGAACATTAGACCTTGACTTTGGATCTATTCTTTTGATGAGTTTGTTGAACTGTCTTCCAAGCATGGCTATAGCTTCTGAAATATTTTCTTCTTCATCCTCCTTGTTTTCAACATCAGTGTTGGATACAAGTGTTATGCTCTTGTTCTTCTTGTCACCATTATCAGTGATCCCCATCTCAAAAGTCTGAAGAGACCCAATAAGTTCATCCACTTTCAACTTGCTGATGTCTTGGGCTTCCTCTATGGCAGTTACCTTCATTGCAAATCTTTTAGGCAAGGATCTGAGAATCTTTCTCACCAGTTTTTCTTCTGACATCTTTTCTCCCAGTGCTCCTGAGGTGTTGGCAATCTCCAAGATGTTCATGTGAAACTCATGAATGGTTTCATCTTCCATCATTTTTAGATTCTCAAACTTGGTAGTCAACATCTGAAGCCTTGACATTTTTACTTTGGAAGTGCCCTCATGAGTAGTTTTGAGAGTGTCCCAAACTTCCTTGGCCAGTTCATATTGATGTACTAGTCTGAAAATGTTTCTATCAATTCCATTGAACAAGGCATTTAAAGCTTTGGAATTTCCCAGGGCTAACTCATCTTCTTCTTTACTCCAGTCTTCCTCAGGCTTCAGACTGATTGTCCCATCTTTCTCCGTTATGGTGGGATGGTTCCATCCTTTGTCAGCAGCTCTCCAAGCCTTTTTGTCCAGAGATTTTAAGAAGGCAATCATACGAGGTTTCCAGTAGTCATAATTTGTTCCATCCAGAATGGGTGGTCTATTTCCAAAAACTCCTTCTTTGTCCATAGTGCCAGAAAGTGATATCCCTAGATCTCACCCAGTAATACAGGCAGGGTGCCTGCTCTGATGCCAATTGAAATTCTGGCTACAGATACTCAATGTCACGTTCAATGTTATGACACCGTATCTGACTTTCTATAAGACAGTAAATACAAAAACAGTAAAGAACACAGTCAATTGTTTACCCAGTTCAGTGTGCAACAACACCTACTCTGGGGGCTACCAAGCCAGGGAGGAAATCCACTATAAGAGATATTAATTCAGGAATAAACCAACCAGTTTATCTCCTTCACTTAAGACCTACCCAATGCAACTTCAATCTAAGTACAACTTAAACCTGAGTTCCTACTCACTCCCCCTCAATCACAGCAGTGATACTTAAAACAATTTGACTAATGAATTAATGAAGACACTCTTCAAAACATACACTTGATTATGCTTCACAGCTTTTTAATCAAGCAACACAAACACTCTTGCTTCACAGCTTTGAGTGATACATACACCTAACTTGACTTTGCTTCAATGCTTTAGTCAAGAGACACAAAAAACACTCTTGCTTCAAAGCTTTGAGTGATACACAACCCTTACAATTAAAACCTATTCCAAGTCACTTATCACAATGATAATTTCTTGGATTACAATAGTTAAAATTATACAGCTTCTAAATGATCTTCTGTCAAAAAGGGGATACATTCAAAACAACAGCCCTGTTGAATATATAGCAGCTGCATCTTCAGTTAGGGTTTCCACAAAAAGCTAGGGTTAATTCCGTTTGTCCTTAAGACTAGGTCACAGGACTATATCAACCAGATTGGGGTTGAGCTAGGTTAACCCAAGGAAAACGCAGGATTCTGTTCTGGAAAGACTGAGTCATTTTCCTGAAAAAACTCAGAATTAACCAAACAGCATACCTGTTAGTTCAGAATAGGATGTCTTAACATTTGTTATGACATCTGAATTCCTGTTTACTGATTTTGGTAAATGTGATCATTTTGCAAAATGCTCAGATACACACTCATAAACATCAGTACCTGTATGACAATATTTTTCTGCAAAGGTACCTAATAAATCTGTACCTAATAAACTAGAATGTTATGACATCAGTCATGACATTCATACACCTGGTTTTACCAAAAATGCATGCCAATACCTAAACAACTACACAGATGCTCCTAAACCATCTACCAAGTGATTTTTCATGTTACTTTGTAAGGTTTACATCCTTTGGATTAGACGATCGGGTAAGGATCGCCCAATTTAATTGGTGTGTTTCCTTGCAACATTTTGCAGAAATATTATATCATCCACTTATATTCATCGACTTCCTGCATAGTTTGTGTTTAAGACGGTGTTGACTGCTAATATAAACTACTCAGGGTTACTACAAAGACTAACACTCAGGGTGTTGGAATAACAGGTACTTGAACTGATCTATCATACTCTGGGGTTGTAGAATGTCTAGACGGTAGAAATTTCGCTTAATCTTGCCACAATTCCTGACAATTAAAGATCTTGCAGTCTATGTATTTGTCAAGTGAGTCAAGGTTATGCTTTAAAAATAAAAATAAAAAAAATTTATAGGGCTCAAAAAGAAAGGAGAGTCTAAAAGAACAACACAAAATGCTTCAATAGATAACTTGATAAAAAAAATTTGGAATTAGAGATAACGGAAGGGAAATTACAAAGAAAATAAAAATTACTAGGAAAGGGAAATACTTCCTCCCCTATACTTGAATCATACATTGTCCTCAATGTATTGACAGAAGATGGAAATGGGAAATGGAAACTAGACAATCATTCTTCCTCCTCTTGTCTTCAGAATCTGCCACGTGTCCTCGATCTTCGACATGCTTGCTCACCGTTTCTGGAAGATTCGCCTCCGTTCCTCTGAGAAATAACGTTATGCAAGTTGTCAACACGAAGTGTTAAGGCTCGCATATCTTCAGTCATTCCTGCGGTGAATTCCAGCATACTTTAATCATGCCTGCGAGTGTAGTCGTTTTGGTCTCTCTGCATTTGTTGCATGAGATTCATGATCTCAATTTGGCGCGTCTCGAGGCTCTGGTAGCGTTGAGTGGACAGCTGGTTTTGCTGCATTATTGCGGCATAGATTGCATCAATGGTGGCAGGATTGTCGGCGTGTTATGGTTGGGGCGCTTGCTGCTCTAATTCTTCTTCGATTTCATCAGCAGAATCGTTGTTGGCCTCACCTTGATTTCCTTGCTCATTTCCTGTGGGTTCTGGGGCATTCAGGTTGTAAAGCCAATTATCCGAATTGCCCAGATTTGTACGATTGTGATTCGGCATGATCACGCTATGAACTGTTGCATTATTCACCATTAGATATAACCCTCCAGCTTCTCGCACTTTGATCAGGTGGCCAGCTCGACAGTTATCAATATCCATATAAACTGCTGGCAGCGAAGGTAGAAGTTGAATCCTTTCCCCAATTCAGGTGAACTGCAATTGTGGTGAAAATGCCTCCGATACAAAAAGGCGTAGTCCCATCTCTCGTAACAAGGTTTTGAATATGGGCAATCTATAAAGTAACGGGATTAAGACGGAGGTCTTGTGAAAAGGTACAGTGAAGAGCATACAACTCTTTAGTGTTGACTTTGTTGTTGTTTTCCCTTCCAAACACTGTGTTTCCCATAATGCAGTGTAAGAAGCGAATGTTCGGGTTATGAATGTGAGAGGTGTAACGTGCTTCGGGAATAACATTTGGTTCACCGGTTATTCTCTCCCATGGTGTGTATGCACTTCCATTCCAATCCAATTCTGGGGGAATGCGATATTGCACATTATTTCCACGGGGAAAATGAAATATTTCGCTCAAACTTTCATGGCTAAGTGTGTACTCTCGGTTGAACATCCGAAATTGAGCGGCTCCCGTTAGGTGTGCGTCAGCATCATCGCGAGTGTGATATGCGTAGGAACTCAAGAATTCTAATGTTAGAGCTTCGTAGGTTAGTGTGTTCATCGTGCTTATAAAGCTCCGGCCAGCTTTGTTCAGCAAGCCTTGCATATGGGTTTGCAACCCCAATTCTTGCAAGCAGTTGTTGTCGACGAACCTCGTGGATGTCAAACCTCGACGATGGAATTTTATATACCTTTCCTTTTGAAGTTCGCCTATTTCTCCTTGTCGGAGCACGAGATGGCGCATGTCGGGTTCGGCTTGGTTTGGTGAATTCCTTCGGGCGGCCATGATTTTGAACTTGATAGAGAAGAAAAATGTATTTGTGATGAAGAGATGGAAGCTTGGTGGTAGTGATGAAAACTAAGGGATGGGGGAAGGGTTTATATAGATGGTTTTTATTGAGTATGAAATTGAATGGCGTTTATGGGATAATTATGAATATGAGAGGTTATGGAAGTTAAGGATGGATGGAGTAATGGGGTAGTGGGGGTTTTAAAACAAAATTTTGTTCAAGTTTCAATGATTCAACGATTACGGGAAAAAATCATGGGAGACAGGCTTCTGACGCTCGCCACGCGTTCCCTGACGTTCGTCAAGGTCAAAGAGACAAGCTCTGACGCTCGTCATATGCTTCCTGACGTCTGTCAGGGTGTAATGGTGCGTGCATGTCTTTTGTTTGACCGCGTGCAGTAAAGCAAGAATTGATTAATTAATTTATTCATATAGTTTGAGTAGTGTTGTAAGGGATATTTATCTATGTGAATAGTTAGTGGCACATAGTAGAATCAGAGGAATGATAGTCGGAATAAATAAATAAGAAATAATTTAATTAAAGATAAAAAATAACCGAATATGCAAAGTATGAAATGTAAATGAAAATAAATAAATACTGTAAATGAAAATAAATAAATGAATTTGAAGTAAATAAATAGATATGAAATAAATAGATAAATAGATAATTGAAATTTTTTAGAACCGAGAGTAATAAAGTATTCGAAAGATATGAGTATAAAACAATAATGAGTATTAAGAATAATAATGAAACCCTCCCCATACTGAGAACAAACAGTGTCCTCACTGGGGTGGCACAGAAACAATATTGTCGAGCCCTAGGACCTCCTGGAGGTGGAGCAGTAGTGTGCAGATGCTCATAAATATGATCGAACTGCTCTGTGACGACATCTATGAAATGAAAGAAGTCACGCCGAAGTGTGCTAAGATTATCTTTAACGGTGGTGAGCTCTCCTCGGAGCGTAGTAACATCTAACTGCAGTGTCGTGATAGCATGTGCATGATAAACCATAGGGACGTCGACAGCTTCGGTAACAAGGGGAGGTGTAGGGTATTCTGATGGAGTATAGTCATGGTAACCGGAAGGTGTGGACGGGTCGCTCTCCTCCCTGTCAGGGTCATGTTCATTTGTCTTTTCTAGGTTATATAGCCAGTTTTTCTTAGTATGGACACTTGTGTTCTCAGGGCTAGGCAAGAGTAAGTAGTAGACAGGGTCATTTTGTACCAGCAGCTGAAAGTGAGGTGGGTCGAGGTTACCAATTAGAGATATGTTAAAACAGAAGGGGATATCCATGGTATAGTATCTACCATATGGCGTAAGGCGCGATAATGATGACCGCAGGGATAAGGCCTCGGCTATCATAGTGACTAGCCCGCTGACACAGATAGGTCCATGGGTACACTGAGCTATAGTAAACATGTTGGCAATCATAAATGATGCACCAATGACGGGTCTGGACTGGAAAGCATAGTAAATAATGAATAACTTATCCCTAGAAACTAAGAGTCTATTTATAGGTTTTCCAAAAAGGGTGAAAGCTAATATGTGGTGGAAATACCTAATTGCAGGATTATGGATCTCAGTCACATCTAGGTGGTCAGGGTCCTCAGGGTATTGGCCAGCTATATCCCTCCAAATGTGGTTAAGCTCAAAATTAAGTTAGCCATCCTCCTGGGTTTCCATGTAGGCATCTATAGAACTAGGGATTCCTAGCAGCTCAGCGAGACGATGAACGATAAAATGGTGGGTGAATCCAAATAATCTGAAGGACATCTGTCCCCTACCACGCCTTAGTCCTTGGGTGGGTTTATAAATGAGCGAGCTCAAGAACTCTAAGGTGGGGTTTTGATATGTAGGGTATTTATGGGCAAGGAATCCTTCCCATTCTATCTGGTTGAACAAAAAATATACACTTTCCCTGATGCCTAAAACTGTCAACGTAGGATCATGCACATAAGTAGTCATGCTCATCTGGCGCTGAGCCAGTATCTCATACCTCCGCTGCTGGGCCTCCATGGCGAAGGTGATAGTATCCATAAATGAGTTTATCTTGTTAGTTCCTGTGAGTCGGTACTAAAATTTGTAAAAGAAGAATGCAAATAAATAAAATATGCAATGGGGGAAAGAAACTAAAAAAATTTGGGAATAAAAATCAGAATGAAAAATAAAAATATAAAGAGATTTGAAAGAAATTAAATGAAAAACTTATGGGTTGCCTCCCGCACAGCGCTTGTTTAATGTCGTTAGCTTGACAATGTTTTAGACGTGAATTAGTTTCCTAATTCGGGCGGTAGCTCTAATAGTGTTAATCTCGCGGTGTAGTCCTTGTTTTCAACGTTGTAATAATGTTTTAAACGTTGGCCATTTACTATGAACGGGTTCGTGGACTTTCCTTTGATCTCGATGGCACCACTGGGGAAAACTTTGGTCACTTCAAAGGGTCCACACCATCGTGAACGGAGTTTCCCGGGAAAAAGTTTTAGACGAGAGTTGAATAAGAGAACTACATATCCTTCATTGAACTCCTTCCTTGAGATTCGTTTGTCGTACCACTTTTTCGTCCTTTCTTTGTAGATCCTCGCATTTTCATATGCGTCTAATCTTAGCTCTTCCAGTTCATTTATGTCGAGGATCCTTTTCTCACCTGCCGTAGTGTAGCTTAGGTTTAAAGTTTTAATTTCCCAGTAAGCTTTGTGTTCAATTTCCACTAGCAGGTGACATGACTTACCATAGATGAGTTTAAAGGGTGTTGTACCGATTGGCGTCTTGAACGCCGTCCTGTAAGCCCATAGTGCTTCAGGTAACTTAGCTGACCAGTCCTTTCTTGACGTGGCAACAATTGTTTCCAATATTTGTTTTATTTCTCGATTTGAGACTTCCACCTGTACGCTTGTCTGGGGATGGTATGGTGTTGCTACGCGGTGTTTCACCCCATATTTGGTTAGGAGTTTATCGAAGATTTTGGATATGAAGTGGGAGCCACCGTCGCTTATGACCTGCTTGGGTACACCAAATCTTGGGAAGATAATATTCTTGAAGAGTTTAATCACGACTCAAGTATCGTTTGTTGGAGAAGTTATTGCTTCGATCCATTTTGAAATGTAATCTACAGCCACGAGTATATATTTGTTACCGAATGAGGACGGAAATGGTCCCATGAAGTCTATTCCCCACACATCAAAGACTTCGACTTGTAGAATGCCAATCAGAGGCATCTCATCGCGTCTAGATATGTTTCCAGTGCGTTGGCATCGATCGTAGTTAAGGATGGCTATGTGCACATCTTTCCATAAATTTGGCCAATAGAAACCAGACTGCAAAATTTTGGCACATGTCTTTGATGTGCTTGCATGGCCTCCGTAAGGGGCATCATGACAATGAGAAATAATGTTTTCAATTTCGCTTTTCGGGACGCATCGTCGGAAAATACCGTCGGCACTTCTTTTGAATAGTAAAGGTTCATCCCAAAAGTAATGTTTCAGATCGTGAAAGAATTTTTTCTTCTGTTGATAAGTCAGATCAGGGGGTAGGATTTTGGCCGCCAAGTAATTTGCTATATTCGCATACCCTGGTAAGGTTTGATTAGTTCGGACAGAGATCACGGTTTCGTTTATATCATTATTTATTACGTCTTGGCTTTCTTGTGAATCACGGCTAACAGCTTGTGTGTCAAGTTCTAAGAGTAGTTGGTTTGGATTTAATTCAGGTGGTTCTTCACTGGCATCTCCTAAGTCCATCTGAGCTAACAGACGTTCATACGGGAAGTCATCATTAATGGGTACCTCTTCTGGTGTCAGCCTCTCCATTCGGGATAAATGGTCGGCTACTACGTTCTCAGTACCTTTCTTGTCTTTGATTTCTAAATCGAACTCTTGTAGAAGTAGAATCCATCTCAATAGTCTCGGTTTCGAATCTTGCTTGGTTAAGAGATATCTAGTAGGCGCGAAAATTGCATGACCTCCGTAAGGGGCACCATTTATACCTAGTAGGCGCGAAAATAATCATTTATACATACCACGCAGCTATTAGATATCTCTTAACCAAGTAAGATTTGAAACCGAGACTATTGAGATGGATTCTACTTCTACAAGAGTTCGATTTAGAAATCAAAGACAAGAAAGGTACCGAGAACGTAGTAGCCGACCATTTATCCCGAATGGAGAGGCTGACACCATAAGAGGTACCCATTAACAATGACTTCCCATATGAACGTCTGTTAGCTCAGATGGACTTAGGAGATGCCAGCTAAGAACCACCTGAATTAAATCCAAACCAACTACTCTTAGAACTTGACACACAAGTTGTTAGCCGTGATTCACAAGAAAGCCAAGACGCAATAAATAATGATATAAACGAAACTGTGATCTCTGTCTGAACTAATCAAACCTTACCATGGTATGCGGATATAGCAAATTACTTGGCGGCCAAAATCCTACCCCCTGATCTGACTTATCAATAGAAGAAAAAATTCTTTCACGATCTGAAACATTACTTTTGGGATGAACCTTTACTATTCAAAA
The DNA here is from genome assembly GCA_948472305.1 of Vicia faba. Lineage (NCBI taxonomy): Eukaryota > Viridiplantae > Streptophyta > Magnoliopsida > Fabales > Fabaceae > Vicia > Vicia faba. The sequence continues at coordinate 963,872,725 of OX451741.1, read as the reverse complement.
GAAGTGCCGACGGTATTTTTCGATGATGCGTCCCGGAAAGCGAAATTGAAAACATTATTTCTCATTGTCATGATGCCCCTTATGGAGGCCATGCAACCACATCAAAGACATGTGCCAAAATTTTGCAGTCTGGTTTCTATTGGCCAAATTTATGGAAAGATGTGCACATAACCATCCTTAACTGCGATCGATGCCAACGCACTGGAAACATATCCAAACGCGGTGAGATGCCTCAGACTAGCATTCTACAAGTCGAAGTCTTTGATGTGTGGGGAATAGACTTCATGGGACCATTTCCGTCCTCATTCGGTAATAAATATATACTCGTGGTTGTAGATTACGTTTCGAAATGAACCGAAGCAATAGCTTCTCCAACAAACGATACTCGAGTCGTGATTAAACTCTTCAAGAATATTATCTTCCCAAGATTTGGTGTACCCAAGCAGGTCATAAGCGACGGTGGCTCCCACTTCATATCCAAAATCTTCGATAAACTCCTAACCAAATATGGGGTGAAACACCGCGTAGCAACACCATACCACCCCCAGACAAGCGGACAGGTGGAAGTCTCAAATCGAGAAATAAAAAAAATATTGGATAAAACTGTTGCCACGTCAAGAAATGACTGGTCGGCTAAGTTACCTGAAGCACTATGGACTTACAGGACGGCGTTCAAGACGCCAATCAGTACAACACCCTTTAAACTCATCTATGGTAAGTCATGTCACCTGCCAGTGGAAATTGAACACAAAGCTTACTGGGCAATTAAAACTTTAAACCTAAGCTACACTGCGGCAGGTGAGAAAAGGATCCTCGACATAAATGAACTGAAGAGCTAAGATTAGACGCATATGAAAATGCGAGGATCTACAAAGAAAGGACGAAAAAGTGGCACGACAAACGAATCTCAAGGAAGGAGTTCAATGAAGGAGATGTAGTTCTCTTATTCAACTCTCGTCTAAAACTTTTTCCCGGGAAACTCCGTTCATGATGGTCTGGACCCTTCGAAGTGACCAAAGTTTTCCCCAGTGGTGCCATCGAGATCAAAGGAAAGTCCACGAACCCGTTCATAGTAAATGGCCAACGTTTAAAACATTATTACAGCATTGAAAACAATGACTACACCGCGAGCTTAACACCATTAGAGCTACCGCCCGAATTAGAAAACTAATTCACGACTAAAACAATGTCAAGCTAACGACATTAAACAGGCGTTGTATGGGAGGCAACCCACAAGTTTTTCATTTAATTTCTTTCAAATCTCTTTATATTTTTATTTTGCATTCTGATTTTTATTCCCAGATTTTTTTAGTTTCTTTCCCCCATTGCATATTTTATTTATTTGCATTATTCTTTTACAAATTTTAGTACCGACTCACAGGAACTAACAAGATAAACTCATTTATGGGTACTATCACCTTCGCCACAGAGGCCCAGCAGCGGCGGTATGAGATACTGGCTCGGCGCCAGATGAGCATGACTACTTATGTGCATGATCCCACGTTGACAGTTTTAGGCATCAGGGAGAGTGTATATTTTTTGTTCAACTAGATAGGATGGGAAGGATTCCTTGCCCATAAATACCCTACATATCGAAACCTCACCTTAGAGTTCTTGAGCTCTCTCATTTATAAACCCACCCAAGGACTAGGGCGTGGTAGGGGACAGATGTCCTTCAGATTATTTGGCTTCACCCACCATTTTACCGTTCGTCGTCTCGCTGAGCTGCTAGGATTCCCTAGTTCTATAGATGCCTACATGGAAACCCAGGAGGATGACTACCTTAATTTTGAACTTAACCACTTTTGGAGGGATATAGCTGGCCAATACCCTGAGGACCCTGACCACCTAGTTGTGACTGAGATCCATAACCCTACAATTAGGTATTTCCACCACATATTAGCTTTCACCCTTTTTGGAAAACCTATAAATAGACTCTCAGTTTCTAGGGATGAGTTATTCATTATTTACTGTTCTTTCCAGTCCAGACCCGTCATTGGTGCATCATTTATGATCGCCAACATGTTTGCTATAGCTCAGTGTACCCATGGACCTATCTGTGTCGGCGGGCTAGTCAATATGATAGCCGAGGCCTTATCCCTGCGGTCATCTTTATCACGCCTTACGCCATATGGTAGATACTATACCATGGATATCCCCTTCTGTTTTAACATATCTCTAATTGGTAACCTCGACCCACCTCACTTTCAGCTGCTGGTACGAAATGACTCTGTCTACTAATTCCTCTTGCCTAGCCCTGAGAACACAAGTGTCCATACTAAGAAAAACTGGCTATATAACCTAGAAAAGACAGATGAACATGACCCTGAGAGGGAGTAGAGCGACCCGTCCACACCTTCCGGTTACCATGACTATACTCCATTAGAATACCCTACACCTCCCCTTGTTACCGAAGTTGTCGACGTCCCTATGGTTGATCATGCACATGCTATCACGACACTGCAGTTAAATGTTACTACGCTCCGAGGAGAGCTCACCACCGTTAAAGATAATCTCAACACACTTCGGTGTGACTTCTTTCATTTCATGGATGTCGTCACAGAGCAGTTCGATCATATTTATCAGCATTTGCACGCTACTGCTCCACCTCCAGGAGGTCCTAGTGCTCGATAGTATTGTTTCCTGTCCACCCCAGTGAGAACACTGTTTGTTCTCAGTATGGGGAGGGTTTCATTATTATTCTTAATACTCATTATTGTTTTATACTCATATCTTTCGAATACTTTGTTACTCTCGGTTCTAAAAAATTTCAATTATATATTTATCTATTTATTTCATATCTATCTATTTACTTCAAATTTATTTATTTATTTTCATTTACAGTATTTATTTATTTTCATTTACATTTCATACTTTGCATATTCGGTTATTTTTTATCTTTAATTAAATTATTTCTTATTTATTTATTCCGACTATCATTCCTCTGATTCTACTATGTGCCACTAACTATTCACATAGACAAATATCCCTTGCAACACTACTCAAACTATATGAATAAGTTAATTAATCAATTCTTGCTTTACTGCACGCGGTCAAACAAAAGACATACATGCACCATTACACCCTGACAGACGTCAAGAAGCATGTGACGAGCGTCAGAGCTTGTCTCTTTGACCCTGACGAACGTCAGGGAACGCGTGACGAGCGTCAGAAGCCTGTCTCCCACGATTTCTCCCCGTGACCGTTGAATCATTAAAACTTGAACGAAATTTTGTTTTGAAACCCCCACTACCCCATTACTCCATCCATCCTTAACTTCCATAACCTCTCATATTCATAATTATCCCATAAACCCCATTCAATTCCATACTCAATAAAAACCATCTATATAAACCCTTCTCCCATCACTTAGTTTTCATCACTACCACCCATCTTCCATCTCTTCATCACAAATACATTTTTCTTCTCTATCAAGTTCAAAATCATGGCCGCCCGAAGGAATCCACCAAACCAAGCCGAACCCGACATGCGCCATCTCGTGCTCCGACAAGGAGAAATAGGCTAACTTCAAAAGGAAAGATACATAAAATTCCATCGTCGAGGTTTGACATCCACAAGGTTCATCGACAACAACTGCTTACAAGAATTGGGGTTGCAAACTCATATGCAAGGCTTGCTGAACAAAGCTGGCCTGAGATTTATAAGCACGATGAACACACCAACCTACAAAGCTCTAACGTTGGAATTCTTGAGTTCCTACGCATATCACACTCGGGATGATGCCGACGCACACCTAATGGGAGCCGCTCAATTTCAGATGTTCAACCGAGAGTACACACTTAGCCATGAAAATTTGAGCGAAATATTTCATTTTCCCCGTGGAAATAATGTGCAATATCGCATTCCCCCGGAATTGGATTGGAATGGAAGTGCATACGCACTATGGGAGAGAATAACCAGTGAACCAAATGTTATTCCTGAAGCACGTTACGCCTCTCACATTCACAACCCGAACATTCGCTTCTTACATCGCATTATGGCAAACACAGTGTTTGGAAGGGCAAACAACAACAAAGTCAACACTAAAGAGTTGTATGCTCTTCACTGTACCTTTTCACAAGACCTCCGTCTTAATCCCGTTACTTTAATGATGGCCCATATTCAAAACCTTGTTACGAGAGATGGGACTACGCCTTTTTGTATCGGAGGCATTGTCACCACAATCGTAGTTCACCTGAACTGGGGAAAGGATTCAACTCCTACCTTCGCTGCCAGCAGTTTATATGGATATTGGTAATTGTCGAGCTGGTCGCCTGATCAAAGTGCGAGAAGCTGGAGGGTACTATCTAATGGTGAAGAATGCAACAGTTCATAGCATGATCATGCCGAATCACAATCGTACAAATCTGGGCAATCCGGATAATTGGCTTTACAACCTGAACGCCCCAGAACCCAGAGAAAATGAGCAAGGAAATCAAGGTGAGGCCAACAACGATGCTGCTAATGAAATCGAAGAAGAATTAGAGCAGCAAGCGCCCCAACCACAACACGCCGACAATCCCGCCACCATTGATGCAATCTATGCCGCAATAATGCAGCAAAACCAGTTGTCCACTCAATGCTACCAGAGCCTCGAGACGCGCCAAATTGAGATCATGAATCTCATGCAACAAATGCAGAGAGACCAAAACGACTACACTCGCAGGCATGATCAAAGTATGCTGGAATTCACCGCAGGAATGACAGAAGATATGTGAGCCTTAACACTTCGTGTTGACGACTTGCATAACGTTATTTCTCAGAGGAATGGAGGCGAATCTTCCAGAAACGATGAGCAAGCATGTTGAAGAGCGAGGACACGTGGCAGATTCCGAAGACAAGAGGAGGAAGAATGATTGTCTAGTTTCCATTTCCCCTTTCCATCTTCTGTCGATACATTGAGGACAATGTATGATTCAAGTATGGGGGAGGAAGTATTTCCCTTTCCTAGTAATTTTTATTTTCTTTGTAATTTCCCTTCCGTTATCTCTAATTCAAAAAAAAATTTATCAAGTTATCTATTGAAGCATTTTGTGTTGTTATTTTAGACTCTCCCTTCTTTTTGAGTCCTATAAAAAAAATTTAAAAGCATAACCTTGACTCACTTGACAAATACATAGACTGAAAGATCTTTAATTGTCAGGAATTGTGGCAAGATTAAGCGAAATTTCTACCGTCTAGACATTCTACAACCCCAGAGTATGATAGATCAGTTCAAGTACCTGTTATTCCAACACCCTGAGTGTTAGTCTTTGTAGTAACCCTGAGTAGTTTATATTACCAGTCAGCACCGTCTTAAACACAAACTACGCAGGAAGTCGATGAATATAAGTGGATGATATAATATTTCAGCAAAATGTTGCAAGGAAACACACCAATTAAATTGGGCGATCCTTACCCGATCGTCTAATCCAAAGAATGTAAACCTTACAAAGTAACATGAAAAATCATTTGGTAGATGGTTCAGGAGCATCTGGTACTGAACTCGGTAGGGCAGATTACGGTCTGATCCCCCGTATCCAGCCATTGAATTGAAAAAGGTTGCCACATTACTGTGCCAGAAACCTCTAAGGTTTAAAAGGATCATAACCACTAACCGACTGCTCTGCTATGTGCGTGCAAAGATAAAGGGATTAATGTGATTGCGCTAGAATGAAAAGGACGAAACAAGACAAATACTCGAGGTAGGCTATGATAGGACCTGTAACTAGTTTACGTAAAATGGGACTGTCTAGTGTCATTGCCGCAGTAATGGAGCATGAATCGAGCTATCGATTTCCTGACAAAAACACAACGCAGCCATATATTAGTTGATCCGAGTCATAACCGTGCATCTGACCATGTTTAGAAAAACATCGTACTTAGCATTTGCTTGAGGACAAGCAAAGTTTAAGTATGGGGGAGTTTGATGACACACAAATATATGATATTTTTGGCTTGATATACACAACATATTTCTTATACTTTAGTTTAAATTAAATTATTTTATATGTATTATGCAGGTATTTTTTTATTTTTGCAGATATACATTAAGCTGAACACTTTGGAAGAAATAAAGAAAAAAAGGTGCAAAGATAGAAAAAAGGGCCAAAGGAGAAGAAATCAACTTAAGCCCATCATAAAGCAGGTGAGCACGTAGGTGAGCACGTGGCCCACCATGCAAAAAGGCCTTGACGATCGTCAAAGAGTGTTGTCGCTCGTCACGCGAAGTGATGGACCAAGTGACCATCGTCACTTGGACTTGATGAACGTCACAAGCCCACTTTCTCCCTCTTGACCACGTATCCAACGGAAGGAAACCAATTCAAAAGCAAATCCAATGATCACCCTATTTCTCCGATCCACTCAGTCAATGCATGAAGAACGTAACTAATTTAGTGGTCCTATTATTTCTCAAAGGAACACAAAGTGTTCCTACATTACCGAGAACGAACTTATCACACAGAGGTTATAAATAAGACCTTGGACACAACGAAAAAGAGAGTTCTTTTTGGGCAGAAACTTTGGAGAATTCATTTTTACTCTAAGCAAATATTCTTTAAGCATTATTCATTTCCCAACAATTTCTATATTTCCTCTAGCATTTATTTTTATTGTACGGTTACATTTGTTCCCCAATCGAAGCAAAGCCTACAGTTTGTGCAGTAGTACTTCTATATCCAGAATTATTACCAGGTTTATGTTTACGAATTTTTATTACTTTTAATCAATATAATCATGTTTATTTTTGTATGTCTCTGGAATTATTCTGTGATTTGATCTGATATTATGTTAGACTAGAATTCGTATACCGGTATGTAAGGCCACATAACCAAGGGATCGAGTGACTTAGTTGGGATTATTTTTAGTACAAAACCTTCTTTTCTGGTCTAAGTTACTATTTTTAATCATTAAATTGTTTTGTTACGAAAGTAAAGAACAGATAGAGGTTAGGGTCAACAAAGCGGAAGCTTGAGATCTTTTAACTAGACAGTAGTAATTAGGCATTAGCTTAAAATACAGTGGAAGCACTTTAAAGTTAATTAAGATTTTATTTAGTTTTCAAAAGGTGTTTTTAACTCCTGCGGGATGGCGGAAGCGTACGTTAGGACTTAACTGCATAGCCTAGATCAACAAAACGACAGTGTGAGACGAGGGTTTTTAAACTAAATAAGTTTTACTGAAAGCTGTTTTAAAAATATAAAGACACCCAACCGGTCGCTAGTTCTCGAGGTTCGAATATTGCATACTGGTAGTTCCGCTCATTGATTATTAAAAATCCAACTTAATTTAGTATTTAGTTTTCCCTACAACCCAATCAAACATTCATTAGCTTTAGATTTGAGAAGTAACAATAGAAGACGGTAGTTCGATTCATCAGTCTCTATGGTTTGATATCTTTTAAAACTACACGACAAGACTGTGCACTTGTAGTCCGAATCATTGGATACCTAAGTATAATCCCGATCAAACGCACGAGGGAAATGTGGGTTTTAGGTTCTTGGGAAGAAATGACAAATTATGGAGGTTGAAGTGCAATTCTGAGTTTTAGAGAGTTTGAGGGAGTTTTCAAGTTTCTCCTTTTATGTCATGGCTTGCAAAATTCATCTCTATTTATAGATAAAAGATTAGAATGAGTGAGAATATGAATTCTGAAGTTTTGAAGTTTTTGGCTTGTTTTGAGAATACAAAGATTTTATTGCTTCATGATGAAGAAAGTGAGTGATTCAAGGGATTTGCCATGCTTTTACTGACTTCTTGAGATCGCTTTTGACATTGAGATTGTATTGGATATGATTAGGATTAAATCACAAGTTTAAGCAAAGAGTTGTTAGCATAAAGCTTGCTTTACCAAAATGGTAAAGTGACTTTATGCAAATTATCAAAAAATGGTATCAAGACTTGGACAATGCTTCTAATCTTTGTGTAATACATTTAGAACTTGTGTAAATTTTTGATCATGGTGATATTTAGAAGTCAAATTGCCTAAAAAGTCTGATTATGTAGGATAGGTTTGAGATTTTGCTATGAGTTCACCACAAAAATGGTTTATAATTCAAGAATGGATGCCCAACTTCTTCTCTTTGATTCTCTTGGCTCAAAAATGATCTCTTTAAGTTCTTGGACATTTTGGAAATATTGAAACACCCTCTACAACTTTCATGTTGTCCATTTTTGCTAAATCAATTTGGAGCTAGGTGAAAATTGGCCATGAAGTTAGGGCAAAATCCTGACCAAATTGATCAAAATTTTCACTAAGTGTTTTTAGAAAAAGTGCATGACTTCGTGAATTTGTAACTCAAAATCCAAGAACTTCTAGGACTTAATAGCAAAGAAAAGTTGTAGATATCATCAATATCTACAACTTTCATGTTGAAAATTTTCTTTGAGTCATCTTGCATCTTGGTGAAAAATTGGCATGAAGTTGTGAAATCATCATGTACAAAACACTTAGAAAAATTTTGAAGTCTTGAAAAGTTTGACTTTTCAAATTGATTTTTGACTTTCTTGATTTCTTGATGATCAAGCTTCACATTTTTTAATGTCTTGATGAATTTTGATCTTTGAGATTAAAATTTGACCAAAAAAGTTAAAGTTTGACTTTTGGTGTATTAGTTGACTTTTCATCAGTTGATCCAAAATTCAACTATCAATCCATTGATCTTAAGAGATGATTTGAGCCATGTAATTAGGTAATCATGTTGTATTTGAATCCTTTAGATTGTGTTTTAAACCATTGGATCATGTATTAGTTCAAAAATCAATGATAAGTCAATTACAGTCAAAACCTTAATCTTGACCATTTTACCATTTTGGTGAATTGAGTGATTTTCTTGAGGAATTGTGATCAAAACTTGATCAATGGATAAATATAACTTCAAAATGATGACGGGGACCAAAAGTTATGAAGTTTGACTATAGGTTAACCACAATTGACTTTTTAACCAATACAACTAATTCTTAGTCACCTGATCAATTGACTGAGCAAAATTGTGATCTAAGACTTGAAACTTGGCATGAGTATTATTGGAGACCCATAATGAACCATGAAAATATTTTTAGGAATTATAAGTCCAATTTCCCTTGTGAAAATCAAAACCCTAATTTGGGGTTCCAATGTTTAAGAGGTGATTTGACCTAGTCAACACTTGTGCAATCTTGAGCTATTGAAGATATTTGTGTCAAGTGTCTTGAGAAAAGAGAGGGAACATTTTTGGGGTACAACAGGTAACATTTCATGCTAGTCTTTATATGTCACCATCATCTTCTTTATAATCTTCTTGATGTTCTTATTGGCGGCTTCAACTACGTCATTCATCTTTGGTCGATACAGAGAAGAATTATGGTGCTTGATCTTGAACTGCATGCAAAGTTCCATGATCATAGTATTGTTAAGATTAGTACCATTGTCTATGATGATCCTTTCGGGGATGCCATACCTACAGATAAGGTTATTCTTAATGAATCGGGCCACAACATTCTTTGTAATGGAGGCAAACGAGGCTGCTTCAGCCCACTTGGTGAAATCATCAATGGCAACGAGGATGAAAAAGTGTCCATTAGACACAGTAGGCTTGATCTCTCCAATCATATCAATGTCCCACATTGCGAACGGCCAAGGAGAAGTCAACACATTCAGAGGGACCGGAGGCACGTGTACTTTGTCAGCATAGATTTGACATTTATGACAAATTCTTGAGTGGTGATAGCAATCAGTCTCCATAGTCGACCAATAATAACCCTCGCTCAGAATCTTCTTAGCCATAGTATGCCCACTAGAATGAGTACCAAAGGTACCTTCTTGCATATCTTCCATAATTTTCTCAGCTTCCTTCTTGTCCATACAATGAAGCAGAGTCGAATCATGGTTGCGCTTGTACAAAATTTTGTTGCTCAAAAAGGACTTGGTAGAGAACCTCCGTAGGAATTTCTTGTCGTTGATAGATGCCCCCTTAGGGAACTCTTAAGCTTCGAGGTGCCTTTTAACTCCATGAAATCAAGGATTCTCTTCTACTCCGCCAGTGACAATTTCAAGGATTCTCTTTCAATAGTAATTTGAGGAGCCTCATTGTCCCATCTAACTTTGAACACAGATGACATGGTAGGTAATGCTTCTTCCAACTGATCCTCTTCTCGTGGAATATGCTTAAAGGTAATTTCCTCAAAGTACGAAATTAGTGTCAATACATGCTCCTGATAAGCAATGAGATTTGGATGTTTCGTATCCCAATCTCCCTTGATCTGACTGATCACTAAGGATGAGTCTCTGTATACTTCGAAGAACTTGATTCTTAGATCAATAGCAGCTTTGATGCCCATGACGCACGCTTCATATTCTACCATGTTGTTGGTACATTCAAAGCATAATTTGGCGGTGAAGGGCGTATGACAACCCTTGGGAGAGATGATTATAACCCTGATTCCATTGTCTAGTGTGTTAGAAGCTCAGTCAAAAACCATAGTCCATTAGGATCCTGGCTCAGGTCCTTCATACGGTACAGGTTCTTCACAATCTGTAACAAGCATAATGTTCTCATCTGGGTACTCGAAATTCATAGATTAGTAGTCGTCTATGGCTTGATGTGCCAAATGATTTGCCAGTACACTTTCTTTAATTTCCTTCTGAGTGGTGTACTCAATGTCGTATTCTGTTAAGACAATTTTCCATCAGGCTATCCTTCCGGAGAGAGTCGGCTTCTCGAATATGTATTTGATGGGATCTATTTTAGAGATCAACAAAGTAGTACGGGTCAACATATACTTTCTTAGTCGGCGAGCAGCCCATGCCAAATCGCATCAAGTTTTCTCGAGCAGTGAGTATCTTGTTTCACAGTCGGTAAACTTTTTACTAAGGTAGTATATTGCATGCTCTTTTCGACCAGACTCATCATGTTGGCCCAATACACACCCCATTGAATTCTCTAACACTGTTAGGTACATGATTAGAGGTCTTCCTTCAACTGGTGGAATCAGAATCAGAGGTTCTTGGAGGTACTCCTTGATTTTGCTAAAGGTTATTTGACAGTCGTCGTTCCACTTCACTACCTGGTCTTTCTTCAGTAGCTTGAAGATCGGCTCACAACTAGCAGTCAAATGGGAAACAAATCTAGCAATATAGTTCAATCATCCCAGGAAACCTCTGATTTCCTTCTCAGTACGGGGAGCTGGCATTTCTTGAATGGCTTTGACCTTGGCGGGAACAACTTTAATACCTTTACCACTGACGACGAAACCCAGGAGTTTATCGGATCTTACCCCAAAGATGCACTTGTTCGGATTCAACTTCAGCTTGTACTTTTTCAACCTCTCAAACAACTTGTGTAGGTGATCGAGATGTTCTTCTTCAGTTTGGGATTTGGCTATCTTGTCATCAACGTAGACCTCTATCTCATGATGGATCATGTCATGAAATAAAGCTACCATGACACGTTGATATGTTGTGTCAGAGTTCTTCAACCCAAAAGGCATAACCTTGTATCAAAAAGTGCCCCACTACGTAACAAAAGTAGTCTTCTCCATGTCTTCAGGCGCCATTTTGATCTGATTATACCCTGAGAAGTCATCCATGAAAGAGAATACCTTGTGCTGAGCAGTGTTATCAACCAGATCATCAATATGTGGAAGTGGGAAGTCATTCTTGGGGATTTCCCTATTCATATCCCTGTAGTCTACACACATACGCACTTTTCCACCCTTCTTAGGTACTGGCACCACATTTGCGACCCACTGAGGATAGGATGTACAGCTAAGAAACCTGCGTTGAATTGCTTCATGAACATCACAAAGTAATCAAAACTTGGGAATTGAGTAAGTTTCAAGTTAAACATGATAGAGGACATTACAAGTCAGTAGCTAGATTATCATCATTAATCTCAAACAAAATTTACAAAAAAGATCATGATTAAAACAAACTATACGCCAAAATTAGGTCAAAACACGTTAGTTGATAACTTAGAGGTTAAGCAACATAATGCACTAAACATATGACCTAATTACAAACTATACATCAAGGTAAGAGGTGCCTAATTATGTTAACATGTTGATCAAATAATTATTAAAGTGTCAGTCAAGGCATTGAAAGCCATACAAAATAAATCAACTCTTAACTAGGTAAACAATTAGACAATTATTCATTTCTGTGCGACCACAAAAGAAAAATTCAAACAAAGGTCTCAAGAGACCTAAAAAATCATGGTATTACATCACAAAGCATGTTATCATGTATATTGTCATATCATAAAAAATCCCTAAGCTATTGCATAAAGCAAGCTTAAAAATCAAACAATTGTATAGACATGGATTTTTGATTAGGCATGCATCGAGGCTCCTAAAGCTAATTAAAAATGATTCAATTCTCCATTAAAAAAATACCAAATTAACACATAAGCAATGATCAAATAAACCTTTTACCATGGCAAAAAGATTGGTTCAAAATAATGGTCAACGATCATCAAAAACTAACCTTGATCAAGAACTATGTAAAATAGCATAACCTCACAAAAAGGATTTAAATGAAAACAAAAATCCAATTAGAAAAATATGGAAAAATCATCTAAAAATATCTAAGGTATGAAAGAATCATAATCATATTTTTATAGATTTTATTTGTCAAACAAAAATTACACCAAAACATGCGAGATATCATACAAACATCACTTCTCAACATATTATCCAAAAAAAAAACTGAAAAGAAAAATGGAAATCTATTAAAAAAAATTCCACAAAAATCATGATAAAATTCATAAGACATTAAAGAGTCAAATATGTATTTTTTTAAATATTTTTACAAGTCAAAAAAAATCGAATTACGATCCAATATTGAATAAGTATCGAGAATTGTATGCATGGAAACAAAGACGTGTATGCCCAATTTTCTAATTAAACTATAATCCAATAAGCTGGCGCTAAAGCCCCTTTAGAGAGGAGTGACATCAGAATTTCACTGGGCCCAACTACTAACAGTATGACCCAAAGTCTTGATATCAGAATTTCTTTTTAAATTAATCTCTTGTCACATTTTTCTATTCTATGCCCCACATACTCTTATCAACTGGACAAAACCTTTTTCTACTGAATTAAAAAAAACAAAAATCAATTTTGACTAATCAAGAGCCAACACCTTGTGTTGCTTAAATATTTACGAAATCAAATAAAAAAAGAATAACAAGTGGCATGAAATTTGATTGGTTAGTCGAGAAAATGTGACACTTTGCATAACACTGAGACGCCGGAGTCAAACTCCGGTAATCTTCTCCGGTATCGAGAACATCCCGAAAACGCGAACCCCGTCATAAACGACCGCGCCTAACACTAACTGACTCGGTTTTCTTCCCTAATTCCAAATCTAACCTCTATTTTCAATAAATCCAGCGGAATCAACAAGAAATCTCAACATAAAAATTAAATCCGAAAATCTTGAATCAATGATGTATGACCACGAAAACATGTGAGCCTAGCTCCAGCCTCCAGTGGTTTGGAGCACACAGATGCAAGAATGAGCCTAGCATGGAAAGTCTATCATGCCGAGAAGGATTCAAGAGGAACTCACCTGTTTGAAGATCTCGAACTGCGCAAGAAATTCCAGAAAACTCTACAGCTCCGTTTGAATCTTGGTGCTATGGATTGAATACTCAAGATAATCTTCCAATTTCTGAGAAATAAACTCAGATTATTGGAATCTTGAAGGTGGAGACGGAGTATGAATAATGCCCGAGCTTGCTTGCTTCAAACAAGACGATGGAATCAACAATGGCTTCTCTTGAGGGTGGAGAAAAAGAGGGAAAAGGAGAAGGTAGCACTGAGAGATTCTTGGAACCGAGAGGAAGCTTTGAAATGGTGATGGTTGAGGATCAGAGAACGAGATCGTAGATTGAAGATGGAAGTGAGGGGTGGTTACCGGTTCTGTTGAGAAAGAAAAAAAGAGAGAGAAGAGAAAAGTTTGTTACGGTTACAGGTTCTTGAGAGAGAAAGAGAGAGAAGAGAAAAAAGTTTGTTGAGAATCTGTCACTGTATTTTCTGGTGAGTGTCGTTATCATGTACATGAGGGAGCAGAATAGAGTGTGGTGTGTAAACTTAATAGCCAAGTTTGTGATGTCTATTTGGAGCAACACTTTTGCCATTATGCATGCATGACGAATTGTTGCATGGCCAAAGAGAGTAATCAAGTGGAATAACCATGTGTGCGCGTGACTGTAACCCAATGTTGGCGTGAAATATCTCAGAACAACTTAGAACATCATCTTTAGCCAAGTGATGCGATGCCGGACTCGTAACCATGTTGCTTACTTCTCATCCCGATAACTTGAATTGCAGGTATCCTTACAACAAGATCCCAAAACCAAAGTTGAAGGGGAATGAGGGATGAGTAAGTTTCGTGTTGAGTACTTCTCGAGATAAGGCTTGTAGCATACCTTAAGGTACCTCTGAAATCATGATGTTGTGCCTGATGAAACTGCCAGCAACTTCTTTAAGTATTTCAAGTCACTCACTTAAACCTTATACGTCACTTTATGGCTTTCTAATTTCTTCCATAGTGGACTAAATAATGCTCTTTTGGTACCGTATTAAAGAGAGAAGATGATATAATAACTTTGCAGTTGTAAAGAAGTTGACTTGGCGCCTTGAACTCCTTGGAAAACGCTCATGAACTCTGGCCATCACAAGCTGACTTCAACACACCAAAATTCTCTAAATATTAGCTTCTCATGCTTAATGACACGCCCACTTCTAACCTCTATATCTTCTAATCTAGGGCTCAACTGACTTTGATATCTTCTACAATCTTGTAGGTAGAAGATAAATGAACAATTTTGTAGTTGATGGTACTTTGAAATAATGCTTGTAACCATATCAGAATTACGTTTAAAGTCAGATACTTTGTCACTTTAAAATTGATTTTAGTAAGTGTAACAAGTTCAAATTTGGATGGATCACCAACTTCCCTCTCAAATATCTCACAATCTATGAACTTTTTGCAAACAAACTCTAAGGGACACATGTGAAGTATGAAGTATTCTTCTTCCAATGATCCTGAGTTTGTCAATTTTAGTACACAAATGAGTGAGATGTAAGATTTCAAAGATGGTTATATGAACATAAAAAACTCTTAAAACTTAGAAAAAAATTCTAAGTATTAAGATTACTTACAATGCAAGAAACCTCATCTTTGACCAATTATTTTGACTTTTCACAATAAATGGCCACATTTCCTCATATCTTGGATTTTGACAATGATTTTTTTTACCAAAAATTTTATTTGGTCAACCTTTGACTCTTTTTTTTTACTTTTGCTTGTAGACACTCAAACCTTGTCTTATTCGATCATTCTTGACCATCTAATGAAATGTGAAGATCAATAGACCATATGTAGATGCTTTAAGACTGCTAGGAGACCATGGAGCCATTTTAAGTTCAAAGATTCAATCATAACATGATAGTGATCAAAAACTCTAATTGGTAACCACAATGTAGGAAGAGTTAAGCAGAGCTTCAAACCCTAATTCCTCTGAGATAGTTTATAAATTTCTTGAAGCCATACATCTTGTGCATTGAGATGATGTTTATTGATGGAGAGATTTCAAATATTCAACCCTTGTAGATCAAATTTATTATCCTTAGTGATACAAACTCCCATAGTCAAAATTATTGATCCCATATCATTGACTTAATGCAATGCAAATGATGTATATAATGATGGAGCATAAGATATTTTGGCTTATAAATAAGAGGGAAAATTTTGTGGTACAACAGTGTCCAATATCCTTACCGAGCATGTATATCTGAGTTCGCCTTTATTGCACGTGTTCTCTATTAGAGTCTATTTTGGTCAGTCTATTCTTGATAGGTGTTCAATATTCTTACCGAACACGTATCATTAATATCTTGATATGTGTTCAACATTGTTACCAAACATGTATCTTTGATATCTTTGTACGTGTCTGTTGTACCCAAAAATTTTCCCTCTCATTTCATCTTTATTTTCTCACCACAAGACCCTTGGAGCTCAAGATCAAATTAGGGTTTACTCTGCCCAAGACTCCTCCTTGCACTGTTGACCCAAATTAGGGTTTGAGTTTGCAGAGATGTTTTGACCTAAAATGCCCAAAATGATTTTCATGCTTCATGTTGGACTCACAAGCTTATCCATACCAAGTTTCAATCCTTGATTCCAATCTTTGCCCAGTCAATTGGACAATTGACCTAAAAATCAGCTGTATTGGGGAAAAAGTCCACTGTGGCCAATTAACAGTCAAACCTCATAATTTTTGACCCAAATCAACATAATGAACTCATATGAACCATTTGGTCAAGTTTGGATCACAATTCCACAAGAAATTTGATCAGATCACCAAAAGGGCAAAATGGTCATTTTTAGGGTTTTGACTGCACAAAGGCAATTTTTGACTGTTTGACCTAACCAATATCAAAACAAGCTCACATATGGCCTCAAGGACTCAATGGCATTGTCTTGACACATTCAACAAGTTCAAAAGATCCCAAATGCACAGGATTGACAGATGAATTTTTCAGTCAACTGATCAAAATTTGACTGTATACTGAAAAGTCAAACTTTGACTTTTTGGTCAAAATCAAGTGCCAAGATTCATTTTTCATCAAGACATGTCAAATTATGAAACTTGTTCATCAAGAAACCAAAAATTGCAATTTAGGGTTTAAAATGAAGAAATTTCATAACTTAGAAATTTTCTAAGTTATGAAATTTCCTAATTTTTTCCTAACTTTGTCCCATTTTTTCATCAAGATGTAAATGGATTCAAGCAAAACTCAAAACATGAAAGTTATAGTCCATTTCAAAATCTACATCTTTTATTCACAAAGTTTTTTCAAAATAAGCTTGTAGCTCAAGTTATGATTTTTGGAATAGGGGTGCAAAACATCTTTAACTTAGAAAATTTTTGACCTATTTTAGGCAGGATTTTTACCCAACTTCATAGCCACTTTTCACATGCTTCCACTTGGAATTTCAACTTGAATTACAAAGATGGATTGTAGTACACCTTCCAAGCTTTCCAAATTGTCCAAGAACTTCTCAAACACCCTTGTGGTTAGGGAGAATCGAATTTGCAAAGTTGGGCAAAATCCATTTTTGTTCTTGACCAAGGCATGTTCATACACTTTGCATTTTCAAACTCAGCATGGTTCAAGCTAGATTACAGGCCTCTAATCCCATTCACACTCAATAATTAAATGCCAATCCATTGTGTTCTAGCATTATTTTATTATATAGTCATTACACAAAGAATTAACCTTTAAATGGAAAAAGCAAGTTTGCCATTTTGAAAAAGCAATGCTTTATGTCAAAGTCCATATCTTGGAAGTACAAGCAGATCTTTGAGGCACAAGTTTGTGGACAAATCCCACTGATCAAGAAGAGAAAATGCAGCATGCTTGAGGGACCTGCATTGGCCTATAACCCAACTTGACTATCTTTGCTTATCTAAGAAGAAAACTTGCATATTGAACCATAACTCACATTCCTGCAAAGACCAACAAAAACAAACTTTGTAAACACATTTCATACTCCCTAACTGACCTAAAGCACGACCAAAATACCCTTGATCCCTCCTCATACAGAAAATCACAGTTTTATGGAAAAACAGGGCATAGGCTGCAACTTGAATCCCACAGTCCATTCCTGTCGTGCATTTTGGCTAAAACCTCTTCAAACACATTCCCTATTATCCATTAAAGCTATTCCAAACATTGAACTTGAACTGTAACATCCATAACCAAGGTTGCCATTTTCACTTTTCAGCTGTGCATGTTGACTTCCATAGCTCGATTCAGTTAGTTTCAAAGCAAGCTAGAGGTTGGAGGAGCATCCTTGGACTTCAGGCAAGCTGTACAAATCCTCAAACTCCATTGAAGGTACCTCCATTGCTGCACACGACTCAAGCTGAACAGGTAAAATTTTGAACTTCTATCTCTCTATCCAGGCATAGTTAGGCTTAAGTCTGTGAAGAAAACATGTTCTACTCATAGCCCTGAAGCCATTCATGTAGTTACTTTTCATTTATATTGTGTGTGCTGTGAGAATTTTGAACTTAAACATGGAAGAAAAGTTAGGTCAGAAATTGGGGGAGGAGAAATTCTCTCTCGTTTCTGAGAGTTAGAACAACTTTTTTATATGTTTGAAATCGTGACTTGATGCTCTACATTATTGATGTTGTGAGTTTTTGTTAAAAGTCAAGGAATCAGGATCTGTGATTGACAAGAAGAAACACGCGTTTTTGTTTCTGTTTGAATGGCTGGAGGTTGAAGACAAGCCACTTGGGCTGGGCCTGAGTTGTTTTTCTGTTTGCACCACTTTTCTCATTTTGCACCCCCTTGGCCCATTGTGTGATATTTTGATTATTTTTGGCTTTTTATTTTTTCTTCTGACTTGATATTTTTTGTCAACACATAAAAAACATTAAAAATATTTTTTTCACTTTATTTTATATTTTTTGGAATTTATTTGCTTATTTAAACATGTGCATGTAAATAAATATATATATACTTTTATTTAAGACACTAAAAAATAATACAAAATATATTTATTTTCAGTTATTATTTTATTTTACCTTTTGAAAACATTTTCTAAAAATATATTTTTTTTTGGTAAATAATAAATATTTTATTTTTATACATATTTAGTTTATTAAATATACATAAATATACTTGTACATATTTATTAGAATATTTAGGACAAAAACATGAAAATAATACTCTTTTTTATTAATATTTGACATCAAAAAATACTTGTTATAATATACTTTTTATTTTTATATATAATTAATAAATATTAATAAGTAAAATACCATTTATTCAAAAATTAGGGTTTTACCCTAAAACCATAAAAATATCAAAAATTAACCTTTTCATTTTTGTTTATATTTTACATTGAAAAACACTTTTACATACATAAAAAACCATTTTTGTGCATAATACATTTTTACATTTTTTATCTGTATTTATTCAATTATTGTACAATTAAATTATTTGTCTATTCAATATGGATGTAATAGTCTAGATTTAATTTCTTGCTAAATATCCCCCATTCAAACATTTGTACCCCCATCCCCATAATCATGTTGTAATAGTCTAGGGCTTTAAAATTCTGTATTTAAAAGCTTTCTAATCATGCCATGATAGACCTAGGGTTTGTATGCAAAAATCAAATAACAAATAGCTTGACCTAATTCAAAGACAAAAAGCATGAAAATGAACAACACCAATCACACTTGCACCCTTAGGGTTACTCCACTTGTTGCCTTCAAAAATGGGTCATGCTTGCATGTTGGGTTTCTTTGGCAAAACAAAAACAAATCTAATGATCATAGTCCCTCGATGACGCTTTCGAAGTTGCCTAAAAAATGATCAAGTCCCTTCAAGCAAAATTGCCAAATACACTTAGCACCATTGCATTCATGGTCTAAATGATGACCCGCGCCTGTCCCGTTAACATCCTAACACAAGATTGTCCACCAAATGCAATGGTGGAACAATACTGTTAAAAGGGTTAAAACATAGAAAAAATCTTTGAGTAGATTTAGGGGTAGACAACTCTTAGTTACTTGATCAAACTTGCAAAACAAAACCTTGCCTACTTTCAAAACACACATCACAACACAACTTTCAAAACATTGAAAACTTTTCAAAAGACAAATACACCTTTGTATACATTCAAACATGGATCATTACAAAGGTTGCCACCACCATGGCCTCTTTTCAAAATATCTTTCAAAACACACACAAAGCACCATTTCAAACAATTGTAAGCACCATTTCAAACAATTGAAAATGCAAGGCAAGTGATCTAATCAAGTAACTAAGAGCCCATGGATAACCATGGATAGAAAGGGTGCTAATACCTTCCCTTTCTATAACCTACTCCCCGAACCCAAGAAAACATATCAAAGGTTTTTTGCTGTGCTTTTTAACCTTTCCTTATGATAAAATAAAAAGTCGGTGGCGACTCTTGCTAAACCAAAACATTTGCGAAAACAAACGCAAAACCTCAAGTCAGTTCTCCCACCGTATCACAAAACTCGCGACTCTGTTGGGGATTTGTTTAAAAATGGAGTAACCTTAGGGCTTAGATCACCCTCTTGCATGACTAATTGTTTGCTTTGATTGCTTTACCTTTTGGTTCTCTTGTTTGGGCTTGAAATCCTAAACCGGATTTGGGAAACATTTCATAGATAGCAATACATTGTGGAAACTGTGTGGGGTATACCGACATGGTTGAAGCAATAGCTATTTTAGTGCGACATATTTGTGAGTACCGGTAACCCTTGAGTTCAATCAAGGAGAGTACGGGGCCGCTGAGTGATGTCACTAAGCACTAATGACCTAGAACCTTACTTGACCATCTTGGCCTTTTATTAGGGGTAGTGAGATGACCGGCTTTGGTGCAGTCCGAAGTTGGTAGATACTCGATACTACACTCATTGAGGGTTGTTTTCTTGGAATATTTTGGTCGCTAGTTAAGTGGCTAAACCAAAACGATGAACATAGAAAACAATCCAATGATATTGAGGTCCTTAGAAACCGGTTACTATTTTTAGGACAGGTTTTAAGCCAACTACACTCAAGAGGGTACTTACCTATGGAACCTCATGCAAGCCTGAAACTAGGGTTTTTGTGTGACTTGCTTGAACATGTGTTTGTGCATACATCATGAACATCATAAAGCATCATATGCATTCACTAACCATTTCAAGGGTTTGGATCTTCATCTTTGTTCTTGTTTTGTAGTTCATGGAAACTCTTCGCAGGAAAACCATCCAAGTCAACCTTGTGAGGATCCCTCCTCAACTCAAGGAGCTTACATCCAGAATTCCAGAAAGCTCTCCCTTCAGTGAAAAACATGGTAGACTGCTCAACCTAGTCAACACCAACATTGAAGAAGACATGGTAAAGGTGCTGTTCCAATTCTTTGACCCCCTTCACCACTGTTTCACATTCCCCGACTATCAATTGGTGCCTACTTTGGAGGAATTTTCTCAACTCCTGAGAATTCCTATTCTTAATCAACTGCCCTATAACGGTACAGAAAAAGAACCAAAGCCTGAAGATGTTGCTCAAGCACTACACTTGCAACCATCTGACATCAAGGGGCATTGGGAAACTAGAAGTGGTGTCGAGGGCTTCTTGGAAAAATTCTTGTTTGAGAAGGCACAAGAGTGTTGGAATTCCTTGGATCTACAAGCCTTTGAAGAGATTGTGGCACTCCTTATTTATGGGTTGGTCTTGTTCCCAAATCCTGACCAACTTATAGATGTCAATGCTGTCAAGATTTTCCTATCCAGGAATCCCATACTTACATTGCTTGGGGACATCCTCCACTCATTTTACACACGAACAATGAGGAAGAAAGGTGTTCTCATGTGTTGTACTCCTCTTCTTGCAAGGTGGTTTATTTCGCACCTTCCACAATCTGTTTTGAAGAATGACCAAGGCTTAAGGTGGTCACAACGGTTGATGACCCTCACACACTCTGATGTACATTGGTGTTCTCGGTCCAGAGAAAATGTCACCATCGTTGATCATTATGGAGAGTTTCCTAATGTTCCATTACTTGGCATTAGGGGAGGCATTACCTACAACCCTTGCCTAGCTTTGAGACAATTTGGATATGCACGGAGGGATGGCCCTCACGACATGCTGATTCCTGACCTAGTTTTTGACTTCGACAACGATGCGCAAGGACTTCGCCAAAGATTCATCAGAGCTTGGAGAATGCCTAACAAGGTAGATAGCAAGACACTGGGGCACAAGAACTCCATCCCTCTTGAGCCTTATCTCAAGTGGGTACGAACCCGAGCCCAGAGTCTTATGATGCCTTACCCTCATATTCTCCCTTTGATTAAAGAGCCCGTTAAGGAAGGAGAGGTTCCATACACCATCCTGTATCCTAGCATGCCAACATCATGGGAGGAGATGCAAAAGAGTTGGATCCAACTCAAGGAAGAACGGGATACTTTTGAAGCCAGCTTCTACGCCAGTGAGAAGAAGGTTTTAGAGCTCACCCGCCGACTCCACGAGGAAGAGACCCTCAACACTTACATCGCACCAAAGAGGATGCGCAACGTCTTTTTACCTTAAGAAGTTTTTGTAATATTTGGCCCATGGGGCATTTATGTACTGACAAAATTTCTTCTTATTAATATCACGTGTGTTCTTTTTATTTGCAACAATTTTGAATTTCTAAATCCTTGAATGCATTGCATGAATAAACATATCATTAATCATATGCATAAACAGGTATTCACACCAGGTTTCCTTATCTCTCTGCTGTTTATTTCAGTAAGATAGATCTCGAACAGACGGTCAAAGATCTGCAGGCACAAAACTCGCAGTTTCAACAGCTCCTAATGACCTTGGCAAAGGGTCAGGAGGATCTAAAAACACTGCTTGGGAACAAAGAGCCAGAAAAAGGAAAAAAGAAGAAGAAAAGAGTCGGGGTAGCTACACTGGGAAGAAGGTTTGAGAATGAAGCTAGAAGAGTTCTTGAATTTCCCTCCGCATCTGAGGAGGAAACCAGTAAAGGAAAAGGAGCTGCACTACCTTCTGAGTCCGAAGCTGAAGAGGAAGAGGTTGAGGAAGATGAAGACTACTCAGAGCAGCAATACCCACCAGCGGATGACAAATACAAAAACCTGGAGGATAGACTGGCAGCTATGGAGCTGCAAAGGGTTCCTGGGTTAGATTTTGAAGAATTGGGTTTGATTGCTGGAATTGTGATCCCTCCAAAGTTTAAGGTACCAACTTTTGCAAAATATGATGGGCTGTCTTGCCCGAAGATGCACCTAAGGTCGTATGTTAGGAAAATTCAACCTCATTCACCCGACAGAAATCTTTGGGTACACTTCTTCCAGGATAGCCTGTCTGGTACACAGCTAGATTGGTTTTACAAGCTTGAGAGGTCATAGGTACATAGTTGGGAGGATTTGGCAGCTGCCTTTTATCACCAGTATCAATATAACTCTGACTTGGCGACAACCCGTACTCAGCTACAAAGTATGAGAATGGCCTCAAATGAGGGATTCAAAGAATACGCCCAGAAATGGCGCGACTTGGCCGGAAGAGTGCAGCCACCTCTTTCTGATAGGGAACTAGTTGATATGTTCTTGGGGACCCTATCTGGCCCATTCTTCAACCATTTGATTGGGAGCTCTTCCGCAGGGTTTACTGAATTAATTCTGACTGGCGAACGGGTGGAAGCTGGTATTAAGAATGGGAAGATTCAAAAGGAGGCCTTTGCATCTACAACTGCTAAGAAATCATTTCCGGCCAAGAAGGAGACAATTGTTGTGTACTCTCATAAAGGATTGGGAAGAACTGAGCGCCGGCTGGTTGTAGGGGCCGTGATGATCCAAAATTCATCAAATGATCAGCCTCGTAACAATCAGTCCAGACCAAATCAGCAACGGGTAGAACGGCCACAACGGCAGTTCACCTGCATCAATATGACACCTGCACAAGTTCTTCCCCATTTGTTGAAGTTGAATTTAACTGGTTTAAAGGAGGCACCGAAAAACCCTAACACCACATCTCCATACTATCATGCCAATGCCAAATGTGCCTACCATTCTGATAGCGCCGGACATGACACTAACAGTTGTTGGGCACTAAAGAATAAAATTCAAGACTTGATAGATGCAAAAGAGGTCGAGTTCGATGCTTCGGAGAAGCTGAATGTAATATCCGCTCCGATGCCAAAGCATGGCCATCATGTTCATGCTATTGAAGAAGATCTGTATGTTTTTGCTGTTGATGATCTGGTAACCCCACTGTTGACAATCAAGTTAAATCTGTTAAAGGTTGGGATTTTCCCAGGATGTAAAGAAGATTGCTACTGTTGTTCCTCCTTACCAATCGACTGTCCATTGCTGAAGATAGGCATCCAAGGCCTAATGGATAACCAACAAATTCTTTTCGAAAAGATTCCTGCTATTCCAACTCCTATCAAGGATGTTTCAATAATCACCATTTCCACCAATCTTTCCAAGGTCCCTAAAAAGCCTGTTAAGATTACATCCGCTACGAAGTTTGTTCCTCTGAAAATAACCATGCCTGGGCCTGTCCCCTACATTTCTGACAAATCAATACCATGGAATTATGGTGGAGAAATCTACTACCATGGTGTTAAACAAGTTGAGATAACTGAAGAAAGATCTGAGAAGAAGATGCCGACATTGGAAACATTGCCGGTACGAGCAAGATTACCCAAAGTGGGAGAATATTTTCTCCAGATATTTCCCCTCCAAAGGCAATCTTTGGACCCTCAGCTACTGCCAAAGTTACTCCTGCACCGATAAAATTGTCTGCAAGAACTCCGTTGATTGAAGAAGCTGTTACTCCTGTGGTTGTCCCTCCTACTTCTGCTGATAAGGGGAAAGGGATCCAAGATGAGCTCGTCAGGACGAGGGCTCAGCCATTGGTTATCCCCGAGACCTCTAAGAAAGAAATGGAGGAGATTCTGAAAATAATTAAGAAGAGTGATTATGACGTGGTGGAGCAACTGGGGCAAACCCCCTCGAAGATCTCCATGTTAGCATTACTGCTTTGTTCTGAGGCTCATGCCAAAGCATTGATAAGGTTTCTAAAGACAGCCCATGTTCCCCAGGAAACCTCAGCCGATCAATTCCAGGATTGTGTAGCCAGCCTGACTGCAGACAACGGTCTAGGTTTCTCTGATGCTGACCTGAATCCGAAAGGAAGAAAGCACAATGACGCATTGCATGTGTCAGTTGAATTCCGAGGAACTACTCTTGCCCATGTTTTGGTCGACACTGGCTCTTCTCTGAACGTGCTGCCTAAGAAAGCTTTGGATCGATTGGATTGCGAGGGCTTGGAGCTGAAACCAAGTAATATCATTGTCAGGGCCTTTGACGGGTCTAAAAGAATGGTACATGGGGTGGTCGACATTCCGATCAAGGTGGGCACTGAAGTATTCCACTTAACTTTCTATGTGATGGACATCCGTCCGTCATACTCTTGCTTGCTAGGGAGACCATGGATACATAATGTTGGGGCAGTCACTTCCTCCCTACATCAGATGCTGAAATACCCTGTCAAAGGAAAGATTATAACTGTACACGGTGAAGAGGAATATATGATCAGTCACTTGAACTCCTTTCGGTATGTGGAAGTAGAGGGCGAGTTCATTGAGACACCGTTCCAACACTTCGAGGAAATTGCTCCCGAGGTTGCTGTAGCAAAGGCAGTAGATGAGGAACCCAAGCAGGTGGCCAGGATGGCATCTCTGAAAGACGCAAAGGCTGCAATGAAGGAGGGAAAGAGCTCAACATGGGGACAGTTTCCTAACATTCCCCACAAGACAGATAAGTTTGGGTTGGGATTCACCGCTGCGGGGCAAAAAGCTATGCGTCACTCAAAAATTGAAAGGACACCCATCACGATTTCTCCTCATGGAATTAATGCTTTGGAAGACGAAGACGAAGAGGGTAACATTGAAAACTGGATCTTCCCAACCATCGAAGGGGGACTGCACAACTGGGAGGCGAAAGACTTCGTCCCTATCACTTTCATTAATCAGTAACTTATCTTTCGAACATTTCCTATTGGTCTGTAATAATTACTTTTAAACAATTTGCACACTACTTTTTCACCTCATGCCTTGCCCCGGGTATGTAGGTCCATTTGTAAGGGTTTTGATTCTCTTCATATCCATATGCCATGTTTAATGATTCATTGGACATTTTTCATTGATAAACTGCTGTGTTCATTTTCTTTCCTTTTGCATTTTTGTTTGTTTAAGGATGGCTATCCCTTACACACACCCACACTCACAAATGCAGGTACCCATCCACTCTGGATTCTATGGGTGACTATTCTGCTATGTCCTTCATTAACTCTGAAGATTTGGTCAATCAGGCTGAGTGCGAAGACGACGAAGATTGTGAAGTACCTGGAGAGCTAGCCAGACTTCTACAACAAGAAGAGAGGGCCATCTTGCCTCACGAAGAGTTGTTGGAAACTGTCAACTTAGGAACAGAGGAAGACCGGAAGGAAGTAAAAGTGGGTGCCAATCTGGAACCAAGTGTCAAGGAGCGTTTGGTACAGCTGTTAAATGAATACGTTGAAATCTTCGCCTGGTCTTATGAAGACATGCCAGGTTTAGACACTGATATCATGGTTCACCGTCTCCCTACAAGAGAGGATTGTCCACCGATCATGCAAAAAGTCCGCCAAATGAGGCCCGACATGTCTGAGAAGATTAAAGCAGAAGTAATGAAGCAATTCAATGGTGGATTTCTGGCTGTTACATCCTATCCACAATGGGTTGCTAACATTGTGCCAGTACCTAAAAAAGACGGCAAGGTCAGAATGTGTGTGGACTACCGGGATTTGAATAGGGCCAGCCCTAAGGATGATTTTCCGCTACCGCACATCGACATTTTGATTGACAACACAGCTCAGCACAAAGTGTTTTCCTTCATGGATGGATTCTCGGGCTACAACCAGATCAAAATGGCCCCCGAGGACATGGAGAAAACAACTTTTGTTACACAATGGGGTACCTTCTGCTACAAGGTGATGTCGTTCGGACTGAAGAAGGAAGGGGCAACTTATCAACGCGCCATGGTAACTTTGTTTCATGATATGATACATCATGAGATCGAAGTTTACGTAGACGATATGATAGCTCGATCACAAACAGAGGAGGAACACCTTGAACATCTGCAAAAGCTGTTTGACAGGTTGAAAGAGTACAAACTCAGGCTGAACCCAAGTAAGTGTACTTTTGGAGTTAGGTCTGGTAAACTTTTAGGATTTATTGTCAGCAACAAGGGCATTGAGGTCGATCCAGCAAAAGTGAAAGCAATACAAGAGATGCCTGCCCCCCGTACTGAAAAGGAGGTTAGAGGATTCTTGGAGCGTTTGAACTATATTGCCAGATTCATCTCTCATCTGACGTCTACCTGTGAGCCAATTTTCAAACTATTAAAGAAAGACCAGGTATTCGAATGGAACGACGATTGCCAAGCTGCTTTTGATAAGATCAAGGAGTATTTGCTAGAACCTCCTATTCTGATGCCACCCGTCGAAGGAAGAGCATTGATCATGTATCTGACCGTCTTGGATAACTCAATGGGGTGTGTTTTGGGCCAGCATGACGAGTCTGGTCGAAAAGAGCATGCTATTTATTACCTTAGCAAAAAGTTTACCGACTGTGAGACTCGCTACTCACTGCTCGAGAAAACTTGTTGCGCTTTGGTATGGGCTGCTCGCCGACTAAGGCAGTATATGCTGACTCATACCACTTTGTTGATTTCCAAAATGGATCCTATCAAGTATATCTTCGAGAAACCAGCTTTATCTAGAAGAATAGCTAGATGGCAAATGATCCTAACTGAGTATGACATCCAGTACACTACCCAAAAAGCTATAAAGGGGAGTGTACTAGCTGACCATCTAGCTCATCAAGCCGTCGAAGATTATCAGTCCATGAGATTCGACTTCCCGGACGAGGACATCATGAATTTGGACAACATTAAAGGTAACGGACCGTATGACGGACCTGAAAAAGGATCCCGATGGACCCTGTACTTTGATGGTGCTTCAAATGCACTTGGAAACGGTATCGGTGCGGTACTCATTTCCCCGGAAGGTTGTCACACGCCTTTCACGGCCCGACTTTGCTTCAGCTGTACCAACAACATGGCTGAATATGAAGCTTGCATTTTTGGTCTCAAGGCTGCTATTGACCTGGGGATCAAATCTTTGATCGTATTTGGGGACTCGGCTTTGGTAATCAGTCAAATCAAAGGAGAGTGGGATACCAAACATCCTAATCTTATCCCATACAAAGAACATGTCCTGACATTGTTGCCTCATTTCGAGCAAATCACCTTCGAGCATTTCCCGCGAGAAGAGAATCAGCTTGCAGATGCTCTGGCTACAATGTCTTCCATGTTTAAACTCAACTGGGATAACGAGGCTCCCCAAATCACCGTCGAGCGAATGGATGAACCTGCGCATTGTCATGAGATTAATACCGAAGATGTAGTGGAACAACCTTGGTTTCACGAAATCAAAAGGTATCTCCAGACTAGAGAATATCCCGAAGGAGCTTCCGTAAATGACAAGAAGTTCCTAAGGAAATTTGCTGCCAAGTTCTTCCTGAGCAACGACATCCTCTATAAACGCAGCCATGATTGTGTTTTACTCCGATGTGTAAACAAAGCTGAAGCAGAGCTAATCATGACCGAGATACACAGCGGTACATTTGGCACCCACTTGAGCGGGTATACGATGGCTAAGAAGATTCTAAGGGCAGGCTATTACTGGTCTACCATGGAAGCAGATTGCCATCAGCACTCCCGTACTTGCCACAAGTGCCAGGTCTACACCGACAAGGTACACATCCCTCCTGTTCCTCTCAACGTTCTGACAGCTCCTTGGCCATTCGCAATGTGGGGCATTGACATGATTGGAGAGATCAAGCCCACAGCGTCTAATGGACATCGCTTCATCCTGGTCGCCATTGACTACTTTACCAAATGGGTCGAAGCAGCTTCCTTCGCCTCTGTTACAAAAAATGTGGTTGCCCGCTTCATCAAGCAAAACCTCATATGCCGGTATGGTGTCCCCGACAGGATCATCACAGACAACGGTACAAATCTGAATAATACTATGATCACCGCTCTATGCGAATAGTTCAAGATTTATCATCACAATTCATCTCCCTATCGGCCGAAGATGAACGGTGCTGTTGAAGCTACGAACAAAAACATTAAGAAGATCATTCAGAAAATGACAGTCACCTACAAAGACTGGCATGAGATGTTACCGTTTGCTCTGCACGGATACCCCACCACGACACGTACTTCAACCGGGGCAACCCCATTTTCTTTGGTATATGGCATGGAAGTTGTCCTGCCCATGGAAGTTCATATTCCTTCTTTAAGGATCATGAAGGACGCTGGTTTGAATGAAGATGATTGGATTTAAACCCGACTTGATCAACTCAATTTGATCGACGAAAAGCGGCTCGCTGCTGTTTGCCATGGTCAAACGTATCAAAAACGGATGATTAAGGCTTTCAACAAGAAAGTCAGACGTCAAGTATATCAAGTCGGGGATCTCATAATCAAGAGGATTATCTTGCCGCAAAGTGATCCCAGGGGCAAGTGGACTCCTACTTACGAAGGACCATTTGTAATCAAGAGCATATTTTCTGGTGGTGCAATGATTCTGACC
Source organism: Vicia faba (assembly GCA_948472305.1). Classification (NCBI taxonomy): domain Eukaryota; kingdom Viridiplantae; phylum Streptophyta; class Magnoliopsida; order Fabales; family Fabaceae; genus Vicia; species Vicia faba. The sequence goes on along the minus strand of OX451741.1, from coordinate 963,843,511 downwards.
ACCATGGACGGTGATGATTTGCCGCACCCTGCGAACGTAGACATAGTCAAAAGATACTACGCATAAAGTCACCCGACAAGTCGAAAACCCGAAAGGGCGGCTTGGGCAAAAATGGGCATCCCGGTGAACCGAAAACCCGAAAGGGCGGTTCAGGCAAAAATTAGGGATAAAAGAAAAAAATCTGTACACCCGGCAAGTTGAAAACCCGAAAGGGCGGCTTGGGCAAAAAGGGGTTTCCCGGTGGATTGAAAACCCGAAAGGGCGATCCAGGTAAAAGTTAGGGAATTAAAGCGTATGACTATGTCTCGTCGGATCACTTCAAAGACAATCTCTTCACCAACCACCTCCGAGCTTCTGATCAATCCAGTCATCAGCGGACGAAGCAGCGAATGGACAAGTATTCAGAGTTATGAAGGCTATAGCAGAATGGAATCCCATGGAATTGTTACACATAGCCATCTTTCTTTTGTATAAAATGTTCAATTGTTACGACAACATTCTCTTACTAGGGTGTATGTCTCCTTTGTACAAAGATACTCATAAAAAGTTAATACAAATACTTTTCCAAATACATAAATTTGCTTTGTCTTCCTTTTTCTCTTTTGCACTTATGTTTTATTTGAGAAACATCCAATGTTTTGTTAAATAGGCATATGCATTTGAACATAATCATTTTCCTTACAAACTAAGAAGAGATGATTGCAGATAGTTTAAGGGTACAGATAGATATCTCGATACCCTTTCAGAAGAAATCCACCGCAAATTTAAACTCCAAATTCCTCGGCAAGGTCAAAATCCAGAACTTAATTCCCCAAACAGAGTTAGACTTCAGGATCCTCAACAGAAAAAGCTTTCTCAAAACTGATTTCCCCAGCCAGAGAGTCTTCTAGAACTCAATTCCCCTCAGAGTTAAATTTCAGAATCCCCAGTGGAGCCTTGAAATCTGAAAACACTATCCCCAGTTGAAGTCCAACTATCAATCCCCAGCAGAACCAGACTAGTGAACTTTCTCCCCACAGAGATGCTTCTCACCAGATTGAAGATTCTCAGTCTCACTCCTCCAGCATGAGTCTACCAGGTTCTGGACTCCCCAGTAGAGATCATCAGAATTCTCATTCCCTGCAAGTCACCAAGGAGTTCCAATCCCCAACAGTGGTCCTAAGATCCCTCAACAAATGAAGATCTTGTTCCCCGAGCAGTCAACAGTCAACAAGGATGGCTCAACTTCAACAATCAGAGATTCCTGCATTCTCCTGCAGCAGTCAATGATTCACTTTCCCCGGCAACAGTCAAGATTCTATTATCTCCGGTAATCCAGGATTCATCTATCCTCCGCAAGACAGCTCATCAGCTTACATGCGCATTCATTACATTCATATCATAAACATTGATATAACACATATTGCATCATACATTTCATGCAACATAATTTTGTGTTTTAGCTAACATTTCATCCTTTTCAGGATAAGATTAAAAGGCTATCATTAACAATTATTCCGATACAATATGGATACACCCCAGACAAGGTGGTCATTCTATTACTCATTCAAAATTTCAAGTCAGATACAGTACAGATACACCCCAGACACGACGGTCATTCTACTACTCATTCAGACTACAACGATCAGATACAAACTAGATACGCTCCAGACACGGCAGCCATTCTATCTCTCATTCAGATTCGTTTATCCACCTCAAGGTTCAATGCATTCCAGGCATGGATACCATTCTGACCCTTACAACAGCAGTTTGATTCTCCCCAGTGCATTTGCCACGGGAGTCATTCTGTCATTTATTTAGATCCCAGTTACAGTTTCAGATACACTCCAGACACGGAAGTCATTCTATTACTCATGCGGATCTCAATCCCAGTTACAGTTTCAGATACACTTCAGACACGAAAGTCATTCTGCTACTCATACAAATCTCAACTTCAGATACAATCCAGATACGCTCCAAACACGGTTGCCATTCTATCACTCATTCATAATTTGTCCCCAGCATGCAGTTGCTCCATACAGATATTTCTCTGTTACCCATATACAATACAGATACACTCCAAACACGGCAGTCATTCTGATATTCATTCCATATTCAAACACAGTTACAGCTCAAATACGCCCCAGATACGGAGGCCATTTTGTTGCTCATACAAACTCAGTCTCCAGATACAGCTCAAATGCATTCCAGACACGGATACCATTTTGATCCTCATTCTTCTGACCAATCACATTGCAGTTCAACAAATATCCCAGATGGCATCTTTAAGCCCATCCCCGACAAGATTATGTCTCCCCTCCAGATGGAATCTTTAAGCCCATCTCTAAATGGCATCTTTAAGCCCATTCTCGCAACCATTGTTTTGACAAGTGCAAATTTAAGGGCACTCTAGTGTCCAATCTCCTTTTACCTTCGAGACGCGAAAGGCAAACTTGCCAATCTAACTCTTCAGGCTCAAGAAGATTGAACAGGGGCAACTGTTGTACCCAAAAATTTGCTCTCTCATTTCATCTTTATTTTCTCACCACAAGACCCTTGGAGCTCAAGATCAAATTAGGGTTTACTCTGCCCAAGACTCCTCCTTGCACTGTTGACCTAAATTAGGGTTTGAGTTTGCACAGAGATGTTTTGACCTAAAATGCCCAAAATGATTTTCATGCTTCATGTTGGACTCACAAGCTTATCCATACCAAGTTTCAAGCCTTGATTCCAATCTTTGCCCAGTCAATTGGACAGTTGACCTAAAAATCAGTTGTATTGGGGAAAAAGTCCATTGTGGCCAATTAACAGTCAAACCTCATAATTTTTGACCCACATCAACATAATGAACTCATATGAACCATTTGGTCAAGTTTGGATCACAATTCCACAAGAAATTTGATCAGATCACCAAAAGGGCAAAATGGTCATTTTTAGGGTTTTGACTGCACAAAGGCACATTTTGACTGTTTGACCTAACCAATAGCAAAACAAGCTCACATATGGCCTCAAGGACTCAATGGAATTGTCTTGACACATTCAACAAGTTCAAAAGATCCCAAATGCACAGGATTGATAGATGAATTTTTCAGTCAACTGATCAAAATTTGACTGTATACTGAAAAGTCAAACTTTGACTTTTTGGTCAAAATCAAGTGCCAAGATTCATTTTTCATCAAGACATGTCAAATTATGAAACTTGTTCATCAAGAAACCAAAAATTGCAATTTAGGGTTTAAAATGAAGAAATTTCATAACTTAGAAATTTTCTAAGTTATGAAATTTCCTAATTTTTTCCTAACTTTGTCCCATTTTTTCATCACGATGTAAATGAATTCAAGCAAAACTCAAAACATGAAAGTTGTAGTCCATTTAAAAATCTACAACTTTGATTCACAAAGTTTTTTCAAAAGAAGCTTGTAGCTAAAGTTATGATTTTTGGAATAGGGGTGCAAAACATCTTTAACTTAGAATTTTTTTTACCTATTTTAGGCAGGATTTTTGCCCAACTTCATGGCCACTTTACACATGCTTCCACTTGGAATTTCAACTTGCATTACAAAGATGGATTGTAGTAAACCTTCCAAGCTTTCCAAATTGTCTTAGAACTTCTCAAACACCCTTGTGGTTAGGGAGAATCGAATTTCAAAGTTGGGCAAAATCCATTTTTGTTCTTGACCAAGGCATGTTCATACACTTTGCATTTTCAAACTTAGCATGGTTCAAGCTAGATTACAGGCCTCTAATCCCATTCACACTCAATAATTAAATGCCAATCCATTGTGTTCTAGCATTATTTTGTTCATATAGTCATTACACAAAGAATTAACCTTTAAATGGAAAAAGCAAGTTTGCCATTTTGAAAAAGCAATGCTTTATGTCAAAGTCCATATCTTGGAAGTACAAGCAGATCTTTGAGGCACAAGTTTGTGGACAAATGCCACTGATCAAGAAGAGAAAATGCAGCATGCTTGAGGGACCTGCATTGGCCTATAACCCAACTTGACTATCTTTGCTTATCTAAGAAGAAAACTTGCATATTGAACCATAACTCACATTCATGCAAAGACCAACAAAAACAAACTTTGTAAACACATTTCATACTCCCTAACTGACCTAAAGCACGACCAAAATACCCTTGATCCCTCCTCATACAGAAAATCACAGTTTTGTGGCAAAATAGGGCATAAACTGCAACTTGAATCCCACAGTCCATTCCTGTCGTGCGTTTTGGCTAAAACCTCTTCAAACATATTCCCTACCATCCATTAAAGTTATTCCAAGCATTGAACTTGAACTGTAACATCCATAACCAAGGTTTCCATTTTCACTTTTCAGCTGTGCAAGTTGACTTCCATAGCTCGATTTAGTTAGTTTCAAAGCAAGCTAGAGGTTGGAGGAGCATCCTTGGACTTCAGGTAAGCTGTACAAATCCTCAAACTCCATTGAAGGTACCTCTATTGCTGCACACGACTCAAGCTGAACAGGTAAAATTTTGAACTTCTATCTCTCTATCCAGGCATAGTTAGGCTTAAGTCTGTGAAGAAAGCATATTCTACTCATAGCCCTGAAGCCATCCATGTAGTTACTTTTCATTTATATTATGTGTGCTGTGAGAATTTTGAACTTAAACATGGAAGAAAAGTTAGGTCAGAAATTGGGGGAGGAGAAATTCTCTCTCGTTTCTGAGAGTTAGAACAACTTTTTTATATGTTTGAAATCGTGACTTGATGCTCTACATTATTGATGTTGTAAGTTTTTGTTAAAAGTCAAGGAATCAGGAACTGTGATTGACAAGAAGAAACACGCGTTTTTGTTTCTGTTTGAATGGCTGGAGGTTGAAGACAAGCCACTTGGGCTGGGCCTGAGTTGTTTTTCTGTTTGCACCACTTTTCTCATTTTGCACCCCCTTGGCCCATTGTATGATATTTTGATTATTTTTGACTTTTTATTTTTTCTTCTGACTTGATATTTTTTGTCAACACATAAAAAACATTAAAAATATTTTTTTTCACTTTATTTTATATTTTTTGGAATTTATTTGCTTATTTAAACATGTGCATGTAAATAAATATATATATACTTTTATTTAAGACACTAAAAAATAATACAAAATATATTTATTTTCAGTTATTATTTTATTTTATCTTTTGAAAACATTTTCTCAAAATATACTTTTTTTTGGTAAATAATAAATATTTTATTTTTATACATATTTAGTTTATTAAATATACATAAATATACTTGTACATATTTATTAGAATATTTAGGACAAAAACATGAAAATAATACTCTTTTTTATTAATATTTGACATCAAAAAATACTTGTTATAATATACTTTTTATTTTTATATATAATTAATAAATATTAATAAGTAAAATACCATTTATTCAAAAATTAGGGTTTTACCCTAAAACCATAAAAATATCAAAAATTAACCTTTTCATTTTTGTTTATATTTTACATTGAAAAACACTTTTACATACATAAAAAACCATTTTTGTGCATAATACATTTTTGCATTTTTTATCTGTATTTATTCAATTATTGTACAATTAAATTATTTGTCTATTCAATATGGATGTAATAGTCTAGATTTAATTTCTTGCTAAATATCCCCCATTCAAACATTTGTACCCCCATCCCCATAATCATGTTGTAATAGTCTAGGGCTTTAAAATTCCGCATTTAAAAGCTTTCTAATCATGTCATGATAGACCTAGGGTTTGTATGCAAAAATCAAATAACAAATAGCTTGACCTAATTCAAAGATAAAAAGCATGAAAATGAACAACACCAATCACACTTGCACCCTTAGGGTTACTCCACTTGTTGCCTTCAAAAATGGGCCATGCTTGCATGTTGGGTTTCTTTGGAAAAACAAAAACAAATCTAATGATCATAGTCCCTCGATGACGCTTTCAAAGTTGCCTAAAAAATGATCAAGTCCCTTCAAGTAAAATTGCCAAAGACACTTGGCACCATTGCATTCATGGTCTAAATGATGACTCGTGCCTGTCCCGTTAACATCCTAACAAAAGATTGTCCACCAAATACAATGGTGGAACAATACTGTTAAAAGGGTTAAAACATAGGAAAAATCTTTGAGTAGATTTAGGGGTAGACAACTCTTAGTTACTTGATCAAACTTGCAAAACAAAACCTTGCCTACTTTCAAAACACACATCACAACACAACTTTCAAAACATTGAAAACTTTTCAAAAGACAAATACACCTTTGTATACATTCAAACATGGATCATTACAAAGGTTGCCACCACCATGGCCTCTTTTCAAAATATCTTTCAAAACACACACAAAGCACCATTTCAAACAATTGAAAGCACCATTTCAAACAATTGAAAATGCAAGGCAAGTGATCTAAGCAAGTAACTAAGAGCCCATGGATAACCATGGATAGAAAGGGTGCTAATACCTTCCCTTTCTATAACCTACTCCCTGAACCCAAGAAAACATTTCAAAGGTTTTTTGCTGTGCTTTTTAACCTTTCCGTAGGATAAAATAAAAAGTCGGTGGCGACTCTTGCTAAACCGAAACATTTGCGAAAACAAACGCAAAACCTCAAGTCAGTTCTCCCACTGTATCACAGTGTCCAATATCCTTATCGGGCATGTATATTTGAGTTCGCCTTTATTGCAAGAGTTCTCTGTTAGAGTATGTTCTGGTCAGTCTCCTCTTGATATATGTTTAATATTCTTACCGAACATATATCATTGATATCTTTGTATGTGTCCAATATCCTTATCGATCGTGTATATTTGAGTTCGCTTTTAGTTCAAACGTTCTCTGTCAGATATCTTTGTATTTGTCTAATATCCTTACCGGGCATTTATATTTGAGTTCACATTTATTGCAAGAGTTCTCTGTTAGAGTCAGTTCTGGCCAGTCTCCTCTTGATATGTGTTTAATATTCTTAGCGAACATGTATCATTGATATTTTTGTATGTGTTTAATATCCTTATCGGGCATGTATATTTGAGTTCACTTTTGGTTCAAGCGTTCTCTGTCAGATATCTTTGTATGTGTCCAATATCCTTATTAGGCATGTATATCTGAGTTCACCTTTATTGTAGGTGTTATCTATTAGAGTCTGTTCTGGTCAGTCTCTTCTTGATATGTGTTCAATATTCTTACTGAACATGTATAATTGATATCTTTGTATGTGTCCAACATCATTATCGGGCATGTATGTTTAATCTCCTTTCTTGAGTGTGTCTAATCCTGACCTGACATACATTTCCTGATAATCACCTTGCACCAAAAAAATAGAAAAGATAGAAAACCAAAAAATAATACCCGACTGTCTTCAGAGTGCAAATTTTACAGTTCTATTACATATTCAATCCTCTTTTACCTTAATTGTTCGAAAGGCTACCGTCAATCTCACCCTCAGGTTAAAGAAGTTTAATAGGGGCAGTTGTTGCACCCCAAAATTCTCCCTTTTAATTTTAACCCTAATTAACTTATAATACATCATCAAATGAATACATACATGTCATTGGATCTATATTCATGTAATCAATGCATTTCTCTGCAAGTAAGAGTTGTGAAATTTGACTGTTCCGTTAAGCAGCACTGTGAAGCAAAATTCGGGATTTTCGGATTTTTAATGCATGTCGCATGTACTCTAAGCTATCCAATCAAATATTAATCAAGTCACCATTATATCAAGCTCTTATTTGTCTCAACATGCTCTGTATTATGCATAAAATCAAGCGTTTCAATCAATTTGAGACAATGCAGACATAAATGCAATATTGTGTGTTTTAAGCTCGGAAATTCATAACTTGAGACTAGAAAATGGTTTTGGAATGATTTTTTAGTCATTAAAATCATCTTGAGATCTTCTCCAATTCATCTATTCAAGTCGAATGCTAGTTTTGTGAGGAAGATTTTCAAAAGTGCAAAATACCTGAAATGTGTTATACAATGGATTTACCATTTCGTCGATTTTCGAATGCTTAAAAATCCGTAACTTCTAATTGGAATATAATCTTTTAGTGGTTCTTGGAGCATTGTAACCGCCTTGTTATTTCCTTCAACTTTCTTGTTCGGCTCGGAAGTCAATTCATTGAGGAAGATCTCTGAATGTGCGAGTACTCTGAAGATGTATAGTGAAAATACCGTGAAAATATTATGTTGAACCATTGTTTTTCAGATGTTCAAAAATTCATAACTTTTTCCCGGTTCAACGTTTTTGGATGGTTCATTGGCCGAAAAATCCGTCTTGATTATTTGCAGAAGATCTCCAAAAGTGAAAATTACCAGAGAAAATTGCACCCCGAAATGGTTTTCTACCGTATCTTTTCTTGATATTGAAAAATCTGTAACTTCTCAATTTTTACCGTATCGAGATGATTCTCAAAGCATGAGATCAAAAATTTTATTAGCCTCAACTTTGCTTCAGGTCCCGAGCTCGTATTATGCTTCGAAGACCTCAGTTTGTGGCTTGCCTATTAAAGTGCGCATGGATATAAGCTGAAACTTTCAATGCGGAAAAAAAAGTAAATTGCTTCTCGCCATTCAAAAAATTATAACTTGCTCGATTTTTATCGTATCAGGGTGATTCTTTCGGTACAACATCACGAATTTTGTCATTGACGATTTTGTTTCAGGTTGTTCATCCAGATTCTGCACCGAACGTCATGAGCTTGGGGTTTGTTTGCGTGTCGTGCATAAAATAAGCTGAAAAATATGCACTATGATTTTTTTACACTGAGTTTCTCGCCATTCAGAGCAACATAACTTGCTCAATTTTTATCATAACAGAATAATTCTTTTGCCGCCACATCACAAATTTCGTCATCAACATCTTTGTTTCAAGTCACGCATCGGGATTTCACACCGATTGTCATGAGTTTGGGGTTCAATATTGCATTATGCACGAGATAAGCCGAAAAATCAAGTTTGGAACCAATACTATAAATATTTGAAATTCAAATTTCAAACACAATCACTCTCATAATTTCTAATCTCACAAATCAAACTCACTTTTTCTCTCAATTCTCTCCCAATTTCCTAAAGAACACTCCAAAGAAAAATCAACAAAAAACTATCAAACTTCATCCCCTTCATTCCTAAAGCTCAACCGTGTAACTCCTTCAACCTCCGCAAGCACCTCTCCTCGCCGGAAAGTCCTCCATCGGTCCCTCCGACTTCATCAGAATACACGATCCCTCCTCCTTCTCCCTTGTTCACGCGAAGTAACTCTCTCCGGCCTTCATGTTTTCCGACGTTGATCTTCCCTCTGCCACTTCTTCTCCACCGTGCAAGTCCGACCGTGCTCCCTCAGTCATCGCACTCTCTTGCGTATATTTCTCTACTCTGATCAATTTCTTCTTTGTCAATTTCGATAATCTTTGAACCTTATAAATCATTAATTGTTGTTCAATTTTAATTGATAAGTTTGTTTGATTTAATGGATTTTGTGAATTGAGAAATTGATTATAAGCTTGAATTGAATTCTTGAATATTGTTTGAGATCTTTAACTCTTGAATTTTGATGTTAATGTTGAAGTGTGGAATTGATTGAGGCTTGGAAACATGGTGCTAATATGGAATTAATTGTTACAAAGTGTTTAGAATTTCTAAGCAGCTATACTTGAATCGATAAATGCTTTTGTATCCATTTATGAGTTTTTAAACTCGTTTTTGTTCGATATTGATACATGGATGCATCGCTGCCTGTAAAATACAAATGCTTTGTAAATCGCTTTTCAAAAGTTATGTGATGCTTACTCATGCATAATTGTGTGTTTATGGACCGTAGAATTTGAGTTTAATCATTTCCGATACGATTTTTCAGTCGATTTTGTGGCACAGTGCAATGCTGCCAAGTTTCGGTAAGTTGAGCTTAAGGCACTATTTCATTAATGGTTAATGCTCAAGGGACTTTGTTTTGATACTTGGATGGAATTTATGTCAATTATTATTTATTTCAGATTGATATCTCGTGTGGTTCATGTATTGACGACAATGTTGCCCAGAAATGGTAAGTGGTGCTTGCATGGTGATTTAATTCACGATTAACACTTATTTAAGCTTGTTGGTATGCTTGATGGTTACCGGTACCGTTTTGGATCGATTTTATTCTGACTTTTCACACACTTGCATGTGTTAATAAGTTGTTGCATGGTTTTTGATATTGATGTTCCAATGCTTGTTTGGATTGCTTTTCTTCACATTTTAGTCTTGATTTAACTTATGATGCGGATACTTAATTATGATTTTGTTATTTCTAACATGTTTGTTGACTTGTGCAAGGGATTTCAAGATAGCTTTCGATCGTTTAATTAATATGTTGATTATTCGATCAAAAAGCATGTTATTCCACTTCTTTGTGGATTCTAGTTCACTTTCGACGTGATTGATTTTGTTTCTCATGTTATGAGATATTTACACTGCTTGTGTTTTTTTCTGGCTGTGAATTTTTTTGCAGGTGTTCTGTTTGTTATGTGGATGTGCCTGAAACACATTCTCCTTGCGTTTTATTGATACTTCAACGCATATTGTGACTATTGTGTTGTTGATGCTAGCTTCATGAAGTTTTTCGGATTTATTATGCTTTTATTTGCTTTCTACGAACTCTTGTTTGTTTGGTATTATACTCATTCTGGTTTACTTTTCCACATCATTTACCGCTTTTCTTGCCATGAGAAGTAGGAATAGAGATGCATGATTGAGAGTCCCTACATTAGGTGGGAAAATCTGTTTAAAGTCCTCAAAGGAGGCGATGTTTGTTTTGCGAATTCCTCAAAAAGAGGCCATGTTTGTGTTTGCTTATGTGCAAGAGACCTCGATGAAGGAAAATCCCATTCCCCTCACATTTCCATTTTACTTTTTGCTTGCTATCGAGTCAATAAGTGGAGCAGAGGGCCCGTAATCGCCCCCCGCGTGTTCTAGTTTGTGTCATTCTTACCTCGCGTTACGTGTTGATGCTTTGAGTCGTGCATATTCTTTTCCATCGAGTCAAATAAAGTGGAAAAGTATTTGTAACCAACCTTCACACTTTGTCATTCGTTTCGACGATGTTAGCTCACGTTTCTTCAAACGTTGATGCTCCGAGTTGTTACTCAATGTCGGTGCTCGAGCAAATCAAGTGGAAAGGGTTCCTTACTACCACTTTGAGATCCATTAGACTCTTTGTGTGTTTATTAGCTCACACTCAATTATGTTTTGTCTTCGGTTCGACTTTGTTTGTTTACACGTGTGCTTGTGCTTTTCTTTACACCTTTGTATGTTCCCTTAGGATTCACTTGTTTCGTTTTCGATGTAAGTTAGACGTTAGGATCGTAATCCATGCATGCTAACTTAGGTAGAGATTTCCCTTCCAAGCTCAACTATAGGATCAATCATTGTATGATAACATTAGGGATAAATCTAGATAGTTTCCGTTATACTTTTTCTTTAATTTTGCATTATTAAACTAAACTTCTCTTTCTTTGAATATGCTAAAACACTTAATAATGGAAGATGTGAATCGTATGCAGTTGAGACTGAATGTTGCTCTATTTTCACTTTGGGATTTATTATAGTTCAAATTGAAAATCCTTTTTTAAGGTAAAGATATCAACCGATTCAAACTCTTTTTGCCTTCGGGCCTTTCTTCAAAACTCTCAAAAGGATATGTTAATTCTACACTATGCAATACGACGCATAAATCCCCAAAGGTCGAGTGGCACCATGTCTACTTGCTAGAGCACGAACGTAGCATTATCCGCCTTCAGGCACTTTTCTTTTGAAAATACCTTTTCAGGTAAGAACATGTTAATTCATTCTTATTCCAGCGTGTGAGTCTCCAAATGTCGATCTATGGTAGGAAGCAAAATTAATATTTTTCATAAAAAACACAAAACAAACAGAAACTTTTGAGCCGAACTACGACACTCTAATTCCTTAAAAGGGATACGTAGGCATTTGGTCGTGGGGCCCAGGCGAGCGAAACTTTGTAAATATTCCTTCTTTTCCCCGTATTTTCTTTTGCATGCATTCCCTCTTTGCAATTTTCTTCTTTTAGCTCGTAAGCTTTAGATTAGAATACACCCTTTGATTTGAACAACAAGAGGTGATCCCGTGGAGTACCACAGGCGTGAGGGGTGCTAACACCTTCCCCTTGTGTAATCGTCTCTCTTACCCATATCTCTCGGTCGTTTGGTCGTGATTTTACCCTTCTCAGGTTTAGTTGATGTTTACCTTTCCCTTCCTGTGGGATAAAAAACATTCGATGGCGACTTCATTAATTTTATCTCGAGGATTATTCGGCCGTTTGTTTCAACAACTTTGAAAATCACAGTAGTTTAAACTTATGCTTGAGTAGAACTAGGAGATGGAGGAGTTGGTGACTGATTCTGAATAATCACCAAGTTTTCTACCATAGCGGTCAATCTTTCCATCTCAGCCCAAATAGTAATCATCTCTTCATGAAGCTCATAATTATCTTGCTCTAGTGCTATATCCATCTTTCTCAGTGATTGGGTCAAGTGTAGCTTGAATATTGGGAGGAAAAGGCACGAGTAAGACTCTAAAATACAACGACTAAATGGTTAATGATGCATGATGTGACACAATATGTTTTATTTTTGTTAGTTTTCAAGGAACTCATTGGTTACAAACTTGCAAACAACACTTTTTTAAATAGCTAAAAAAACCTCTTTTCATTAGTCATGGAAGGATTACATTCGAAGTACAATTCCAAAAAATCCTAAAAATACAAGAGGAAAAAAACTTAGGTGTTATGGGTCCTAAAGAATCATATCCGAAGAAGAACCAAATGCTCTTTGCAGCTTGAGCTTCCTGATCTTCTCTTCATAGAAAACTTTCATCTCTGTCTTCTCGGTCGGCAAATGATCAACAACTTTTTCCATGCATCGGGAGTAGGAGTAACATTTATCAGATCTTCTTGCTTTCTCTTCTTTTCTCTAGCATATCTCTTAAGCAAAACGTCCTTCTGATGATGTTTCTCATCTTGATCAACAAGCCAACCATCTTGAAGAAAAAGCGTATCTTCTTTCTCCTTCAACTATATATTCAGATCCCTCTTTTCATACTATGAGATATGATATTTTTCTTCCCAAGTGTCTCTTTTCAATTTCATCCTAGCCAACATTTCTTGATACTCTTCCATGTTCTCAATGATAATGGTGGAAGATGATGGTGTTGTCAGTGGTAGTAAAGGCTTCTCAAGAAAGTAAGGCATCTTGAGCTTACAGGCTCTATCATGGACCCACTTAGTAAAGGGCTCAAAAGCAATGCAATGCTTCTTTCCTAATTGATATATACCGTTCCTATGAATCTTGCATCAAGCATCCCGAATCTCCTCCTTTAAATCTATATTACCCTCTTCATTAAGGAAAAGGAAACCTGATAACATGATATTTGTGGGTTTTTGCTTCATAGGGTACCCAAACTGGCGTATAGCAAGAATAAGGTTATAGTTGATTCCCCTTTATGTACCAAGAAGAGGTACATTAAGGAATCCCCCGCAACTGTCAATGATCATCCAATGTCATAACATAGATTATACCAAGTTAATTCTTCCTGAGTAATGGACATAAGCCTTTAGGACCACCTAAGTTTGTCTAGATTGTCTCTGAAGAGATTGGGTTGCGGCAAGTCTGAATTAAACCACTTGTACAGTAGAGGTGTGTAATACGGTGGGAGAACTAACTTTTGGTTTTGCGTTTTATCACAAATGTTGGGGATACAAAGAGTCACCATTGACTTTTATTGTATCCAATAAAGGAAAGGGTGAAAAGAACAGGAAAGACCTTTGAGAATTTTTGAGTTCGAGGGGTAGGTTATGAAAAGGGAAGGTGTTAGCACCCTTTTCATTCGTAGTTATCTACGGGCTCTTAATCGCTAGCTCACTTTTGAAAATGCTTTGTGAATGTGTGTTTGAAAATATTTTGAAAATGCCTAAGTGCATCAATTTTGTAATGATTCTTGTATCATTTATAATGCATACAAAATGTTTATTTTGAAAATATTTGTTGAAAAAGTGTCGTTGTGTGAAAAATGTTTTGAAATATTCGCGAGCAAGCGATTAAGAACTATCTACCTACTCAAAAGTATTTGTTCTTTTCCTCCTCCTTTAGATAGTGCTATCCTACCATTGGTTAGTAGGAAGCCCTATCACTGGATGTGTGAGGGACAGGCGCGGGTCATCATACAGTCATAAAGGCAACTCGTATGGCGCTTTAGCAATTTATCGTAAGGGACTAAGATCGTTCACTGAAGGCATCATCGAAGGTTCATCAAGGGACTACGATCTTTTTAACCGAGGGTCTTTGCTAAAGCGTCTCACGTTCGAGGGACATGATTGTTTTATATGAAGGCAACAAGTGAGGTTACCCTAGAGGTGCGTGTGTGAAAAGTGATTTGTTTTCATTTAATTTGTCTTGATTAGGGTTATCTATCGGTTGATTTTAAATCTTGCCATACATGCCTAATTACTATACAATTATATATGCAAACATATATATATATATATATATATATATATATATATATATATATATATATATATATATATATATATATATATATATATATATATATATATATATATATATATATATATATATATATATATATATATATATATATATATATATATATATATATATATATATATATATATATATATATATATACATATGTGCGGAAAGTAAAGTGCGGGGAAATAAACTCAGGCTATTACATCCCATGAGTAGTTACATAATAATAAAAATGCGGGAAAATAAACTAAGCTATTACAAAATCAATCGTGCGACCTATACATTTATTTTCTAGAATTTAAATAGCAAAGAGAAAATAAATTAGAAGAAGGTATTTAAAACCTAAAGAAAATTTCTAAGTGTTAGAAAAATAATTTTTGATGTTTTTATTTATGAAAAATAATTAAAGTGATAATAAAATAATTAAAATCTAATTATTTCTACTTTTTCCTTTTAAAAAAAAAACTTAATGTCTAATCATTTTTAAATAAAAATTAGTTTTTTTTGTGTATTTTAATTAAATAAAATAAATGGATAAAAGTAAAAGAAAAATTAAATATAAAGAATATAATAAAAAAAAATTGGGCCAGGTATGAAGAAAAATTGAGGGTGCTGAAAGGAAAGAGGTCTAGGCCCAAGATGCCAATGTGGGATCCAGTGTGAGTGGTCCCAAGAGATTCACCGTGCGTTTGCAGATTTGGGGTCATTGGATCAGATCTATACAGATCTGATGGTGAGGCGTGACAGGGTATACGATGGGCTTATGGGAACGCGCTGCATTTGATCTGAAGAAGTTAGAAAATATGAAAAAATCACAAAAGGTAGGGATCGAACCCCTGCCCTTGTGCACTAAAGCCTTAACGCGCATTGTCAATGCCACTGAGGTGACTATACATCCGTTCATGTAAATAAAACAAAATAAATATATAATAAAGCTAAATTACTGGGTCGAAGAAGCGTTAGAGCTCTAGCTCAGGCCGTTTTTCTCTGGCGAGCATCTTCTTCATCCCTGTAAAATATAAGATGTTAGTGGTTCCTAGGGATGCTACCCCCATGAATCAAATCTTCTGAATCCAATGGTGGTGGACATTTGGCTTGAATGTGCTTGTATTCAAATATACGAAGTAAACAGCTCTTTATTCCCTAGTAATAGCATGGCCTTATTCCTGGATTGAAACTCACATACTATGCGTCAAAATTATTCTAAATATCAATATAAACATGTATGAGTGCACTAAATCAATTAATAACGCATGAATCGGAAGTTTTAAATTTGAGAAAACTACCAACAATGTGATGCTTAGTGGCACTATTCTGAGATGTCTTTCGCTTAATGAACGTTTGGAAACAATCCATGGGACCTTCAGGATGGTAATGGGACACTTGGTTTGATTTGAGAGTGGCTAGATCGTGTGATATAACTTTTCACTTAGCTTGCGAATTTTGTGAATTTTAGAGGTGTGTTTGAGGCAATATTTTTGTGTCCTTGTCATTGGTATTCGTTATGCTTATATAGAGGAGGAAATATGTCAAACAAACATGGCAAGAATCTTGTACCATCATGGCATAAGTTATTTCCAAAAACCAATTGAAAACTTTCCAAAATAATGAATATATGCTTCCATATAGGTCTCTCACGGTTTTTGCATGTTTGTCATGTGTTCTTGGGCCTCCATGTGATTGAAATCAAAAGCTCATGCGCCTTGGCCCAATGATTTTATATTTTATTTTATTTACTTGCATTTAAATGAATAAAAATTCAAATAAAATAAATAACAATCATAAAAAATATATGAATGGATTTAGAGGTCCTCTAACACATTGTGAACATGTTTTAACATAAAAGTTAGGCCCATTAGTCTAGAATTTCAAGTTTGCTCACTTTGCATTTCATGTATTTTACCAAAATTTCCCAACTTGCAATATTCATAATTCTCTCAATTTTTCATCTTTTGAAGGTGATCTTGGACTTTTTTAAAATCTCAAGATGTCCTATTCAATTTCTCTTTTAATCATTTTCGCATTTGGAGACTTTATCTTGATGTAAGTTGCCTTGACAAAAAGTGTCTTTTGTTGACTTTTGAAATGACCTATAATGTATGGGCTCATATCTCTCCAAAGGAAACCCTAATTTGACAACTTTTGACTTTTGATGATTTGAGGGCTTTCCATGAGGAATCATGATCAACCTTTGATCAAATGATGAATATCACTTCAAAATGTTGATTTTGACCAAAATCTTGAAGTTTGACTGTATGTTGACCATAGTTGACTTTTTACCCAATATAGTTGATTTTCAGTCACCTGAGTCATTGACTGGGCAAACTTGTGATACAAGGCTTGAAACTTGACATGAACATTGTTGAAGACCTATGGAGAACCATGGAAACCACTCGAGACCTTTGCAACCCAAACTTCCTTGAAAAACATAAAACCCTAGTTATGGACCCATTGCTTATGAGGAGAATTTGTCTGATCAATTCTTGAGCATCCTTGAGCATTTGAGAATCCTAGAAGAATGCCTTGAAGAAAATGGGAGGGAAAATTTTGGGGTACAACAAGGTGCACAGCATGTGATGGTTCCATAGACTTTTTGAGTCCTATTATGAATAGAATGTCAAGTGTCTCCAAGTAAATTAGGCACCGGGGTTACCAATCAAGAATATGAAGATAACATCAACATCAACAAAATGGTCAACATTTAGGAAAATTACAAGACCATAAATGATTAAGGAAAGAATTTCCTCGAAAGCATCCTGTAATACGGTGGAAGAACCGACTGTTTAAACTGGTTTTGCATTTTGTGTTAGCAAATTTTGCGGTAAGCAAGAGTCGCCACCGACTTTTCTTTTATCCAAATTAAGGAAAGGGTGAAAAGAAATAGAAAAAGACCTTTTCGAGAATTTTCTGAGTAAGGGGGGGTAGATTATGGAAAGGGAAGGTGTTAGAACCCTTTCCATCCGTATTTTTTACGGGTTCTTAGATGCTTAGCTCATTTTTGAAATACCTTGTGCTTTGTGTTTTTTTGAAAAAAAAAGTAGTTTAAAAATGCCTATAGTGCGGCAATTCGCTTTATGATAACTCTTGTATCAGTCCTCAAGAGTGTTGATAAAGAGTTTTTGTAAGTGTTTTGAAATGTTTTATGTAAGTGCAAAAGTTTGTTTTGAGAAAGCATCCAAGAATTATCTACTTATACTCAAAAAGGTTTGTTCTTTTCCTCCTATCCTATAGATAGTGCTATCCTACTACTAGTGAGTAGGTAGCCCCATCTTCGGATGTTTGAGGGACATTAAAAGGTACGTACAATTATAAAGGAAACATACAAAGATGTTTTAGCAATTTTGTTTATGGTACTAGATCATTTACCGAAAGGCAACACTGTAGGGTCATCGAGGGACTATGATCTTTTTATTTAAAGGCCTTTTCTAAAGTGTCTTTATTCTCGAGGGATATGACTGTTTTATTTTTCGAAAGGCAACCAAAGTGGCCGTACCTTAGAGGGTGTATATGTCCAAGTGTGCTATGTTCAGTTATTTTAGTCTTGTGTTATTAGGTTTACTAGTGTTTTGTTTTCAGTCTTTCCATACAAGCCTAGTTACTAATAGTTAATATTTTGTAGAAATTTAAAGTGCGGGAATCGTAAATCCTACGCTATTACAAGGCTTTGGGGGAGGGGGTATTTACATGTCCAAACTTTTAGGGAAAATAAAGAAAGCAATTAAAGCCCTAGTTAATTCTATTGCATTCCATCAGCAGGTACATTAGTATAAAAAAGTGCAAAAATAAATAACGCGTGCAAAATGGAAAGAGACGTCTAAAACCCTAAAAAAAAGTGCTAAGTAAAAGAAAATCTTTTTGGTTTTTATTTATTTTAATATAATCCTAATTAATTAAATAAAAGTAAAAATTGATTATTAATTAAAATTAACTCTAATAAAAGAAAAACTAATTCTATTATTTTTTGCATTTTTATTAAGAAAATATTTGAATTAAACAAACCTAATTCTAATTGATTTTGAATTAATTAAAACAAGTCATAATAATTAAGTTAATTAGTTTACAAAAAATTAAAATTAATTTTAGAAAAAATCCTAAGTCTAATCATTATTATTATTATTTTGACTTTATGATTTGATAAAAAAGGTTTTAAAAATAAAATATAAAATAAATAATAAAAAAGGCTACAAAAAGAAGAAAAAAAGATAAAATTGAGCCTGACTCTGAAGCCAATGGGGGGGTGTGATATTGTAAAATGCATGTGTGATACGGTGGGAGAACTGACTTGGGTGTTTGCGTTTGTGTTTGCAAATGTTTCGGTTTAGCAAGAGTCGCCACCGACTTTTTATTTTATCCTAAGGAAAGGTCAAAAAGCACAGGAAAGACCTTTGAGATATTTTCTTGGGTTCGGGGAGTAGATTATAGAAAGGGAAGGTATTAGCACCCTTTCTATCCATGGTTATCCATGGGCTCTTAGTTACTTGCTTAGATCACTTGATTTGCTTTTTCAATTGTTTGAAATGGTGCTTTTCAATTGTTTGAAATGGTGCTTTGTGTGTGATTTTGGAAAATGTTTTGAAAAAGAGGCCATCGTTGTGGCAACCTTTGTAATGATTCTTGTTTGAATGTATACAAAGGTGTTTTTGTCTTTTGGGAGGTTTTCAATGTTTGAAAGTAGGGTTTTGAATTTGTGTTGTGGAGTGTGTTTTGAAAAAGTAGCAAGGATGTTTTTGCAAGTTTGATCAAGTAACTAAGAGTTATCTACCCTATTTTACTCAAAGATCTTTCTTATGTTTTTAACCCTTTTAACAGTGTTGTTTCACCATTGTATTTGGTGAACAACCTTGTGTTAGGATGTTAACGGGACAGACGCGAGTCATCGTATAGACCCATGATAGCAATAGTGTCAAGTATCTTTGGCAATTTTTATTGAGGGACTTGATCATTTTTGTTTAGGCAACTCAGATAGCGTCATCGAGGGACTATGATCTTTTTTGTTTGTTTTTGCTTTGCCAAAGTACTCAACATGCAACCATGGCCCATTTTTGAAGGCAACAAGTGGATGAAACCGTAGGGGTGCAAGTGTGCATTGTGTTTGTGTTTTTCATGCATGTTTATCTTTTTGGATTAGGTCAAACTA